>WKFP01015229.1:732711-788450 GCA_011057875.1 Pterocles orientalis
ATTTGAAGAAGCCCTTTCTGTTATCCTTGACCCCTCTAGCAAGGTTTAATTCTAAGGAGGCCTTAGCTTTCCTAGTTGCCTCCCTACACTCTCTGACAACATTCTTATATTCCTCCCAAGTGGCCAGCCCCTCCTTCCATGATCTGTAGACCCTCCTTTTACACTTGAGTTTGCCCAGCAGATCCCTGTTTAACCATGCAGGTCTCCTGGCACCCTTTTTTCCTACCTGTTGGGATGCACTGATCTTGAGCTTGGAAGAAGCACTCTTTGAACGCTAACCAACTATCTTGGGCCCTTGTCCCATGGTATTTCCCCTAGCAATTGCTTGAAAAGGCCGAAGTTGGCCCTACTGAAGTCCAGGATTGTGATTCTGCTCGGTATTCTGTTACGGCCACATGAGATCCTGAACTCCACCACCTCATGGTCACTGCAACCAAGGCTACCCTCAACATTCACCTCTTCAACCAGACCCTCCTTATTTGTGAGAATAAGATCTAGCAGCGCTCCTCTCCTAGTCGGCTCATCCACCATTGCATTAGGAAGTTATCATCAATGCACTGGAGAAACCTCCTGGATTGCGGATGGCTGGCTGATGTCTCATAGACAGAATCAATATTTTCATAATGTTCTGTCAGGGACAGTAAAAAAATGTTTTAATTATATAACAAAACTTGTGCAAGTCCTTTGCATTACCTGGGAAGCCTTAATTAAAGATCTATAATTGAAATGGTGCTAGAATGTTATTTTTGTGCTGGTCAGTCTGTGAAACAGAAGATGTGGAGTAACTCTTTCATTTAGGAATTCCACTCACTTGTCTGGACTGCATGGAACCTGCCAGAGTGATATCAGAGAGGATATTTTTTATTTGAATGAGGGTTGGCTTCACTTTCTATTTTAACTTTCCATCTCATCTGCCAGAGATGTCTTTTAAGTTGTTTAAGTTAGCTCAAATCACATTACACCAATTTGCTGCAGACACAGAGATTTTTTCATTAGGCAAACAAAATTAGTGTGTCAAAAAACCCATTTAATTTTCTTTTCCAAAAATTCTAAGTCAAATTAAAAGCAAAGGAAGCTGATAGGCAATGACCCTTATGACAAATAAACGGCCCAACATTGTTTTTGGTTGACATTTCTGAAAAATCGTGAATAAAACCAGCAAGCGGGAACGTTACCTAACCCTGGAACAGAAAGGGAACAAAAAAGTCTAAGGGGTAATCAATAACTTTTTATATATCCATATATATGTATATGTATGTATATATTTGTGTGTATGTACATATTTGTTTTCTTGAAAGAGTTTTTGCATTTCCCTGACAAGTGCCACCAAGATGATCCAAGGTAGCTTTAGCAGAGTGAGAAAACTTGGGCACTAGCACCGTCAAATACAGAGAGTACATCAGTTGCACTTCCCTTCTACTGAAAACGAAGGTGCCAGTTCCAGTGGAAGGCAGAGCATGTTTTAGCACCTTTCCTCTTTTAACCGTCTCAGAACAGAGCTCCTCACATAGCCAGCATCCTCATCAGTGAGGTCGCTGTTTCTGCTGCTTCTGCAGGTTGTGCTGTATTTAACTGGACGAGCCCCAGCACACAGTCTCACCGAACAGAGCTAGCTGTAGTTTAGCTACCAGCACACGAAGCACAGCAAGTGGGGGTCTGAAGGGAGCCCACCAGAGACCCTGTGGACTTGCTCACGTAGCTAAATGAGCCCATGCTAGGAACTAGAACAAGCTGTGCCTGTGTGCTGGCCCTGAGGGCAAGTGTCAAAGCATAGCTCACGTCTACACAGCCACATTCTCTTTATTTCCCAAAATAGAGGCCTGGACTGCAGTGACAACTGGGAGCTGTCACTGGCCTTTGCTGTCCCCAGCTTATTCCCTGTGAAAGTGCTAACTGGCATTGGCCAGAACTGGTCTGGGGAGCATGACCACAACAGGAGCACACTGGGCACTCACACACCAGTGCCTGGGTCCATGGACCGTGCGTGCTCCGTTGGCCATACATGCTAGCACCTGAGTGAGCCGAACTAAAGCTGTCCTACACGTGCCTCACCCAACATTTCCCTGCAGACTGAATCTAGGTACAGCCTGTAGTATGAGCGAGAAACTAGCTGAGATTAAAATAGTGTTCACATAATTGGATCCCAGCTGTAAACAACAGAATATCAGTTTTTGCACTTCTCTGTCCTGCTGTGTTTGTTATACAGGAAGGGAAGTCTAAATAATTTCTCTGTGTTTATGAATTCCCAATGTGCATTAACATTCAGTGCAATAAACTGGAAAATGCCAAGTACTATTTTAAAGCTTCTTTTTCCAGACACGCTGTGCTTCATATTTGGTCCTTTTTCTTGCAGGCTCTATAGCCACAGAGAGAATGGTGAAGACAACAGGATGAATAATGTACTTATTTTAGAATGATTTTGCAAGTTTTGCAAATAGATTTCTAAAATCTTGTCATGTTAAAGAGAGATATTTCAGGGTTTTACTTTATGGTAAAAGAAAGTGTCTTCATATTAAGGGAATGTTTTCTCTATGGTTTTTTTTTTTTCCTACAAACTAATGGTAATGTGTAATGTTTTCAGTTTCTTGGAGCTGTAGACAAGCAAAAGTTTTTTATTTTTAGAGGTTTATAAAAGACCTGATTCATTCTCCAGAAATCAATGATATGGTACAAATAATAGCATGTTCTTTACCTGCATCATTGAGAACCATTGCACATCCTGCTTATATGGGAACAGATTGGTGTTTATACTAAAAATCTTCCAGAATCTGGGGATAAACAGAGATTTGGATGTGGTAACCAGTAACGTGACAACAGTGGGTGGACATTGAGTGAGAAGAATGTAGAAGGAGGGAAGCTGAATGCCACCAATTCTTTGGAGCTGAGAAACTGATAAGGAAAAAGAACCTGGCATATATCCTTAAGACCTTTCTGGACGCAGGCAATTGCTACTCCCAGTGGCAAATTCCCAGAGGAGTGGAACAAATTCAGACATTCTCATGCTTGCTATGATTAGGGGAGGAAATAGCATGGTTAGAAATATTATCTGTTTGAGGAGATAGTGGTTACTAATACTGCAGCTTTCCAGGTAGGGGTAGGGACAATGCTCCAGCTGAACAGAAATCATGTTGTATCATGGCATCAAGGTGCCAATGGGCTTTGCTTTCCTAGACATGCTATTAAAACTCCAGTTGGAGGGAATGAACTAGTAGTGAAAGCATCAGGCTGGAGTGGATTTGCACATCTCCCCTTATTCCCTGTTACCCAAGTTATACGCAGTCCTGTTTGCTAGTTCTTTTTCATGGCCACTGCCAGATTCTCCTGCTATGGTTCCACCCACCCAGGCACGTTTAGAGCAGTCGGTGCAGTTTCTCAGGCTTGACAGCAGGGTAACTGAGTCAGTCAGAATTATCTCAAAAATAACACGACAGAGTCAAGGAGAAGCAAAAGCTCAGAAACCCCACTGCTGTTTTCTAGGAGAAGCTGATGGAAAAGTTGAGGAGGAGAGGCAGAAATAATTTGTTCTTATTCCAATAACATAGGATAACTTACTCCACCAGTACTCTGCTGTCTTTACTTCTGTTTTATTCAAATAGCCAAGATCTGGGATAGGGACAGAGGGTGAGTTTGGATACTCTCACCCAATATGGGTTTTGTCTTGTCAGTATGACTTCATAAAGCACTGACAAAGTTTAATTTCTGTATATTACCAAGCACTTTGCAGAGTCTGGAGCATCACATACAGAGGCATATGTATGTATGACTGCCCCTCAAGATGGTTGTGAACTGGTAAGCTTTTCTCTGTTGAATTATTGGGAAAGATTACATCCCAAGGACACAAATAGATAAGACAACTGCAAAGCATTAAGATAAGACAATTCTAAAGCATTAGAGCAATTTTGCACGGTTTCTGCTAATGGCAGAACCTAATGTCCACTAAAATGAGAGGGAAAAACATGCGAAGTGGGTATACTCAGGGCCAGGGAGGTTGTGGATCTCCCATCCCTGGAGGTGTTCAAGGCCAGGCTGGATGAGGCTTTGAGCAACCTGGGCTAGTGGAGGGTGTCCCTGCCCATGGCAGGGGGGTTGGAACTTGATGATCTTTAAGGTCCCTTCCAACCCAAACCATTCTGTGATTCTATGATTCTATGATTCTATGATTCTAAGTCACAGATACACATATATCATAGTCTGATTTATCATGTTTAGCAAAAACATTCATTTTCCACATTAGCAACACTGACTAGCCAGTAGGCAAGTCCCAGAGAGCTATTTACAGTACAGCAACAATTACTAAAAACCTTGGAAATGTACTGCAGTACTTTTCCCTAATGTAAGAAAATCCTTGAGAACAGCTGGCCCAGATATCTAGGATAATTTGAGCATGTCACCCACCTACTGGTCCACACAGGTATGCCAGAAGCCAAACACCTTTGAAGGTTTTCAGTTTAGAGTGATTTAAATGTATCCAGTGCAAACACTCCCTAAACTACACTCAAATTGAAAAACTAACAATAGTGCCTGGGAAGAAATGAGCTTCTTATGAATAAAGGATAGAATTATCTAAAGGACCCAGGTCAATCTAAACTTTAAGTTATAGTTAAAATGCTGATTGTTTGCTGTAATTGGGCAGCTGTGCCAAAGAAACAACTGACTACAGGAATAAATCTGATATATGCAATAGCTACTTATAAGTGGATTAAGAGTGCATGTGTAATATGAAATTATGATAATTTATGCTTAATAACAAAACTATCCTTGTGAAACTTGCAGGCTGTCCAAACACACTGTGCTCCAAGAAAATGTGGAGAGTGAATAACTTAAATGACAAAAAAAAAGCATTATCAATAGTCTGGGTCAAAAAAGTATTCCTTTTTACTCCTTTTCTCATAGACAGAGACACAGCCATTAAAAAAAAAAAAAGAAAGGAAAAAGCAGAGGTAAAATAGCTGAGACAGATAAACTGTATCTAAATGTCTGTCAGATTTATCAACAGAACTGTCTGCAGATACCATCACTAAAGACTGAGGCATATATCCCTACTGCAGGAAATTACTATAAAAATTATTATGAGCCTATCAAACATGCATAGGGTATGTATTGCCCATCAAACAATTTAGCTACCCACTTCTCTATAAATCTTGTTCCTGGCACTTCCACACTGCATGAATATGACAATATAGTCCTGGAGGGGGTTTTTTTTCATAAATGAAGCAGCTAGCTTTCTTGAAACCAAAACAAATGCATCTAACACCACCACAGAAAGTGTTGTACCCTTAGATGTCCTTTTAATATATGTATCCTCAGTTGCATGGTAGAAAAATATCACCGATGGGTTACAGCTGAGTGGTCACATTATTACAGACACAGAAAAGAAAAAAGTAACCATGCAAAAAGTAATAATTATGCCTGAGAGCACCAGGAGCACCACATGGAAGGTCAGGGGACTCAGGGCTTAGTGCTGCGAGACAGGTGCATGGCCAAGCTGTGCGAGAGATTCTACATGCTCCAGATTCTCATATTCTCATAAATACTGTTACAGCCACTGAGTTGTGACACCATAATCTGAAACAGATTTATTCCCACTTTCATTGATGACCCAGTAAGATTGACTTGAAAAGAGATGTAGTTGGACCCAATAGTTTCTTTAATAGGTTAATGACTGTGGGAATGATTTATAATAAAATATGTTTTAGTGAAAACCCTGACTAGATCAGCAATCCTTTTTCAATTCTGGGAGAATTTTAAATTTTATCCAACCCTCTGAATGGGCTGCCTGTTATGAGCTTGTATATTTCTGCTCAAGGAGATGATGTTTATTTTACATTGTTACATTCAGCTAAACCACTAAGTATGGTTTGTACATTTTCAAAGAGTGTCAACAGATTTTTAGTACCATACCGTAAATACTCTTTGAAATACAACAGAATACGTGTAACAAAGGGAGACAAACCATCAAGGAGGAGAACTCAGGAGTCAAATGTTCATTCTTTACAGGAAAAAATCCTCTTTCTCACTTTTAAGAAAATATTTCAGAGACAAAAAAAGGTTACAATAAAGAGTTTCTTGCTTTGCTGAATATCTTTCTGGGGAGTTGGGAAGCAAAGAAAAAATCATCATCTGTGAATTCATTCTCTGATGATTTTGATTAAAATTCCAGACTTTTAATGAACTTGAAAACCCACAAGGAAGAAGAGAAAATTAATCTTTCATTGGTGCATGGGAAGACTGGACAAAATACAATGAGAAAAATATGACTAAAAGGCTTCTTAAAAGGAATAAGAGACTTGCTTTTCCTTTACCAGTAAATATGTCTGGAATATCCTCCTTTGCTCCAACAACAACTGCAGTAACTGCCATAGCTTCTCTAAGCCTTTCACTGATGGTCTGAAAATTCTTTGGATTCTGCCTTTAGTCTATTTTTTTCCTGAAGCTCTGTGAGCAGGGGCATCCCACTGTAGCAGCCTGTCCTCGGACAGTTCCTAACACTGTTTTCAGTACATAGACCAGCAATAACTATTCTCATAGAGACTGTACTTCATCCTCTGCAACAGCACAAACAGCGGGATTTCAGATGTGCTCAAAGGACTCTGGAGCATGAGTCCCATTAATATTTTTTATTTAGTTGTAATTAAAATGTCACCCAATTCTTAGAAGCTTTATCCTTACTCCTTCACCTTGAGCACTTCTATGGAGCAGGCACCATCAAGGCTTGTGAGGAACCTGAGGCACGTGTAAGAGTCATTGTGCAAGTCCTGATGCCCCTCTGGTGGACCTTAGAAGCCATTTCACAGCACGGTGCAACACTGTGCCACAGTACGGGTCCAGGTTAAGTGCAGAACACTTCATCCATCACTCATCACTTGACTGCAGCGGTTGCTGAAAATGTCAACAAAGCAGTGAAAAGAATATGATTTATAGATTACACTAGAGCAGCTTCTACGTTTGTATTCTGTCTGGATTGTAACAGGCAGAATTCAGTAAGCTTCTCTTACAAAAATACGTTTGAATCCTGTATTCATTGTCAATGTACTTTTCTTGTCTTTGGTAAAATAAATAGGAAGCTTTAATAAGTAGTGGAAACTGAAAACATTCCTAGGAAAGCAACAGAAACTGAGTGAGGGGACGTTTTACAAATGGAGTTTAAATAGTTGTCAGTGCACAGAACATGTAGCAGTTCTGTGAAACACTTAAAGGGTTAAGCCACTGTCAAACAGTTATGCAGTACTCTCAGCACTGAGAAACACCAATGGTATTTGCAGGTAGTTAGTTAGTGTAGAGAGCAAATGAGTAATAAAACAAGACAACCGGTTCATCTGCAAGAATACAAGAAGATAAATGGCCTCTGCAGAAGAAGATGTTTGTGCATGTTAAGCATCATTTGCTGTCATCACTATAAAACTTTGTAGAGCAGTGATAACTATTGTAAGCTGTTCCCACTTGCAGTTGAAACAAAGAACTCACAATGGCATTTCAGGTTCTTTTTTCTCCTCTGTTCTCATCCTACTCCTTCTGAAATCAGTTTATCTTACTGTATTTTCTCCAAGACATCTCAGAAACTATTTATTCAGGGGTTTTGTTGGGTTTTGTTTTGTTTTGTTTTGTTTTGTTTTGTTTTTTAATTTTCTGAAGGTGGTTCTGAATCTGCTGGAGGCCACCAGAAGAAAGTCATAAAAACCACTACAGTTTTCAGGCTATGAAACACATAAAAATCATTGGCCTTTTCACTCTGGTCTTTGGAGCTTTCCTAAGGTTTCTGCTACAAAGAAACTGTGTTTTTGAAACCCAGCACAAGCCCCAGGGTCAGTGTGCATTAAAAGGTCTCTATGTCAGTGTGGTGGCTTGGCCCTGGCTAGCAGACAAGCACCCACTCAGCCGCTTGCTCACTCTCTCCTGCCCAGCAGGACATGGGAGAACAGAGGTGAGAAAACTCATAGGGTAAAACAAAGACCAGTTAATCAAGTAGTGTGGTTTGAAAACCAGACTGGGTTTGAAGAATTTAACTTAATTTATTGTCAGGTAGCATAAATGTTTAAGTACCAATTTGGTAATGGGAAACAAACAAAAGATGAACATTTAGAACTCCTATCCTCCCCCTTTCCAGGTGCACTTTCCACATGAAGGAGAACTGGGGAGACAGGGGTATTACTCCCTTTCCCTATTTACGACTAGCTGATTTCAATAGGCTTCCCCTCTGTTTTAGGTAAGCACAAAATTAATTAATGAGCATGGAATAGGCTTCTACAAATATTTTTCAAATTATCAATGTTCTTGAAAAAGAGATGTTGGCTTAAGAGGTTGAAAATAAGAAGGCAACAGAAATCTCAACAGTCTCACCATGTTCCACCATCGCTGAAAGTTACTTATCTATTGTGTTATGAGAACCTACAACAGCTGTTTCACATGTCAACCATCTGCGGTACTGAACTAAAGGAACGGCAATTTTAATAATAATAATGTAATTGCAGTTTGAGTAATTACGCATATTGTATTGAATTCAAAAGCTTCGACTTTGACTTACAGCAGCATCAGAAAATGTTTTGATTCTACAAAGCACAGTACAAAGACTTTCATCAGCCCACAGCCTTCAGGCACATAGGTCTCTCTTTCCAAAAATAGGTTAACTACTTCCACCAAATGGAGAACACCTAAATCAAAACTCTTCAGTACATTTGTCTGCTATGTATATCATGTAGCATAGATACTACTGTAATTAGACATCCCTTCCTGGTGGTAATTGCTGGAAAAAGTTTAGACTTCAGGAACAGTGTGTCTCTTTTCAAAACCTATAAATTGTTTTTAAAATTTGCAGTTTATATAAAACATTTTGCATGCTTACAGTCTGTGAAATTCTATTGCTACATCTAGCCTGAGGACCAGAGTTCACTGGCATTTTAGTAATGCAGGGGGATTTAAAATTCATACGTGAAGTTGTTAACTTTATGAACAGCAATTCTTACTATGCTTTTGCTGTTTCCTTCATTTAAGGAGCTGAACATCAGAGTTAAGTGAGTCATTAGCATCCCTGTTAAGTAACATTTGATAAGGCAGACTTCCCCAGGCAAGCATTTTGATTTTAACCTCATTATTTTATGCAGTTCTAAATTGTTATACAAGTAACTTGTATAAAAGTGATACTATATGGAAACCTAAGCCAACCAACAACTTGCAAAGTTTTATTTCTAAAGATACACTTTTGCTGCCGTTCTGCAAGTGTTGGCTAGTAATGTGTTCATGTTTGCTTTTGAACAGCACAGAATACTGCGTATACTATCAAAGCATAGAAATGATAAATCATAGTGTGGGGCAGTCATGATTATAAAGGTAACATTAGCTTCTGGTGACTGGAGTGAATCGGAAAGGATGTGGTGGCAAAAAACAAAGATTGTATTAACCTGGGTGGCAGAAATGGGAGAAAGCTGAAGGTATAATCCCTCTTGTGAGGGTACAGTTTGAAGCAGCAGGCTAATGAGTTGCTTCATATGAAATTTGCAGCCTCTATCAATCCATCCATTTACTGTAAGAATACAAGAAAAAGGTGTCTGGACTGAAACAGCCTGAAAACCTCTTTGTTTCTATTTAGCTGGGAACTTGAAAGGGTTAGTTAATGAACAATGAACAGACTCGTAACTTATTGATCACAACAGTAGCCATGTGTGTTCATGATAGGAAAAACAATATGCACCATAGCGCAAGATTAAAAAGGGAATTTTTTTTAGAAAGTAATATTTAACTTTGTCAGAGAAGTTACTGTTGATTTATTGGTTTTAGGATAAGCCCTCACACATAACGAGCAAAGACTACACATAATGCAACACTGTTAAACTAAAAATTTGTGCCACATGAGTCATTTGCACAGAATGATGCTGAGGCCACTGAGATTAGCTAGCAGAGGTAACTATACTTTTCAGTTGCTCTCAGTTGTGTGAGTCTCAAGCTAGAGAGCATCAGTCTCAGGATATTTCAGTATCAGGACATTACCTCAATACCCTTCAGTTTTCACAGTCATAGCCAGTATTCTGCAGCTGCATTAGATGCACATTTTGTGACCTTTGTGGATGTGTGTGAGTGTGCTGGTTTTGGCTGGGATAGTTAATTTTCTTCATGTGGCTAGTATGAACCTATGTTTTGGATTTCATAGAATTTGTGCTGAAAACAGTGTTGATGACACAGGGGTGTTTCCATTACTGCTGAGCAGTGCTTACACAGCGTCAAGACTTTTTCTGCTCCTCACCCCACCCACTAGGGAGGGGGTTGGGGATGCACAAGAAGTAGAGAGGGGACACAGATGGGACAGCTGACCCCACCTGACCAAAGGGATATTCCATACCATTTGACATCCTGCTCAGCACATAAAGCTGGGGGAAGAAGAAGGAATGGGGTGGGGGGATGTTCGGAGTGATGGCATTTGTCTTCCAAGTACCTGTTACGCGTGATGGAGCCTGGCTTTCCTGAACATGGCTGAACACCTGCCTGCTGATGGGAAGTTGTGAGTAAGTTCCTTGTTTTGCTTTGTTTGTGTGTGTGAGTTTTGCTTTACTTATGAAACTGTTCTTTATTTCTACTCATGAGTTTTCTCACTTTAGTTCTTCCGATTCTCTCCCCTATCCTGTCATGGGGGAGTGAGGGAGCGGCGTGTGGTGTTTACTGCCAGCTGGGGTTAAACCACAACAGTGAGGTAGGGAAGGGAAGGCCTGTGTTGCACAGGACAGGAAACCCCACCAACAGCCTCAACTGACCATACTGTGACTTTGTGCCACTGTAGGACAGGTATAAAAGAAACTGCAGTATGTATGTCATGTAATTTCCATGCAATCTCATTAGATGAGCCATGGGAGCTATGATCACAGGGAGCAACAGAGCTCTTTCAGGGTTAGCCAAACTTGCTACTTGTCTTTCTCCTACTCTTTCCAGGCGTCTTTCTAGACACTACCAAGATACATGCAGTCTTCTATCAGGAGGCAGATTTTAAACAGTGCAATGGAAATGTCAGCATTCTGCTATAAAAAGCAATATGCCAGAGTGGGGTTTTCTCAAGCCTGGCATTCAGCAACTTGCAATAGACTCAGAATATTGCTATTTCTTGTCTTCTGTTAGAGAAATATTTCCAATCTTACTGTAGCTATTGTTGCTATGGTTCACTATGTTGGAATAGACGTTTATCTGCACATTCCCTATTGCTGAGGCTACCTCATATGATAGTGAAATGAAAGGACATGCACATTTGAAATCTCTGTCACCTGGAATCGGGTAGTCTAGGTTCTGCTGATGTAGACTGCTTCAGAATAATGGCCTGGTAGTCTGAAAGAGTATTTTAGGACATATCTCAGTTTTGCAATAGAATATCTTCTAAGTGTATGACCTTAGCTCTGAACATTTTTATAGCACAGAAAGTACATTTCTGTAATAAAATACGGTACTACACAGAGACTTTTTAGCTCAGCCCATGCCAGTTAGCACAGATTCTAGAAACAGTATTGTCTGCTGTTCTGCTTGGGCAGTCTTTTTGTCCTAATTCAAAGTAGCTTTCAGTGCTCTAATGCATTCTGAGATACTGGCTTCTGTCCTGAAAGGAGCAGAATTGTGTCAGTATGATGCTGCACCATCACCTGTTACACACACTGAAGCTCTGCTTTCCTGGGAAGTGGCTGGACATTGCTTACTGAGGGGAAGCAGAGAATAACATCTTTGTTTACCTTTTGTTTCTGTGCATGGTCTTGGCCTTTGCTTTAATTAAACTGCTTTTATCTTGACCTACGAGTTTTTCATCTTATTCTCCCCCCTTATTTTGCTGAAGGAGGAGGGATAGAGGGGCCTGGTGGGCACCTGACATCCAGCCAAGGTTAACCCACCACAACTGCTTTCGGTGGACAATCCAGTTGGTATGGAATCCCTTGGGTACCCTCACAGTAATCCTGGGAGCTGTATTGAATGTGTCCACTGACCATAAACCACAAGACCAAAACAGAGCCTGCATTGGGACTGTTCTTAATTAAAAAGAGAGTTACAGAGAAGAAAATGTCAGTCAAGGTTCAGGATTTACTCTTCAGTGTCTTTCCTAACAAAGTGCAAGGCTGCTTCTCTCCTCTGTGTTCCACACCTACATGCTGCAAGAAGAGAGGCACTTGATGCCATGATACAAAGGCTCATGGGCCTCAAGGATGCTATCCCCAGACAAGCAGCTCTCCTGAGAGGCCTGTGGATACACTTCAACTGAGCCAAGTTCACTTGTAAACAAAGTTTGAGTTAAAAAAACAAAGGAATGGAACAAAGAGCAAACAACGTATGTATTTAGTTCCCAGTGACTCTCCTACTTGCTGCTTCTGTTGTCCTGCTCACTGCTGAGAACAATTCAGGAGGCAGGTCTTCCTCACAGAGCTCCCCAAGGACTGACCTTAGCATTTGCTCTGTTACCTGCATGGTGAATGCTGCCTAAAAGCCCAGCACAAAAAGAGCAAAAACCCCAACTCAGCTAGACCCTTGGGGGAGGTGTTCTTTGTACTCTTCCTACTCCATATAATCGAATAGAAGCCAGTCAAAAATTCTCTCTTCCTGGCTTTTGCAAGTTGAGAGAGTTTTCAATCCAATCTCTTCCTCTTTCTTTTCCATGCAGTTCTGACCTAAGCATGCTCTGTGCAGCAGTCACACAGAGCAAACTATTTTTTTTTTGAGGCAAATTTCATCCATGTTTATTTATATAGCTAGACTAATCACTGCAACCTTCTGATGGTCACTATGTGTCTGGCAAGCTTCAGCTGCGGTATTCTGGGAAGCTACAGCCTTGCTTTCTCCCATGCATTCCCCTATGTAGCCCTGAATGAGAGGAGAGAGGGAGCACTGGGAGACAATGAAAATCCAGCTTCTATACCTACATATTAGAGCAGCTGAACTTTTGCTCCCTCCTTATTCTTCCTGTCCACACCCTGCAAATCCACTAACTGCTTGGCTCTGTTCTTTATACAGAACACCATCTGAGGTGAAGCATTTGTAAGAACTAGTCCTGCATGCATTTTCACATGAACTATCGCACTTAGAAAGAAATGCTATTTAAAGTGGACTGTCTCAGGAGTCTCTCTCAGTTTGCACAATGCACTTTCCCAGAAGGGGTTCAATTACAGGTCTCAAACTTGTCCCACGCTCCCAGATCTTCTGGGCCAAAGAGTGTGGCAGAGTCATTAAACCTAAATCCTAGCTGGGACCTGGTACCCTACTAGCTCAGTTCTGAGCCATTCAAAAAATTGAAGTTTATATATTCAAAGGGGGAATCAAACTTGGCCTTCCTCAATCAGAAGCTGAACCCCTGCCACCCCGAGGAAGGGAAGTGGTGCTCTAGCCACTCCTGGGAAAGAAAACAACTGTCCTTCCTGCTTTTTATCTTCCCAGAGAAAAAACCCCAAGGGGAGCCACAAATACAAAAATGGAGAAATTTTAAAGAGCAAACTGAAAACTACAAGGATTTTTCCTATCCTTATTAATTTTTACATGAGAGGTACTTCCATGCTATGATTCTATAAAGCAATCTAGAATCTGGAACGACATCAAAAACTACTTGATTTATATTTTGTGGTGCTAAAAATCTGCCTTTCCTGAAGAGTGTCCAGTTTTGAAAGATATAGGGGTTGAAGTTGATAGTGAATGTGAGGGACATAAGGGGAGGCGTTATTTGGTGCCTTGCAAGAAAAGGGCCTTTATTTTGAATATTTTAATATTATCTTCTTTACAACTGTTTTCTAAAAGTATCTGTCAAACCATGCAGGTGGCTTACAGCAGACTATCTCATTTCAAAACAGTGATGCTGTCCTGCTTTACACCTCTGGGAAAACCCATGAATGCAGAGATAATCTAATACCGGTAATCATCTGCTGGAGTCTCGAGAAAATTTATTATGAAAGGTTTTCAGTCTGGTTTTAAATAGTATTGTTACGCTTTTTCTATATTCAGGAGTGCCATACAACAGCCCATTTACGAGGGTTAAGAAGATGGACAGTTAAGAAAAAAGAAATCAGTTTTGTAATTATTATTTGTTTTAAACATGTAAGATAGATAGAAGTCATAGGTTCTCATTAAACACTTGTGTTAATGTTCTGCAAGAAGAGGACAGAATCACGCTCAACATCAGCTTTCCCTGTTTATCTCCATGGCATGTCCCAAATATCCACTAAAAAGAACAGAAGCTTGAGGTTTAACTGCCATCTGGGAATCTCAAAACATGGATCAGGATAATGCTTGATATCATGGGGTTCCCATGCATTCAAAGATCATAGAATCATAGAATCACAGAATGGTTTGGGTTGGAAAGGACCTTAAAGATCATCAAGTTCCAACCCCCCTGCCATGGGCAGGGACACCCTCCACTAGCCCAGGTTGCTCAAAGCCTCATCCAGCCTGGCCTTGAACCCCTCCAGGGATGGGGCATCCACAGCTTCTCTGGGCAACCTGGGCCAGTGTCTCACCACCCGCACAGGAAAAAAAATTCTTCCTAATATCTAACCTAAATCTACCCTCTTTCAGCCTAAAACTGTTATTCCTCCGTTAGACTCCCTGAGACCTCAATTTGTTTTATATAGGCAAAGGGGCACATACAAGCATCTTGCTGTCTGAAAGATGCCACCTGCCCTTTTAGTGAATCAGAAAGATTGGAATGGCAGACAAAGCAGTCCTCCAGCTGAAGTAATTTTGCTTTTATTTTGTCACTAAGAGACACAGCAGAGAGCGAATGATGTTTCTTCTCTTTCAGAAGAAACATTTTAATAAAAATAAAGTTGCTTGGTATCTGTGCCAGCATGTGACACTATTTCTTACTGCAGAGTCATGAAAAATTCATGCATTATGTATTGGTCAAGAATGTCATTCTTTCCTAAGACCCAAAAGGCAATACTTCACTTAAACACTGATTCAAGATAAAAATATCACAGAGACTTGTCCCCAGCATGGTACATTACACAAGCACATAAAATGAAGAAAGGAAGAAAGGTCCCACTAAAGAGAATGCAAGATGTAGTTAAACAGACAAACTCTCCAGGGCAGGAACTGTCTACTTATGTGTTGGTGTAGTGCCTTACACAGCAAAGCTCTTACCTAGCGGAGCCTTCAGACCCTTGAACAGCAGTAACAGGGTTATGGGAGGTCAGGCAAAGACTGAGGCCCATATTTGATTTTCATTGGCATAGCTGATTTCCTCTGACCTTTGTTTACAGTCTTTGCATTTCACTGTACTTAAAATACAAGCAAACCCTAGTGCAAGCTACATTACAGAGAGTACGCTATTAAGAAATACCATTTTCTAATATTTGTTAGAAAGATTGATGTAGCACACAGGCCTTTCAGTGAGATACACGGAGAAATGTGAGAGAACCAGGAAAATGGCAAAATAATTGCATATGATATTTTAAGAGGCTCAGTTTGTAATAGAATTCAAACTACTGAATTGCAGAATAGAAAGTTACAAATGCCTTACAAACATCACTAGTTTCAGCCCTGACACGAGTAACAGCTTACTGCCTTTTATTCTATTAACAATATCTACAGCAAAAGCTATGTATCTTAATTTCCCAGTCATAACAAGGATGGTCTCTAAGCAGTGACTATGCAAAACTGAAAACAAGTCTGCTGAAGAATTTGTGCAGTTGCCCATACTGCCCAGCAAAGTGAGAATCTTGCTGCACACGCCGCCTACCCTGCTATGGTCTGTGAGTGGGGTGGCTTTGCTATATATAAGCAGTAAAGCAGGAGGAATAGGCAAGCTTTATGGATAGAACTAAAATCATTAGACCAACAAACACAGTTGAAAAGTATTAAAAACCCCTTCTTCAGGTTTTATAGCTCTTCAGTCTGAGAGTCCGTCTAATTTTTCCAAGCACACCAGCTGAGTGTAGTGAGTGACCAGCCTGTGAGCCTACCATCTAAACCTTGCCCTCTTTTGTATTCCATTTTTTCTTACACACTTCTCTAACCAGCAAGTCAAAGCTATTCAATCATTAACCTGCCTCCCCATTTTGACTATTGCTTCCCTGCTATGGGTATTTAGGCTTTGGAACAGATGAATACTAAAATTTATCATTTCTCATAATAAATTTTCTGAAATTGCTTTCTTTCCTCTCTCCCTAAAGGTGAACGTATGTTTAGATAAATCTTGACTACCATCTTCTGATTGTTTATACCTGTATTTTAACGAGGGACAAGCTGTGCACTAAGTAGCAGGGGGTTAATCTCAGCACCTTTTTATGGCTCAAGTGATCTCATCTTAAAAGTACAGGAGCTATAAAAGACAATAATTAGACATTAAATGGTTATGAATGCAGAGGATGTTGCTCTTTTATAAAAAGAGTATAGAACTAGTTTGATAGTTCTTATCCTGTGCTTTTGTAATATTTTCAGTGGTATTAAGATAGCCTGCCCAATGAGAAAGTTTATCCATATTCTGGCAATTTGTTTCTCATTGTCTTGCAATTTAAAGAGTCACTTGATAAAACCTAAATTGTGCACTTCCATGGTAATGTTCTCTTTTTATCGTTCTGCTAAATTTATATTCCAAACAATAAGCATCTTTCAGTGCTGCCTAGGTTAGCCTCAGACAAGTGAGTTTTCTACCAGGAGTGTCAGCTTTGCATCTGAGAGTTGGCACTGCCAGTTTTTCATTACAGGATCAAACATAATTTAAATTACATAGATTCCATCTGCCAGTGTATTTTTAGAATTTAGTATCTTACTGTTTGTCACCCATTATTAGTATGTTAGGGAGACCATGGGGCTCTTTTCAACTTAAAGAGATAGTTTTACTATGTTTATCTCCCACAAACACAGTGTCCTTCTTCTTGTACTTTTCTAAAGAAAACTCAATCATTTGGGAATACTATTTTTCTGCATTTGATGTAAAAACACTTCTCCGAATACAAATAGTTAATCTCCAGTAAAGAAAATAGACATGAAATGTGTCAGAAAGTTTGCTGAAAGCTGTGAAGAAATCTTTCTTACTGACTGTGATGTCCTGTGTGGTCAGGTCAGTGGTATGTCTTAATAAACATTACATAGTGAAACCTTTTGCACTGTTCCTCACAGGGAGAAGACATCTTTGCCAATGTTCTTTGAGTGGAAGGGAGGAAATGATGAAATCCATCCTACAACACACCTACAGGTACAGATTTACACTTCTTATAATTTCAACTTGGTGATGCATATAGCAGCCTGTCCTTCCCATTGAAACTTCTGTCCCGAGCTACCCAGAAATTCACTCCCTCTCCCCTTCTCTCTCCAAAATGGCAATACTTAGACTTCATGATGTGAGGCTTTTTCACTAAATAAGATCAGAGTTTTCTAACCCTTCGAGCCAAGTACACCCTCCTTCCTTCAGACTATATGCAAGATGCTATGATTTACATAGATGTGCCTGATCTATCATGACCTGATCCATCAGGTGTCTGTTAGGTTGACTGCTATTTTGGACAGGCAATTTAATATTGCCAAGCACAGCTTTTTCCAAGTTCCAAGTTCATATCCATCGTCCTCCTTCCTTAAGTTGTGGGAAGTTTAGGTCACTGCCAAAGATCTGTAGAAACCCACTTACATGGGAAACAAACAAGACTCTGGGACTAAGATGACAGTCCAAAGGCAGTGGCCTGACAATGTTTACATTGAGTGGTGTTGCTAGTATCTGTCCGACTATGTCCAGATATTCAGCTCCTAATTGTTGACAATTCCAAGCAATTCGGGTGGTGGTGTTTGTTTGGTTAAACTGAGAAAGAAAAAACAACCAACCAACTTCTAATGAAAATCTTAATTTAGCTTTCCTCACCTGACTTTCACATCTCACTATTAAGTTCAAAGGCAAAGAACCCCTCTGAAAATACTATACGTTTCCTTGTCCAAATTGCACATGACACAGTGGCTTAACATTTGATCCTTAAAGACAATTTGCCTATTCTTTTGCTATTCAGAATGCATGTGTTTTAGAAAGAAACACACAGTAATATTAGCCTGTTAATATTAACTTCTCTCACAGAACAAGTTCTTCAAGAATAACTTGACTGATATGGGTCTCACCAATAATTTCTGTTAGTGATATAAGAAAATGACTGCAATACCAGATCTATCCGCATTGTCCTCCCCACCTTTAACAGGCTGTATAAGGTATGCCATACAAAATTCTGCACAGAGTCCTTATGTGACAACCTGTACAGAACCAGTGACACATCAGAGGTTTTATCCGAACCTAAGCATGATTTCAAATACATTTCTTTCTGGCAAACTTTGAATAGATTTAATTATAACAGTGAAAAATGTACAAGACTTGTAAGGAAACAGTGTCAGTAAAGGTTTCAGTCCCTAAACACACTAGATATTTTTCTGTGCTTTCTGCCAGAACAGCTCAATGCTTTGTAATGTAATTTGGCTTTCAGTTTAAAGCCAAACAAAAAGATTGCTTGTAATTCTCTTCAAAACCCATGTAAATACTGCTTAGCCCTTCTGCTGTGCCTCCCAGATCAAAAGCATCTGCAAATATTTTATAAGTATCGTTCCAGTCCCCTTGGAGGCTAGCTAATTAAATTGCAGGGGTTTGGAGACATGTGGAAACAGCCTCCAAGGTTAAATAATGTGCCAGAGAAAAGGGCAGAAGTCTGCATCTTAGCTATGAACAGAAGCCAAACCACGCAGCTACTAGCCATCCATTTTAAGCTATGTGACAGCTTCTCATCTTCTTTTGATTAGAGCTGTTTCTTTGACCACAGACACGTGATAGTACAGTGAAACCTCATGAGTATTTATTTCCATCAGTGTGTCATTTAGAAATGTTGGTTCCTGTATGCTGAGTTTAACACACTTTTCAGGTATGACCCCTTGGTGGAATGATTTTGACACTCACTGTCCTGACTGTTCCCTGGATGCAATCCCTAATGGTGGCTTTTCAGGAAGAAGCAGCCTTTTCCTTTTAGAAAACGTGATCTCCAAACTGAGTTCCTGTGACTGGATGGATTTATAATAGAGGCAATTCCAATTTTACACCAGCTTTACAAGTTTGCCATCTTTCAGGAATGTGCTTCACATTTACAAAGGAATGAATTTACTGCAGCAAACTCCTTTATCCGACAAGCACACAGGAGCAGCAGTGTCGAACTAGTGGCTTTCTGCTAGCAGGGAGCAGCTTGCACTGCCTGGGACCATACTGGGGAGCTCAGACCACAGTTCAGCACCGCTGGTGACACCAAATGCGGAAGGTCCCTTATGTTTCCTCTTGCAGCAAGGCTGAGATGGCTTTTGGCTTCTGCTGGCTCACTCACAGCCCCTGACAGAGCGACTGCCACAGCTTTCATTGCTGGACCTGGCAGGACTCGTGCTAGTAGTGATGAAGCCAGGACATTGGTAACAACATTTTCTTTGCCAGTTTTTCTGCAGAAGGAGGGAGGCAGATTCATCCTGCTCAGAGATAGCAACCCAGTATTTTTGGTGGCAACCAGGACTATTCTAAGCACAGAAGGTGTCAGATTGCAAATATTTAGATGAGGCCCTGCAAGAAATATAACGTGAAAGTATCCTACTGCTTTCTGGTTAACACAATATTCATCACCATCCAAACCCTAACATAAGGTCGGGCACCAGTTTGTCATTGTATTAATCATTTTTATGTCTCAGCTCCAGTTACAGAAAAAAAGGAGTTAAACAACTCAGTTTACAACTACTAAAAATAAACTTGCAGACTTGCTGGATTCCTCCACATTAAAATGTAAACAACTGTCAGCTCTTCTGGAAAAGCTAGTTTTGCCCTGCCTGTGACTTCCCCAGGAGAATTTATTCTTTTTATAAAAAAGTTTTATGTTGAAGATTTGTTTCCATAATTGGGACTGGACAGTTTTCTTTCAGAAAAATTAAAACTAAACTCTTTCCAATTAAAACAATTGCTACTAGAACCACAGCACACAGACCATGTAGAGAATGTTGTGAGCCGCTTCAGAGAGGCTTGCAGACAGTCATTTTCAAGTTTGGGTGACTCAAGAGGGCCAGCTAAATCCATATTTAAACACCTAGATTTGAAGTGCCTGGTCTGGCTTCACTGCCAGCACCCACAGATCCTGTGGGTGTCTTCCACTGTCTGTAAAATGCAGGATATTTGAAAGTAAATGTCTTTTCTAAATTAAGAAACATTTTTTGGCATTAAAAAACAAATCTCAGGCCAAAATTTTAAATGCTTTACTCAAAATGTGGTTTTTTGTTATTGTTACCTGCTTTCTAAAACTACATCAGACCTAGTGTGTTAAAGCACATGCTCATTGCTTTAGAGCACCACCCGGCGCTACCTGAGATTGCTTGGTGCAAAAATAGAAATGGGGTAAGAAAACAGATAAAATATAATTGCTATACTGCAAATTGATTGATATACTGCACTTTGCTTTGGGTTGGGGATTTTTTGCATGGAAATACTTGGACTATTTTATCAAAGCATGCCCAAATCATTGTGCAATAGTACAACAGTTAGCCAGTCAAACCATTCATCTGACTAGCATATACTTCCCTACAATTTAAAATCGTTTGAGAATCCCTTTTTAGTGC
Organism: Pterocles orientalis; assembly: GCA_011057875.1. Taxonomy (NCBI): domain Eukaryota; kingdom Metazoa; phylum Chordata; class Aves; order Pterocliformes; family Pteroclidae; genus Pterocles; species Pterocles orientalis. The sequence continues at coordinate 753,253 of WKFP01015229.1, forward strand.
TGCTTTTCTGTGTGGCTTAGATTGCAGAAACTAACTGCACCTGTCAGTCATGGGTAACAGTTATCTTACAGAATGTTCACAGATCACACACACCTTTTCAGATCTGGGAAGTAATTGGTTACAATGTGCTACACTGACTTTGATAAATGGATAGCAAGCATGAAAAAATAGTAATAAAAGCCAAAGTAAAAGGAGAAATAATGTTTCTTCTCTTACTTTAAGGAGAGAAAAATAACAACAGAGCAGATATAAGATTAGAATATCCCTTAATAAGCAATATAGAAGATCCTCATATCAGTGTGGCATCACCCAAGATTACTGTCAGTTCTGTGAAATCCTGCCAAGGGTAGAGGCTCTACTAGTCTTCAGGGAATCTCTTCTAGTGCTTCCCTACCATTAGAAATTGATTCCTGCTATTAAGTAGTTTGCAGACTGAAGCCTATTCCTTTTTGTCCTAGGAGGACACAGAGAAGAGTTTCTTAACTCTGTGCAGTAGCTTTTCAGGTACATGAAAACTCATGTCCTCCTTCAGTGATCTACTTTTTATTTAAAACAACATGACTTCAATCCTTTTCTGTAAATCATTGTCTCCTAACCTCTGATCTTTCTCTTTGCTCTCACCTGAGGACTTTTCAATCAGTAAAAATCTCTACCAAATCTGGACACAAAACTGCCGAACTCTGTGACAAGGGGCTTCGTAACTTAAACACTGTTTGAAGAATCACTCTTTTTCTTTGGAATCTGCCACTAGCTAGTTTAATTTGATGTCTCCTTTTTCAAGCATCAGAAAAGATGGTGAACAACTTTCAATGCTTTCTGTAACACGCTTCTTTCTGCATAGTGCCATGTTGGTTGCCTCTTTTCCAGGCAGGGTAGTGCTGATCTCACTAATTTCTTATCATGCTGAAGCTGTTCTAAAACTTAGATCTTTGTACTTTTACACTATTCCCTCGATCCCTTTTTAAAAAGTCATCTTGCCCTTCCCTTTGCCACTTTATACTGGGGTGGTTTAAGTGAGAAGTTCTATACTCTGGCTAGTTCAGCCATTTCAGGTTTGCATTCCTTTAGAACTTGGGCAGGTGCCATCCAGTCCTGGTGGTGTGAGTATCCTGTCAATTTGTACTATCATCTGTTCCACTGACACTTCAGTTTGTGACAGATTCTCTAACACCTCCTCCAAAAAGAAGGGTTTCAGCGTGGAAATTTCTCTAAGTTTGTCCATGGCAAATGCTTTTATGCCTTGCTTATCTATTGGCTCTCATGCTTCTCTGGCAAGCTTTCTGCTCCTGATGTGTTTGAAAAAGAATTTATTATTACTTTTTTATGTCTTTGCAAGTTCTTTTCTCAAAATCTACTTTGGCATACTTTCACATTTAACCTGCCAGTGCTTGAGGCGTTGTCTGATACTCTCAACTGGACAGGACTTCAACTTTATGAAGGCAGCCTTCTCGTTCTTAATAACTTCCCTTTACCTTCAGTTTAGCTAACCTAATTTTATTCTTTTATGATTGCCAGCATGCATCTGATGAGAGCTTCTGATATGATATCTTCAAATAGCCTCTATGTCACCTGCAAAAAATTCATACTTTGGACCACCCCTTTTGCTATAAATTGGAAGAATGTTTTTTACTTAATCCCTAGAGAGTACATCATCTCGAATGGTGGTTTCTTTCACATTTGATGTTTTTCTTCCATTCTTCTTTTTTTTTTCTCTCCCCCTAAAAAAAGCCTTCTGCAACATTTTTTATTTAAAGTATTAGCAGCTGGTTTCCACTTTGGTTTATATGAAGTCTTTATTTCCTTCTTGTACATGCTCTTTTCATATAGGGGTTTTTGGGGGGTGGGGAGGTGTTTGTTTTGCTTGTTGGTGTTTTTGGGTTTTTTTCACAGTTCCCAGTAAATCTGACCCTACTTCATTTTCTCAAACATGCATTGCAGTTTGGTTTTTTTTTTTTTTTCCTGCTTCCATTTGGCCCTCAGCATGGCAGGAGACTAAGACTCTGAACATCTCGGTTTGCATGATTCTACTTAACAACATTGAGTTTTGATGCAGAACATCTCTCCTACCCCACTGCTGGTTTGAAAATGCAAAGTTAAATCTTCCACTTTACATACAGTCTTGCTCATCTGCATGCCATACCAGGGTATATGTGGTGAGGAGATTGCAGAAATGTTCTTGCAGGCTCCTTCAATTCTTTTTATTTGCTGAACAGATTTTGATTTTTAAAAAGTGCTCCTGCCCAAAAGAATTAGCTGAGGAATCCACCTCTGCTCTTTAACCAGGAGAGTGCATTTTATGGATTACACTATTTCTGTTTATTTGTGCTGGAATCAGGTTTTAAACCTAAGATAACTAAATTAAGAGAGAATAGCACAGTAGCACTCATATAGAGAATTCACCAGTGCAAACAGTCTACTGAAGCAAAAATTGTTCTTATGCCAGGAGACTTAATTATATCTCATATTGCACAATATGACTGCTGGGCTTCCAATGCCCTTAGTAGACATTTTCATTTAAATTGTTTTGCCATCATTACACCTATTTTTATTTCATTTTGGGATTAGAAGCAAAGTCAGTACAATTTTTTTTGGTGTTCTATTTGTCAATAGTGCTTATTATGTGGATATAGTTTAAATTATTTGGATGTTTTACTTTTTTGGGGGGTAATATGCAGCTCTATATTTGGCTCCAAAATATACAGTTGGATTAACTCTTCTAGAGAGCATGAGCAGGAGCAGAAAGAAGGAAAAATTGCTTGAGGATTTCTTTGTTGTGTTTCCTCTGAGTTCTCCAAGGAGTGGGACAGAGCTTTGTTCCAGTGAAACTAGGCACAGTATATGCATCCTCAAACCCACAGCTTCTGCTAAACGTCAAGAGATAGCATCATATTCACCCACGTCATCCAGTGTCACACCATTTAATGCTGTTTCCTCATGTCATATCTGTGACAGAATCTTATACCAGAGGTACCTCCCAGTTCCTTTTGTTCATGGGAATTCATCAATAGGAGAGATTGATGGGAAAGAAAGTAAAGCAATTTTTCCCTATCTAGAAGATGTTTCATATTATGCTTCTTTGACCATTACCCACTGAATGCCAACAAAAAGTTCATCATTAAATTGAGGCATCTTCCAAGTACAAAAGGTAGGGCTATGATTAGAGATCAGTGTGTCAGCTCTGGGAAAAATCAGCATCTGTTATCACGAGCAGCATTTTCACTTAAACATAATCTAACCAAGAGTTGGAAAACTCTTTCTGGCAACAGCAAACACTCATTAAGGTGCATCAGCCTTCTCTTGTCAATTAGAGTTGATTCAGTGTAGTACACTGGATGCAGACAGCAACCATAAACAACCATCTGTGCTTTTAAATGAGGTTTTCCAGGTTCAGATCATCATCAATGCAAATAATTTTACTCACCCCAGAAATCAGCTCGAAAGTCATTTGAACACACTTGAGAGAATATGTTTATATCTGGCATAAACTCCAGGATTGCAGCTCCACCTGCTCATACATTTTGTCAGTTCAGGTTCTGTCCCTTCACAAAAGAAGAGTTGATCGTGATACTTCGCAAGTACTTTTTATGATCGTTAGTTCCCCTAAAATGTTCATTACAAAATACTTCCAGATGCAGCATTGCCTTTGATATACTGCACATGCTATGATTTCCCTGTGTCCTGCAAAATTTGATTGTCCAGTACAGGAGAACCATCAAGGCTGTTTTCTTGAAAAATAACAATTTTGTAAACCAGTTTTTCAATTTGTGATTTCTTTTGTGCAACTGCCACAGACGATCTTTAATTTGTGTCATTTTTTTTAAAAAAATTCAAAATTAAATTCAAAAGTCAAACATGTTAAGCTTTTGAAACTCAGAAAAAAAACCAAAACAAGACAGTCTTACCAGAAACCATTGAGATTAATTGAGAGCAGACCAGAGGGCACAATAAGTCTCTAGCTGGCTCGACATCTCTGCAAAGAGAAAAAGGAAAGGCAGTTTGTCTCTCTGAAATTTGCTGCCAGAACAGACTTACAAAACATAAGAACAGAAGTTAGAGATTTTGGCAGGTTGCTCTGAACCACTTTATTGTGCTACTATAGTTGAGTACAGTGCTATAATTTCTGCAGAGCAGGCTGCTTCTGCCACTCTACTTGACATTTTCCCACCCAAACATGACAGAGATAATAGGAGTAAAGTAGGGTAATTATTCACGTAGGTAACTCAGTAATACAGGCGTATAGGCCACAGAAAATATGAAAGAAATATATAACATTGAAACTAATTAGGTCAGAAGTTCTTAACGAAAAGCCATTGCTGGACACAGAATGGCTAACTCATTTAGGATAATGAACTGTTAACAAGGAACACACTGACCAGGCTTCAGTGAAAATTGACTCTGGAGAAGAATAAAATATTCTCAAAACATCAGCCTACCCAGCTTCTCAGCAATACTACTGTTTTCCTCTCGGTTCTCGGAATGCAACTGCTTCTGGCATCAGGAACAATAAGCCAGTAAGCCCACAATGCAGACACAGGTGCATTTGCTTTGGTTCATTTCAAACCTACTTGAACACTGTGAGTTTGATACAATGTGGTAACTATGCTTCTTAAGGCTTGCGTAAGTTGCAAACAGATGCTTACCATGAGTAAGAACACAGCCAAGGGTATTTAGCCCAATGAGGCATGCGTTTGGTGCAGCAAGTTTTCCTTGGTTGTGAAACAGTTGTAGAATATAGGATCCCTGAAAGCGCCCTAGCCTCATGTCAGTCTATTACACTCTCTCCCCAGGAAGGTTCTGAACATGTGAAATTACAATGAAATTTAATTGTAAGGAGACAGAGAAGAAATGTATTCCTATTTCAAAATGCTCTTCAATGACTTTAAACAATCTATTATCTATGCCTGCTTGTCTTCTATTTATTCCCAAACATGGAGATTAGGTAGCAGATCTCATTGCCATTTGAAACCGAAAATGCAAATGGTCGGCATTTTTAAACACTTCTATATGAAAGTTCCACAAAATTAGAGTGTGAGTTGTGATTTATGTTTGTATTGAAGCTAAGTGGGATCCTGCTTTGGGAAAAGCAAAAAAACTAAAACTTGCAAAATTTACATAAATTCTAAACTAATGTGATAATATAACTAGGTGATATTTTAAACTGTTCTGCATAAACATTCTCACTTTGTATTTATCTAGATATAAGGTACCTTTATTTTGGCTCATGAGGTTGCAGCTCAAATATTAACAGAATATTAACAGGTACCTAATTTGCATAAGACAATGACTGCGATTAATGAAACTAGTCTAGTAAATAATCAGACAGTAATCTGTATGCAAGCCAAACCCCATAAAATGTTACAATTATCTTAGGAGATAAAAGAGACTCAATTAAACTTAAAACAGGATGTATCTTCCCCATCTTCTCCAATTCCAGTAGAAGATTTTGGAACACTTTTTTTTTTTAATAATCCAGTGTAACGTCCACTTAATGGTTTTTGTTTTGTGTTCAGAAAACATGCAAATGTAGGCTACGTTAAGGTTTTTATCTATTTGGAATTAATGTGAAGGACAATCAGAAATGAAAAAAAAAGATATGAGACATTTTAATCTTAATTGTCATCTCATATGTATCACTGTGGACATCTGTATGTGTTCAATATTTTGACAGATGTGATGGTATTATTTTTGCTGGATGCACAACAAAAACATGTATCATCTGCAAGACACAGTCATTTCTGGATACATGCCAAAAGAATGCTGCCCATGGAAAACAGCAAGAAAATTCTGCCTTCATTTTGCTTATTTATTTTTTTTTTAAGAACAGACAATTCACTGGGATGACTGTCCCATAAGGAGACCAAACAGCAACAGGGAAGAATTAAAGTATTATGGCAATTCAGTATACACAGTCAGATCAACCATGATCGTTGGCAAGTCTTTACTTCTGGGAAATGAACAGTAGCCCTGGCTGGAAATTCAACCTCTTGTACAGTTATTAGCAGCCTCAAGAAAAACTGATGAGCAAGGCAAATGTGAGGCAATTATTTTCCCTTAATATGGCAAATGTAAACAGATAAAAGATGGGCTCGTTTTGAGAGCAAATGATCTTTTCTGAGAAGCTGAAAAGCAAGTTACTTCTTGTTTTATGGCTCTGAATAACTTCACTCCCCTAAATAAAAGCAAAATACATATTCTGAAATGGCATTCCATTTTCCTTCTGTTGTGGTTTGACCCAGGTAACAGCAACAAACACCACACAGTCACTCACTCTCCTGGGATGGGGGAGAGAATTAGAAGTGTAAAGGGAAAAGAGACTCACGGGCAGAGTTAAGAACAATTTAATAAATAAACTGCAACAAAACTGAAAATAATTATAATAATGATAATAGTGATATATTCAAATATTCAAATATAAAAATATACAAATACACAAATGAGTGATACACACTGCAGCTGCTCACCACCTGGTGACCAAGGCTCAGCCTGTTCCCAGCTAATAATTCTGGAGCAGGGAGACTCCTGAAACTGCAGTTCTGGAAAAGACAAGAGCCTGAGCATCTGAGAGGCAAAGAGCCAACGGAGAGAGTGAGACAACCCTGAGAGAGAGGTGACCCAGAGAGAGAGCAAGATACTGGGCATGACGTGCATGATATGGAATAGACCATTGGCCAATTTGGGTCTCATTCCTAAACCTAAGGTCAAATCCTAGGCTAGTAACTGGGGCTGTGCTCCTTCCCAGCTTCTCCTGCAGCAGCAGACACCGGCACAGCAGAGAAGCTGAAAAGTCCTTGACTGTCCTGGCAGCAGCTATAAACAACAGTGTGTTATCAGCCTTCTCCTCAGCACTATCCCAAAACAGAGCCTCTTACTAGCTACTGTAAAGAAAGTTAACTCTGTCCCAGCCGAAACCAGGACATCTTCTTCTGGTTACTTGTTCCTAGAAAGTCAGTATGTATTTTACCTTCCTAATGATACTATATATAGGAGTCCATACTTGACTTTTGAAAATTCTCCTCCTCTACTACCCACACAAAATGAATTACATTGTTTTAGTCTTTAGATACTGTTTAGAAAGGTAAAGAGAAAAAAGTTTCACAATGGATTAACCTTCACACCTTGTCTGAAGTAGGAGTTCTGTGGAAATGAATAACTGGCAGTTCCTGGCTCCTTCAAATTCACAAAACCTCCCCACATTTCATAGCTTTAGAAATCCCCGTGTATTTGATATAAAGTAATACTCACATTTACAAAGTCCGTTTGGTAGTAAAGCAGGAAAGTAAAATCAAAGTATAGCTATACTTATTTGCATCTGTATGCCAGGAAGACTAATATGTCTAAAATAAGACATTTTTTTCTGAGAACAATACAAAACCAAGAAACTAAAATGAAAGGAAGACAGACCTCAGAGAACACAAGCATTATGTAGAGCATTTTTACATTCCACTTTACACTAGTCCTCTAAAGCTGAAAGTACTCACCTACAATTTACACAAGACACTGTTTCAGCATCCAGTGTTGGTTTTAAATAAAAACAATAAAACTCATATGCAGGAGTTGATTTTTCAGTTAGTTCCATCAAGACACAGTTAACCCACATTCTTGGTGTTATCCATGGTGAGTATGTGCGAGCATTCTTTGCTCTTACCAGAGGCAAGTACTTTGCATTGAGTTTGACAACACTCAGATTTTTCTGGGTTTCCAAAAACGCAAAAAGTGATTTGCCTTTCTAGTCATGCCAAAAAGGAAATAGATCAAGTTCCCCTTGCTGGTCTAAAAACCCACAGGAGATATATTTGTATTTTAAAGCATATATGAAAAGGAGAGCACAGAATTTGAAGTGATCTGGGGCTAGAGAGTTACAGTAGACTGATCTTTACCTGTTTTTCAGTCTGCATTTATACAGGCAAAACAGAAGAGAAAGAAGTATTTGACATTGCTTCTCATTCTCTCCATTTATGTGGGACAGGTTAAATTCCCTCATCTGTAAAAACAATGTGTAAATACACAGTTCAGTAGCATCTACACTTGGATAGACACATGACAGTCTTTCCGTATCAGACACAGTATGTGATTATTAGTTTTCCCAGTTCAAATTGGGTGAGAGGGTTTCTGAAAACAGAATGAGAACTAATGAAGACAGAATTTTCTCAGAAAATTATTTCCTGATCATAAAGCCCACTAGTTACTATCTCTCTGAACCACCAAGGAAAGGTGGTACCATTGGTACCTCTGCTGGCATGTATCAGGATAACTACTAAAAAGAAATAATAGCTGTGCTTAACACTAGCAAATTGGATACACACAAGAAACGACTGGGTTGCAAATGCAACCGAAAGTCAAGAGCTGAATTCTGGCCACACTCCAATTAGTAGAACTGGGAAGTGAGTTGTAAATATGAGAGTCATGCAATTTTTATTTGACAACATAGAGGCTCTTATCTTTTACAGGTTTGCTAGCAAAATGCAAGGCATTTTGTGTAAAGAAACAGAATGAGACCATTACTTTTTAAAAACTAGAAAGTGAAAATATGCATCTCTTTCATTTCTTAGCCCTCATCAATACATACTATACAGTGACACTGTTCCTATTGCTTTAATGGGAAACTTCTGCCAGACAAAGCATACTCTTTCTTGAATCTGCAACATACACTTTAGAAACAGCACAAACCAGAGGGGACAACTGTATGTCACAGCCAATGATTTAAGTAAATAAGAGCTTTGACAAAAGCAAACAGTTTAAAGTTAGGCAACAGATAAATGGTCAACTATAGCAGAAAATATGAAGAAATATTTATGTCATTTAAATAATTTGGCTGGTGAACCAGTTAGAACTTAAATTTAGATTTTGGTTGCTAAAATAATACCCACTCTGAAGAAAAAGACTGGGAGAAATTTCTATTTGGACAGAGATTAGGGAATAACCCCTGACACTGCAGTAATAATAATGGCTTCTCTCATAAGTACTGAAGAGAGATTACAAGAAGTGATAGTAAAGTCTCTAGCCAACTGCATTGGTGTAAAATATTCAAGAGTAGAAGCGGACCCTCCACACAATATTCTGGAAGAGATTATCTTTTCTAATGCAGGTGTACAATGTCAGGATGACCTATTGATTGTTTGCTATGAGTTGTTGTGGGTGTGTAATGGCTCCACTTTTTTGTTTAAATATTAGCTAGTGAAAGGCCTAGAAATTTCTATCAAGCAAGGCAATCAGTTTACTAAATGCTATGGAGAATGAAAGGCTTATCTAACTGTCCTAATGGCTCTATTGCAGTCAGAGAAAATGGCCTGAAGTATATACAAGCAGAAGTAGGAAAGAAAATCTGTTTTGACTGATTTTTTAGTAGATGTTCACAAACCGCGAAGACGAGCCCTGAAAGACACAGTCTGTAATAACACTAGGATAAGAATTACATTAGTAAAAGATTAGTGTGTCTGGGAAATATGTTCCAGTAGGGTTGAACTGGTGAAAACACAACTTCTGATCAGATTTACAGCAAAATTTGACTGCCGCAAAAAACAGTACAGTTGCAGAGACAGACAAAGCAAAGTAGGTCTCTTAGAAGTATCTTAAATACTGTATAGCTGTCAACTCCCGTATGGATTGGGACAGACAGCGTTATGTGATCTTAATACGTGATCTGCGATTTAAAAAATGTCCAGATGTGTGGACCTTCAGGTTCAGCAAACAGCTGTGTATGCTGTCTGTCTTGGCTTTAGCAAGGTTATTTTGACACCATCTTCCATGGTATGCAAGATGGAACCTTGTTTTCTGGGTGGATGCATGATTAGATTGGTGAAAAACTGGCTGGGTCATGAGAGTAGTGGTTAATGGTCTCTACTGGAAATTCAGCTGCAAATGGATTTCCTCAGGGGTCTATCCTGGGAACTCTCCTGCTTTGTATCTTCACCAATAATTTGACACAAGACTGCTGGAGCAGACAATACACTAAAGGAGAAGGCAGCCATTCAGAGGGACCTCAACTGACTGCAGAAATGGGTGGACACAGGATACATGCAATTCTAAATGGTCAAAAGCAAAGTCCTGTACCTGGGAGGAACCAACCCTCTGCATTGTACTGCCCAGCTGGTTAGCAGCTTTGCTGAAAAGGACCTGGGAATCCTGGTACAAACCAACCTAACTATGGGTCAGCAGTGCTCCCTGGCAGCAGGTAAAGCTAAGAGTTGGACTGCATTAAGCAGGACGTAGCCAGCTGATCAAGGAAGGTGCTTTACTCAGCGCTTGTTAGATCACAGCTGGAATACCACACTGAGTTTGGAACTCTCTCTGTACAAAAAAGACATTGATAAACTACAGCAGGTTAAGTGGGGTGCCAACAAGATGGTCAGGGGCTGGAGCACAAGGTACAAGGGGAGGCTGGGGAAACTGTATTTGCTCAGCTTGGAAAAGAGATAAAGCTGATAAAGCTACTGAAAAGATGGAGCCAAACTCTTTACAGTGATACACAGTGGCAGGATGAGAAAGAATGGTCAGAAGTTAGGAGGGAAGGTTCTGATGAAACACAGGGAAAGCATTTTTACCAGAAGGATGCTCAAGCACTGGAACAGGTTTCCTGCCTAGGAAGGCTCTGGCATCTCCATCCTCAGCAACCTTGAGATGCAGCTGGACAAAGCCCTGAGCAGCTGGGGCTGAATTCAGTGTTGATCTGGCGTTGAGCAAGGTGTTGGATACTTGAGCAAGGGGCCCAGTAATTCAATGGCCTAATGCTTAAAGGAGTGTGTCTTCTTGGTTGAACAAAAGACTTCAACGTAGTAAACCCCAATTTAAATGGATGAGAACTTGAAATCTGCTTTTATATCAAGCTGATATTTTCTTTTTTTTTACGAGCTCAAGATTGTCACTCTGGATACAGAACTCTGCTGTATCAAAGTCTTTTCAATGCCACTCATCCACCATAATTTCTACACCTCCTCCCATTGTGAACACAGAGCCCATCACGGTGTTCCTGCTGCCGCAAGGTACACCGAAATCTGGTGAAGTTCTTTTCTATGTTACTCTCCTGTAACAGTCTGGTTTTGAAGACAAATCTGTCAGCAGTGTTACTCTATCCCTGACTATATCAAGATGCAAATTAAGGGCATGTGCAGGGGAGGAAACTGCATTATAAATATGAACATGGATTTTTATTGTTCACAGCTGTCTTTGTCTCCTCAAAAAAATTCTCTCCTTGCCCTAAATGCTCATCGTAATAGCTAAGAAATGGAGAGTGAATTGCTTTTCAGCTTTAATAATGAGTCTGCAAGTGGAGGAAATAGGTTTTGTCTGCAGTTTCTGATTTTTTTTCATAGCAAAAATTGCTTCACATAATTCATTTATGTAAATATCCCCATGGAGTAACTGCATCAAACTCCTTGACAGCTTGAAACTGCTATGCTTGTGTTACTGTAAAGCATTCTGCTGCCCAACAGTTTTTGTCAGAAATCTAGTAAACAGAAATAACGCAATTACATGAGTTTTAATACAAAATTGAATTACTTGATTCATAACATTGGAGTTCTATGTGCTTATTAAACTGTCCTGCTTTTATTTTGTGTTGATTAAATGAAAGTCAAAGTACTAAAAGAATAATTTGAGAATATTACGCTGAATTCTCTGCTGATATAACTTGCCAAAGGACCGGGTTTGGTTCAGTAGTTCCAGTAGAGCAGCAGAAATTTAAAGATCATGCCTTATAGCCTAGGCAACTTACAGCAATTGAGCATAAACTTGGGCAACTAATCAGCAGACTGAAGAACCCAAGTGTCTCTGGTCTGCTTTCTTTGGCTTTTTTTAATTAATAGAGTAAAGAAAGTCTATCTGTTTATGGGTTTCCAAAATGCTCTGAATTATAAAAGCATAGTAGGTCTGAACTAAAGCATCACTTAACATATCTATGTTTTGGTGAGCTGTTGCATTTGAATTTGGTCCTATTTTGATCTACTGTGAGCATCAGCATGATTCTAAGATTGTTCCAAAGATGGATCTAATGACAATCCAAAATGGAATTGTCTTGGAGTGATAAAGAGGGAAAAATGTCTCTGAACTGCCTTTGTATGGTCAGCCTGCAAAGTAATTTTCAGCACTGACTCCCAAACCTTCTTTGCATATTACTGTAAAAGATCAGACTAATAGACATGATGGCTCTAAGAAATTTTTGTTTGCTGTTGATTCATATTTTTGATGTACACACTGTAGATTGTACCCTTTATTTTAGTGTTTCTCTCATTTAAAGCTAAGGCTGACATGCTTAAGGACACTAGCCAGGAAAATGACATAATAGTGATTAAAACTCTATTGGTAATCTATTTTCAGCTACTACTAACAGGAATGTTAAACCATTTACACAGTAAATTAACAAATCCAAGAATAAGACACATGAATAGCCTAGATATCACTGTAAACAGGATAGGGAACTATGATGAAGCAGCAGTAATCCTGCTTTCATAGCCCCAGTGAAAACAAATGAATATTGAAAATGCAATGACTGTATAATTTGATTGGAACAAATATCATTAGCTTAGGTGATACTCATAACTCTCTTCATCTCACTCTTCACATAAATCAGATCTACCCTGCCCTCAGGGATTTTTAGAGACTTTAAACAAGGAGTGATATTGACATATTCCTAAATATTCCTCTCAGCTACTTGCGAGATTATTGATGCCTGTGAACTCAGTGACTATTTGAAAGAAGGATATTGACATAATGGAGTTACACTCAAAATCAGATGAAGTTTGACATCTGTGTCAACAAAATACAAGTCATGAAAAAATCAAGTGAAATATAACAAGCTTTTAAGGGTGGTTTGGACCACAGCCTGAACAAGGGCTGCATGAGAAACAACAACTTGGGATTTTAAAGGAAATGAGTATTTGCTGAATGGTTCACATTGCTTTGAAGGCAGTTGATTGTCATCAACTTCTGTAACAATTAGGTCCTTTTGAGACAATTTCAGAATATCTTTACAGGGATAATAATGGAATAAGCTCTCAATTTTTCCTTTCTTGAAATAGTACTTGTCTCACAGGGCAGTCTGAACAAGATAATGGTTTCCTCTTCCTTCTCAATTACGTCTTTATGTGGAATAGCGAAGAGAATTTATTTTACAGTGAATCTTCAGTTTCCTACAAATACCTGACTGGGAACATGTGTACAGAGGAGCTGCAGTGATTTAATGAAAGATGTAACACTCAAGCAGTTTATTTTAACTGGTGCAAGTTTGTCTGTAAACATTTATTAGTTTTGTTGCGTCTGCCTTTACAGAAATGCTAACAAACTTCACTTGCATCCCAGAGAGAAACAACATCACACCAAGTACTTACCGATTGTGTACAAACACAGAAGATCCAGTTACAAACAGACTGGTCTTCTGACTGGTTTTTGGCAGCTCACAAAACACAGAACATACTGGGATCCACCACCAGTCTCACAAACTATTTAAAAGTTGAACATTTAACCCTGATGTTTAAATACTCCAGTTTATTTTAGCATTCGCTTGCAGCTTTGTTAGGGACCTAGCCTCTCTCCTGGAGCCTGGAGCTAAGTGAGGCCCCCACGCTCCACGTGTACGGCACGTGGGGCACCAGGTATCCCAGAAGATGCTGTTATTTACAGTCACCTTCAGCACTTCCTACTGGCTAGGAGGGGAGTACCAGATTTCACCACACCCGTTCCAGGGGCTGTGGGAACACAGCTCAGTTCACTTGGAGATGGTACTGCAGAGCTCTCCTCTAGATGTTGCCCTTGGAAAGGCGGTGTTAGAGCCTCAGCAGACCCTCCCATACCACAGAAGTAAGAGCACCTTCCTGTCATGGGCCTGAACTCTTCAGTCAATGCTGCAGAATTTTCACAGATGAAAGTCTACTTCCCTCAATCTACAGTTAAAGTCTCTGAAGTTTGGAAAAGTCTGGTATGACAATATTTTTGAGAACATCTGTTTGTCTGCTTCTGAAAGATGTTAAACGTTTGGAGACACAGTTTTGCAATCCTGATCATGTAAGGTTATCTAGAAAAGGAGATCAACGTTGCATAGAAAATGTAAAATTCTCCCATTTCTCCAATGATTTACAAACATCTGCTCCATGTATTTGTTATCTTGTGGCTTACTGCTCAAGTAGGTTCCTATTCAAGTAATGCATCGCATGTAGCTGCCTTGTTATTTAAAAAAAAAAAAGTCATGTACCTCTTTGGATGGAAAAACTAAGTGTTAATTGAAATTGCATTAATGAATTCTAGTTCTCCATACCGAAAGTATCTCTAACTCCCATAGTGTTTATAAACTCACTTTTAAGCTCCTGAGTCCACCCTGAGTCCTGCTGCTGTGGGCTACCACACACAAAAAAATAACAGTGGGATTTTTTAAAGCTTCAGGTAACATTCTTTGACACATAAACAATATGATCAATGTAAATAAAGGCTCTTCTTGAGATCACATTGAAGGTGATCTCTTGTATTTCTATTTTTCTTACTAGAGAATTAATTCTTCCTTCCCAGACACTGGCAAAGCAGTTAACTGGAACACAAATGTCCTATCAAATTAATACAGATGCTGCTTGGGAAGTCTGAGTTACTGTTTACACTAGCGTACACTTTATACACACACACACAAAAAGGACATTTTGCAGCATATTTCCGTGGGAAAAAACATAAATTTCAAATGCCCTGTGCAATGAATCATGCCTTATTTACAGTGTCAATTTGCAAAGAATATAACAACAGCACTAATAAACAGCATTGATCCAAAGCCTATTGCATGAAGTTGAAGAACTGCCTGTGGCTTGTGTGCCAGGCTTAACTGAAAGTAGTTCTAAACCAAATTTTTTTTTTTGTATCCTTGTCTGTACCACTTTCCAAGTGTGAGATTGTATGGATTTGTTTGGTTTTTTTCCTTAAGTGTTCCTATGGTTTATGAATCAGGTCACAAGTATTTGAGGAGGGGTTTAAACTATGAAAAATACTATGTTGTTGGCAGCGCAAAACATTCTGGCTGTTCATAGCAAGCTACAGGAAAGATAATAACTAGTACAAGTTTCCCATTTTACAGAGCAGGTAGCACTTGTTGCATAGAATTGAAGATGCTCAGATCTGGGCTAGCAAAATTCCTGTGTGCTGAGTTTATCTCCTACTCTCCATTGTCATGTAATCCAAAATGGCACCAATAAGAAACATGAGTTCCTATTGAGCATACCCAGCTAAAACAGTATTTTTATAAATGCATATAGGATGTTTATTAACACTGTACAAGCTGTTCTACTACATTTTCTCTCTGTACAAGCTTATTAATTTAATCAGATTGGATAAGTTATGCTATAGATGAACTATTGCTAATTGCAAATAGTGACTTTGGTCCAGAAAAATAACTCCGAGTAGGAAAAAGATTGTAACTTTACCATAATGTCCTAAACACAATTCTTACTGCCACAGGAATAGATTCTTAGTCATGTATTTGTCCTATTCATGTTGAATTCCACAATTCAGGGTCTTCTCTATCAGAAGAGAAATACATGGCCACATCCAATATTAGCCCTAAGATATGTTGCAAACTTTCCCCTTTCTTTTCTATCTGAAGCTCCTCCATTGACTCAATGTTTCTGCAAAGGGGCTTTGTTCTATTGATGTTGCTACAAATAGTAAGATTTTTTTAAAATCAGTGTTGATGTATCATTATCTCCATTAACTTTTACATTTTGCTCTCTTCCTGGATATTAGTTTATTTTGCTAGTACTGATGATAAAGCATTGGTATTTTCTAAAACTTCCAGCTTCACTTCCAGCAGAACTTTGCAACTCTCCAATAAGAAATCAGAAACTGAAAAGTTGGTGCTTTAGCCAGATATGATTCACCAGTTACACTAGCAAGAATTTCCTCTGCCAGCCTGTACTTTACAGCTTTCCTTTGGATTTCTGCATTTACCCTGAGCTGTAACAAAAGTATGTTTGAAACATGGGAACATAATCCATAAGCGTTTATCTGCTTCACCGGCTGAAAGAAAGTCAGGCAATAGCTCCTTTTCACATTGCTCTGCCCAAATTTCCAAGCTAGCTGCATTACCAAGAATCAAAGCTTTCACATTAACTCTGCTTTTCACAGACTTTGAATATCAACCATCCTGTCAAAGACAGCAACTTGCATTTTTCGCTGAATTTCATTATGCTGAATATATAACTTGACACAAAGCCAATGTTCTGCTCAAGTTTGGCTGCAGTACACTGCAATTACTTTTGTAAAGGAAGCAAAGACTGAACTCCATTTTAGCACAAATATGTTCACATGCTGTGCACATGAGGTGACAGTCTACTGGACTCTGGGGATATTGGACCAAATCTGAAAGGACTTATTCAGTATGAAGATGAGTATTAACTTTCCTGTCCCAGACCCTTTAAGATTTTCCCATTAAGTGGATCAACTGTTGGTAAAGAGAGCATCTTGTAAGAACCGTGTTCTCTCATGCTGGTCATGGGCATACTTTTTTCTGCTGGCAGATACAATAGATATCTATTTTTACTTATGTGTAAGGATAAAAAGAGACTTTCTCACCTTCTTTTCATTGTAAAACTCACACATAGTGCAGCTGTAAAGTATAAGTTTTCTGTTGATGATAATTTTAGAACATGTATCCCCCAAGGATGGCAAAATGATGCTATTTTTTGAAACCCATTTTCAGTGATATTCTCAATTATTGATACTTTTTTTGCTCTTTTTAAAATTTTATTTAAAGGAAGCCAATCACTGAATGTGAATGGTAAGATGATAAGTAATGAAAGAGATTCAGGGAGTGAGACAAAATCTGAAGACTTTCTTAAAGCACCAGGAGTACCAAACTATCATGCAGGCAGCCTGGAGGTAAGTTAATAGATTCAGAGAGAAATTCAGGAACATAGGTCCCAAGCACATTGCTTTTCATCTTAACAAACATTTCTTCTGCAAAACTAAAATGCTTGCTACGTAGAACGAAAAAAACCCCATATGTGTTATTTGACAGTGGGTATGAAAGAGCAGTATGCTTACACTGGAGCATGAAATAATGTTCCATATGTGCCTCAGTTTCCCTATGAGCCTAAGCATAACAGCTGCTGGATGGCTGCATATGATGGATATGAGAACAAGCTTGCAGAGGTATGCAAGGACAACTGACCACCAATGGGACCCAGCTTCTTAATGGACCTAGATAAAACTCCATTTTTGAGACTGATTGAGTTTTAATTAAAACCTGCATACAAAATTGGTGCTAGAATTAGTGATGGGCTGGGGGAAAATGTCTAGAGAAGCAAAGACTAAACTGGTTCACTGAACTGCAATACAAAAGCTGAGTGCTCTTTTTAGACATACTACCTGATGTGTTTTATGTAATACCAGGGAAGAAAAGAACTACTGAAGCTATATAAGAATTATGTAAACAGCAAAGGAAAATTAAAAAAGCTAAAACTTGCTCTGCATAATTTCAGGCTGGAAATCCGAAGGAAGTTTCTTAGTGTTACAACAGCAAGGGTAAGGAACAGTCCTCCAATCAGAGTTGTGCCAGGCCAAAAAATAAACCCTTAATTGGTTTCAAGCCTCATAAACTGACCAAGTTAAGAGGAATTATAAAAGCATGTTGCTTACAATAGCCTGGTTCCAGCCCCCTGCTCTGGTTACAGCTCTGGGCTCCGTTGGGAGAGTATTAGCAAGGATCAGCAGCATTAGAAGTGCCATCGTGGTATCTGCAGCCAAACCTCCACCAGGAGAATCAGAGCTAAGTATCTAAACTACCTGGACTGGCATACATCTCATATCTGACTGCCTGTCTCAGTAACCACAGAATAAAACAAACGTGGAAGCCTTGATCCCAGTTCTGTTTGTTTTCAGAGTAATTATCACTGTTGGCAACTCTGACAGAGAAGGAATGACTCAGAGTGAATCAATATGTCCACCAGCAAAAGCAGAGTGTTTACAGCTAGAACAGGGCGCAACTACCGTTGCATAAGCATATCTATAACACAGTCATAATAGAGAAGCCTATTATACATAACAGAAACCCAACTGCTGCTTCTTCCCTCGCATTCAGATCCTCTGTCAGTACTTGTACTGTGAGGAATCACATCTGGATTGTTGCTAATGACAGATTTTTTTTTCCAGAAATGTAAAGGACCTTAAAGATCACCAAGTTCCAACCCCCCTGCCATGGGCAGGGACACCCTCCCACTAGCCCAGGTTGCTCAAAGCCTCATCCAGCCTGGCCTTGAACCCCTCCAGGGACGGGGCATCTACAACCTCCCTGGGCAACCTGTTCCAGTGCCTCACCACCCTCACAGTGAAAAATTTCTTCCTAATGTCTAGTCTAAATTTACCCTCTTTTAGCTTATACCCGTTACCCCTTGTTCTCCCACTACACCTCCTGATAAAGAGTGCCTCCCCATCTCTGCTGTAGCCCCCTTCAGGTACTGGAAGGCTGCTATTAAATCTCCTCGGAGCCTTCTCTTCTCCAGGCTGAACAACCCCAACTCTTTCAGCCTGTCCTCATAGGGGAGGTGCTCCAGCCCTCTGATTAATTTTGTGGCTCTCCTCTGGACTCTCTCCAACAGGTCCATGTCTTTTTGATGTTGGGGCCCCCACACCTGAACACAGTACTCCAGGTGGGGTCTCACGAGAGCAGAGTAGAGGGGGAGAATCACCTCCCTTGACCTGCTGCTCATGCTTCTCTTGATGCAGCCCAGCACACGGTTGGTTTCTGCGCTGCAAGCGCACATTGCCGGCTCATGTTGAGCTTCTCATCCACCAATACCCCCAAGTCCTTCTCCTCAGAGCTGCTCTCTATCCATTCCCTGCCCAGCCTGTATTTGTGCTTGGGATTGCCTTGATCCACGTGCAGGACCTTGCACTTGGCCTTGTTAAATTTCATGAGGTTTGCAGTGGCCCACCTCTCCAGCCTGTCAAGGTCCCTCTGGACGGCATCCCTTCCATCCAGCGTGTCCACCACACCACACAGCTTGGTGTCATCAGCAAACTTGCTGAGGGTGCACTCGATCCCACTGTCCATGTCTCCAACAAAGATGTTAAACAACACTGGTCCCAGTACTGACCCCTGCGGACCACCACTTGTCACTGGTCTCCACTTGGACATTGATCCATTGACCACCACTCTTTAAACAATGGTTATAAATATGTGAAGGGTGAGTGTCAGGAGGATGGAGCCAGGCTCTTCTCTGTGACATCCAGTGATAGGACAAGGGGCAATGGGTTCAAGCTGGAACACAGGAGGTTCCACTTGAATATGAGAAAAAACTTCTTTCCAGTGAGGGTGACAGAGCACTGGAACAGGCTGCCCAGAGAGGGTGTGGAGTCTCCTTCTCTGGAGACATTCAAAGCCCGCCTGGATGCGTTCCTGTGCGATCTGATCTAGGTGTTCCTGCTCCGGCAGGGGGATTGGACTAGATGATCTTTCGAGGTCCCTTCCAATCCCTAACATTCTGTGATTCTGTGATTCTGTGACCCTGCATCACTGCAAGGAAGTGTTATGTGAGACACTAGAGGCATACATTAGCACACCGCGGCGCCCAGCCCAATTAGTCCTGCTTCTCAGAGGACTGCCCAGCCTAAGCGGCACACTTTATTGACACTGCTTTCTTCCTTCCCGGACCACCAGCTCAGCATCCCATTCAACAGCACAGATGCAGCTTCCATACAACAGGGCTTTGGCCTTACGTGATGGAATGTGAAAGACTCGCCAGAAGATGGGAAAAATAAAACATCTGTCAACAGTGGAGGTGGTCACATCACTTTGTAAAAAAATAATTGCAGACTGCTCCATAGACTACCTCTTCCAAATGTATTACTTTCACATGCTTTTTCAGTTCTTTGAAGTGAACCTGCATAATCGAGTCACCACAGCTTTGATGTGTCAAAACGACCAGGCCCACGCAGCGACAGAAAGACAATATACCTATGCAACCATAACTGGCAGTAGCTGGCTGATAAGAAAACCTGATAAGCCATGCCCATCACACCCCAGACTTCCATAAAGGCACCAGCTCAGGAGAACCAGGCCTCCTTCCAGCTTCTCTCACGTGAACTGACACTCCTCCTCTGCAAGCACTTTCACAAGTAAATTAGTACAGGGTGAATTTAATCTACAGCAGCCTGGTAACACTTCCTTGGCCAGTGTGGAGTTTGCATTCCTCATCAGAGGATGTTTTCCACTTGAGTTTCATGCCTTTATTAAAATGCTACTGAATTTTGCTGTATGGTGGACAACGTACTCTGTAACGACATGATCAGTCTTTTTACAGTTGTAGTCATCTTTCTGCACCCTCACTGAATCAATAACTAGTAAATTCAGAATTAAAGAAAACAGATATGTTTTTGAATCTGCTTCCTAGATCAGATGACCGCTTCCCATCAAAACCGTGAGTGCTTTCTGTCGTCTTCAGTGGACTTCTATCAAGATCTGTGAACTGCCACCTTCTTGCTAGAAAATATCTTTCTTCCATGTAGAACATTACATATTTTAAACTTTGAATGATGTTAATGACATCAGCCAGAAAAAAGAGAGAAAAGAATCCCAGATATTTCTCGCACCTTGTTTTTGCTTGTAACCCTGGCAATCTGGCATCGAAGTAGTGACAGGAACACTTGGTTTATCTTCATTACAAAAGTACAAATATGAAGTTCTCTTTCAGCAATGCAGTTTCCACAGTGACCATGCAATATCATCTGTTGTTTGTCATATGGTGGTGTAAGACACCCACTTTTTCTTGCTGATGTCAAAACAATAAAAGAAAACTGAGAAACCCTGGCATGCAGAGCTACATATTCTTAAATCCAGATATGAAAATAGATATCACTCACAATTTTGTTGAGTATAATCCTTTGATCCTCTGACAGAGAAATATCACAGATGATAGAAATATAGCCTGATCATCAAAGCTATTGTATATGCCTTCTGCTATTAGCTGCAATAATGCACAGGCAATGGAAGCAGTACTAGGTATATTCCCATAACCCCGTTTCCAAGGCTTTTCATCTAGAATATGATCACTGTAATTCTGGCAGTGGCCAACAACCTCATGCAGAAGGAGGACAAACTTTTCCACCCTGTGCCAACAGTCACTGATAAGCCCCATCTACCCCCTCACACATACCAAACAAATTTCACTTAGTTTATTTGTAGATCTAACCTCATCTTCATTCTCTGTATATCAAATCATGTATCTTGCCTGAACCAAAGGAAAACAAATGGTAGTAGGGGTTAAATCTGCTTAATTTGTTTTCACACAGACTGGTAATATTTTATGTTCTTAGCCATTCCAATTTATTATGTGTCTTTCTCGTTTGTCACTGGGAGCTGTTACTTGTTGCTTGTATGCCTATGTGTGTATGCGCAGCCTTTGCTAGCTGGTGGACTCATCCAGGACTCGGGTTTTTTGAATGCAGCTCCAGCCAATACTATTAATTTGTACATGAAAAGTGAATTTGCTGTCTCTGATTAAGTTTTGCTAGACTGAAAACATTACATTTTATCTAGCAAATACTCCAGGGATTCATATTTCCAGATACAATTGATTAATAACTGGAAGCATGAAGTAAGTCTCATATTTGATCTTTGTTCACAGGAAGCTTATTTACATAGGAGCAGACAATGTCAGTCTTACGTGAAACAGCTGACATTCATTGCCAGGGAATGGATTGAGTCTCAACTGTCTTTGACCCAGTGCCTCGCATTGTACTTTAAATAATGCTCCAGGAATGGAGCAGTCTCATGAACTGTGGATGTGAACCAGCCAGTTTTACATCCTTGCCTTTGAAGAGGCATCTGTTTGCTTTTGGATCTGACTATTATCTGTGGGTTGTTGGGGGGAGCAGTTAAGTCAAAAAATAACTGTAGGGAAATTAAAATGCTATGTTGCTCTGCCAGCTACTTCTATTATTGCATCTAATTATCATGAGAACCTTTCCTCAGTTCTCACCAGTAATTTTTTCACTTAAATAGCATGTCATAATAGCTGTCATCAAAGTTCTTTGATTCAGCTCTAGTTATTTTAAATTCTCCAAATGACACTTGGAACTTTCTTGAGACAAGTTTTACAGTGACATATCCACTGCACAACTCTGTCAATGTCAGAGCAAAACCTGATTCCCAGGAGTCAATTTTTTTTCTGAAACTGATTGTATTGAATGCTTTATGTGATGGATAGGGTAGGAAATACATGTTTTAGTGCTAGACTTAGATGTGAAATCAGCAGAGGAAATACATTTGCTTTAATATGTAAGCAATTATTTAATTGCTACTGGTATATTTTCTTTATTGCATATTTCTCTGACTTTTCAAGTTCCTTGTATATTAAAGCAAAAGTTATGAAAAATTGGAGAAGTAAATAAGAAAAAATGCAGGTATAAATTATGGGTGCTCTGTGCTGTTTTAATAAAGAATATTTTATTTTCCCTGTTGAATTCTGTTAATAAGGTAGTACTCTTCAAACAGATTATAAATATTTTCCTTATATGCCCCAATGAATCATAGGATTAAATTTTTTCTTTTTATATATAAGCACAGATTTTACTCCATGTATAACAAATTAGTTCTTTCTTTCTGTTCTATTAATAATTCATTTGATATGTTCACCTCCTAATACAAAGCCGTGTAAATTTACACATATATGGTTAAAAGTTATCATGAAGTCCTACCACCAAACAACAGGAAACATTAGACACAGAGATTTGCATGGGTGTTAGCTAGTTAAGTCTGAGTCTTGGTAAGCTGTTTTATTTACGTTACTGTTTTAATGTAACAGAATCTTTAGACTTGCTCGTTTGAATAGCAACTGCTTGTAGCAGGTCAACAGCACGCCTGTAGTTAAGTTTTGGTTGAGGCTAAGTAGGTTTTACACGAAGGCTTTATTTAAGGGTTCAAGTTAGATAAACAAATTGGATTTCATTCCTGAGCCAAACTTAGCTAAAAGAAGAACCTGCTTTCTATTAACAATATAATTCACCTATTTTGGTAAAAGAAACGTATTTCATCATTTACTTCATATACCAGCAGACTTGTGGAACTACTTATCTGGTTACTAGTTCGTTTTGGCTGATCTAAGTTGATTTCTGCTGAAAGGCAATATCCTAAGAAACAGGAGATTGTCTTGAAAAAATTTTAGTTCCAGCAAAAAATCAGGAGAAAATTTCAGAAAACTTTCTGTTGGATTTTCCATAAATATTGAAAAGAGTTATATGAATATCTGCTATCCCCCAGTGTGACCACCAGGCTTGAGTTTCTCTGGTGATATGATATCTCTGGATTTGCCTACATAGCTCAGCAAGACAATTACATGGCTGGTACTTGTACATATACTGATCATCCCCTAAAAACAGTTTCCCAGGAGTTTATGGAATGAAATAGTTCTTAAAGTAATTGGGTCTTGGTACTTTAATTAAGAGACGGATAGTCACAAAAGCAGCAAATGAGGCATGGTACAGATCAGCTCCAGAAAAAAGCTTTGAGCTTTTTTACTTTCAGAAGTTCCTATTTTTTTTTCTTCTGAATGATTACAACTGAATTTCTCAGACTATTGCTAATATTAAAAAAGATAAAACCAGGTAATAATGTTGCAGTGCACTGTTGCTGTAGGAGGAGCAGTGTCCCACCTTCACGGTGCTTCCAGGGAGGCAAAACACTGTCACACTGGGCCCCTTGTCTCTGTGTCCTCGTCATAGATTCTTGCTCTCTCTGGTCCTCGAGTTTTGGGATATAATAATCAATTAGCTACAAAATATGCAGACCAATGATGACAGCTGTCCGGTAGAAATAATAAGATTTTATGTTCCCGTACCTGCTATCCAGCCATGTCTGTAAGAACTGTTTAAGCCTGATACTGCAGAAACAACCTAAAAGGCAGTTCCTCTACCATGTTTTTATAATCAATTGCATATTTTTACATTTTATCGTCTTATGTCATCAGCAAAGCTTTATGCCACTCTCTGGCTACATATTACTACATAAGCTTCAGTAAATTCTTTCTTAAAAATTCTGTACTAAATATCTTAAGAAAGCTTCTGGATAGTCTCACTTGGTCTGTCAAAAGGACTAATAAACTTTTCTTAGCATTTTGTCAGATTATGAGAATTTTTAAGTGGGTTAAATGCTATTCATATGTAATGTTTGAGTAGCTGCAAGTGAAAAAGCCAGTTGTACTCTAGATATGATGTCTGCAAATCTTGAATAAACCACTTATACAATTTAAGCAAATGTGGACATCCACTCCGGCATTTTAGTGCCCTGAGTGGTGATTTTTTTTTTTTAAGACAAATTACACTTTCCTAACTTCTCATAATCCAAAGTACAAGAAGCATGTGAAATGAAATTTATATTTTGTTGTTATTTTCAGGTGTGTTCCAGTGCAGATGTTAACAAAGGACCAAAATAATGACACTGGTTTTAGAAGATGGCAGTGCATGCAGTCATGGCAACAAAGAAATGCATTGTTCTGCTACTCCTTACGAAAAATGAAAAAAGACAGAAAAAGAAGTCTTTCTGAGCACAATTTCAACATTGTGTTCTCTGGGTTTTCTTAAGAAGTATTACTTTTAACTGCTCAGCAGTATTTTAAATTAAATTGCACTGTTTATGTACCTGATTGAACAGGAACATATGCAAATACACTTAGGGAATTTTTTTTTGCATTTGTTCCTTATGCAAAGACTTTTTTTGCATTTTTCTCTTATGGTAAGACTCTTTCAGTAACCAATCTGTGGGTGACTCCTCTCCCTGAGTTGTGTCTACTTACAACAGTCAAGAGAAAGGGTAGGGAAGAGAAGTGCTGCAAGTCAGGAGTATTGAACTTCTATGCTAATACTTAAAAACTTCCTGCGCTCAAGTAGACTCTTACATATAAATTCTAAAAACTTGTCAAAAAGGAGCATTGTCTACCTGATACCAGAAAGTAAGTTGGTTTTCCAGGGGCACTGGGGAGGAGGCATTATAACATGAAGGATCATAAAGTATGGATTTGAGGAAGATCTAAAAGTCAGCCATAGCTGTCAGGATAAATAAAGATCGGTCAGTTACTAGGCCAGGGGTCTTCTGACACAAGCCATGTATTAATAGAAAATCATATCATAGAAGACAAGGTTGGGTTGGAAGGGATCTAAAGGGTCATCTGGTCCAACCTTTCTTGGCAAATTAAGAATAAGCCCCAAGTACTGACCTTGCCCTTGCAACCTTAAATGGATGCCTGCAGATTCTGAATTCCTTGCCCAGCCATAATTTCTTGTTAACATTTAGTATATAAGCAAATCACATTAATCATAGAAGTCGTATTTCTTAATGCTTATGCATGTTGTCTATTAACAATATTACCAGATGATCTGTCAATAATTTATTTTTTTTCTATCCCTGAACCCTGTTATGCAATTAGTCATTGTAATTAAAGACCACAAATCACAGGAACAATATTCTGAGCATACATCATTCAGTATGTCACATTACCACCACTGTGCTATAGTGTTTCTCTCACAGATTTTTGGTAATTTCCATCAAATTTTCTACAGATCTATTAAGTATGGTAGCTTGTCTCACACCCCTTACTGTGTGCATTCCAGATAAACTGGGCAATACTCCACAACTGTTCTCAAGCTCTGGCATCAGCATCCACTAATAGCAGCTGTGGGCACAGGAATGTACTTGGGGATATTGAAATGTAATATATATATATATATATAAAAACATGGAAATGAGTAAGTACATTGGTTTCTTAACCAAGTGACTTAAGGTGGGGCTTTTTAAAAAATCCTATTATGAACAAGTTCTTTATTGCAATCAGTGGCAAATATCCTAAACTGTAGCAGGATTGCTGAAGTTAAAAAAAATATATGGAAGTCTTAAGTTCACTGGTATTTTTAGATATTTGTCAAACAGTACGAAGGATTTCAAAAGTTTGACCCTTTGGAACCCCTTCCATCTATGCAAACTTGTAACCCAGTTTTTCAGTTCACAGAAAACAACATTTTTCTCCTCTGTTTTACTTGGCTTGAATTTCAATTGGAACTTCTCTTTCCCACAGTATACTCTGAAATGACAGAGAGAGAGAGAGGGATCAAGCATTTTCTTAATGGATGACGGAGTTAGCAGTAAAGGTCTGTGACTTGCTAATTGTCAGTCAGCAACCTCTTCAGCAGTGAATATGCTAATTCATCATTATGCTCTTCAAATTTGAAAATGCATTTATAATGTACCCTCAGGAAGTGTGCCTTGGCCAATCTGCTAGCCATGCGTTATAGGAGGAGTAAGCACAGCAACCTAACCTTTACTGTAGGACATCCACCCAACCCCTGCAGAAAAGGACAGAGAATCACCCTCTACTGCAGCAGCTCACACAATCTATTTATCATCAGCTACTTGGATTTCAAAACAAATCAGTAAAATGTTCTAAATCTTCTCACTGGCAGCTGGAAACATCTAATGAAAAAGCAGGCTTTGCATGGTTATTTGAATGTCAGTGTATGTGAAGCTGTGGTTGGTTTGTAAACTACTCTGATAAAAGGTAATGATGTGGTTCACGTTTAAAGCTTGCAACAAGAGCAGCAAGTAATAAGACAGAGTAAAAGACCTCATGTTAGCTTTAGGCTAAGTAGTCTGTTTGGGTCTGATGCAAAGTGATGCATTTCCTAAATAAAAGGCAAAACAGGGGAAAGACAACTTGCAGCTCTGGAAAAGCTCCAGAAACCATGGCTTGTATATAGATCCCAGGAAAAAAGGGTTTGACTGCATCTTCACTGAACAGCAGTCTTCACTCTTCAACTGTGAGAGAGAATTCAACCACACCAGTTCTATTTCCTGCCTTTGCTCTGGATATCATGTACTTCTAGGACTGTAGCTGCAGCACTATTAACATCAAACTTACTTTATCTTTCTCATTATAACTGTAAATGGGCTTGGACTACCAGCTGGCTATTAACGTACAGGAAATGCCCCTGACTTGATCATTGCTGTATGAATCTACAATGCAGACAATTGATTGTGCCTGTACATCACTATCAATTGTGGTTATGACCTTTTCAATTTACTTAGCAAACAGTAATAAAATTATTGTCAGGTACTGCAATCCATATTTCCCAAGCTGCTGTCAGCCATTCTGATAAGAGTAACACTGCAGTTTACTAGAGTAGCAGCCAAGTTGATGTTCATGCATAAGCACATAAAATAGAAAGCCAGTCCTGTGGGAAGATATGTTCTGTACCCAGAGAAGCATTTTAGTGTGTGCTTTGAATACAAGAGCAACTTCATTATTTCTGTGAGCTGACTCAGATGTTTAATATTAAGTATATGTTGAGCAAGTTGGCAGAACTGAAACCATAATACTGTGCACTTTGCAAGGCTAAGCCCAAAGGGCCTTTCATCTCAAAAAACATTAACTACTGATCATACTGCAAGGTCAGCCACTCGTTACAGTTACATGCTCAGGATCAGTCAGCTGCACAAAATATATCAGAAAATATTTAGAATAAAGCTTTGCGTTGAGATTATTTAATCATTTGTTGACAAAGACTAGGCAGATGTACTAAGAAGTCTGAGCCAGATTATACTAAGTTTACATACAGCTTCCAATGACTTCATATCTGCTGACTGCAGGGTAGCCACATGCTTCTGTTTGAAAGCAGAATTTGGCTCTATGACAACCTAAAAACAGAAAGAAGCCTTTCAAACCAGTTGATGGATAAATACTTTGTACCAAAGGCCTTTGTATTTCAACCAAAATGAATCACTACACTTTCTGTTTAGACAATAGTTTTTCAAATCAAGTCAGCCTTAGGAAAACCACAAAATCACATATTTGTATTAAAAGATTTTTTTTTGAATGAGAGGAATTCTAAACATCCATGACCTACATAGCTATTTTCAGCCAGATAGGAATTAATTATATTTACAGGGCACTTTACTAATTCATCTTTCCATTCTGATAGCAGAAAGCCTATTAATGGAATTGAGACACTATATCAACTTTAAATGTTTTGTATATAAAATATATACAGACAGGATGAACTCAGATGATCACATCTGATTATAAACTACATTATTTACCCTCATTAGTATGATTATACACAAGCTAATAACTAAAGAGGGTAATCAGATCACAGGCTTGACCAATGGCTGATGAACTTCCATAGTTTTAAACCTTACAAACTCCCTGGTGTGAATTTGACTGGCTCCAGCTAACCTTCTCCCAAACAGTTCAGTTGACAGCATGGGCTGGGGACTGTTCCCAGCGATCATTTGCGTATGATCACCTTCTGAGGGTAGGAGGGTTTAGATGCATGGCCATGAATATTTGTGTCTCAGTGACAGAGAAAACTCCACAGTCCATTAAAAATCACAGAAACACAGAATAATTTCAGTTTGAAGGGACCCCTGGTGTCTACCTGGTCCAGCCCGCTGCTCATAGTAGGGCTAACTTCAGTTAGATCATTGCTCAAGTCCCTGTTCACTTGAGTTTTCAATATCTCCAAAGATGGAGACCCTGCAACATCTCTGGACCACCTGTTGCAGTGTTTGACCAACCTCACTGTGAAGATTTTTTTTTCCTTTCACTAGTCAGAATTTCCCTTGATGCACTTTGTGTCTGTCATGTTGCTTCTTTTTGCAGTGCACTGTGACAATTCTGGCTCCATCTTCTCTGTAGCCTTCCATGAAACAGTAAAGACACAAGTGAGACCCTCCTGAGCCTCCTCTTCTCCAGACTGAACAAATCTATGACTTTCAGCTTCTCATACTCTATGTGCTCCAGCCTACCACATGTTCTGGTGGTTTTCTGCTGGACTCACTCCAGTTTGTCAGTGTCTTTGGAAGCACAAAAGTGGACAGGTACACTCTAGCATAAAAATTGCTCCCCAACCATTTGTTAACTTCGTGAGCATGCTTTCCACACTTTTTTTTTTTATGGCCAGCAAAGGTTAATGGTTCCCATGAGATATTGGCCTGGCAATTCCTCTGCAACATCCTCAGTCTGGGCCTTAGACAAGCAACAGACTTCTTGAGATAACTAATGTAGGGGTAAATTGACTTTTATATAACTGGGGTAGCATATATGCACGATAAAGATCTATACCGTGCCTACAAAATCTGGTTCAGGATATCCCAGCTGTTTTACATAGATGGCATGCTGACACTCGACTGGATACTAGAAGCAATATTGCAACATTTCCATTGATGCTAATCCAATTGCCATTTTAATGCACAAATATACTGATATATTAATCCAAGCTAATTTGGTTTTATTACTCCCAGTGTTCCAGCTACTCCATTTATATATAATTCTGGCAATTCTACATTGTACTGCAATGTGCAGTATTGATATCGTCTTCATCTGAGCCAACTGTATGCATTGTAGCTAGAACCTGAAGAGCTTCCTTCTCCTACCAGATGGCTTAGTTTTGGCTCTTGACACAGAACTGCCCTCATATCTAGTCTTTAATGCATTAAAAAAATTACATTTTACTTCCATTTTGAAATCTGTTTGCTATCTATTTCTTCAGTGCAGATAGTACTTCTGACAGCCCATTTTATAATTAATCCTGACATCTTTGATGGTGTTTTTCTACGTGGAAAAATGGTGTTTGCTTGCTATACTGGCATTTCACATCCCACTGAGTTCAGAACAAAGGTGGTTTTGCTGCGTTGCTTGAATGCTAAACTTAGAGTAAGAGATGACAAGGTGAATGTAAGCCTTTGATTAGGTGGATCCATTTTTAATATATGATTGATATATAAAATCTGCAGCAGATCCTTACAAAGGAAAAAAAAAGTCTTGTCCTGTTCAAATCTGCAGTATTTCCTAGAGGAGTGCATTCAAAGGATAAATACATACTGCTATTGATCAGTTAACATTATGTGCTAGATAACACTAGTGTTAGCTCTCTTACAACCATTACAAGACAGGTTATTTCTTTCTACTTTACCAGTATCTGGAGCATGTAACTTTGTTTCAAATTGACAAAAAATAAATCTCAGGGCCTTGAACACAGGTGAGGCAGTAAATACCTGAAACTTGGAGCCTTTGTGCCTTCTTCTAACTCTGCATGCCCTCTACACAATGGCATCGGAAGAGTGTAGGACACGGCTGTCTGTACTTTTTTGGGAGAGAGGACCAAGTACGATACAAAACCTGTTGTTCGCTTGGCTTTACTCCAGCCGGGGACAGTTCAACAGTAGCTGAACTGTCAGTTATGAGGTTTAAAGTTTCTATACTCTACCATTTAATACAAAAGGAATATCATATTGTCTGTCTCACAACATATCTCACAAAGATATTTTATAATCCTTTTCCCACAGCTTTGCTGGAGTAGTCATTTGGTAGGTGACAGAGGCTTAATTTTATTCTGTTGAAGACATGATTATTTGTTGATTTTGTATTGTAATCAGCTAAAGTAGGTGTTGAGATTCAGCTTTAACTATAATTATGGTTCATTTAAATGATACTGAAGTAAGGCTTATCATCATGTAGATAGTAGGATCCGCTTTATTACAGAAACTTAACAGCTTTATTAAAGTTACAAAATAGCTTATGTGAAATGTATAATGTTCCTAAATAGTATTAAAGATCATCCTCCATCTATTTTATATTCTAGTGCAAAACTTACACATGTACAAAATCTGCATCTCAACAATAACAGACAGTGGTGCATCTGCCTTGAAACTGTAATTAAGTTTTTTGATCTATTTGCTTAATTTTATTTTATGTCACAGCATAAACACCAAGTTCATCTTTAAGTTGTAAGTACAAATGGAACAATGCAAAGTTCAAGCCTCTGATAATCATAAAAAATCCTGCATATTCTGATTATTACTGTACCATTTCTCATCAGTAAGACATATCAGCATCCAGCACTTTTAAGCAGATCTGCTGAAAGCAACTATAAGCAACCTAGATTGGGCACGTCCACTTGCACTGTGTTATATAGATTTAGTTTTGTATATAGAGGTTTTTAGATTTTTCAAGATATTTTCTCATATTGAGGGTTTACACCAACTAGCAAACTGAAAGAGCTATGTAAAGATAGAGACTCTAGAAAAAGACCTTGATATAAATATATTTGTAACCTTCTGAGATGAATGTCTCATACTGGTTGCCCAAAAATACATGGCAAGAGCACACCACCCACACTACAGCACTTCTGATCTGCCAGGGTGGAACAGAGAAGGATTATCCATTCTTCATTCTGTCTGTTTTGGGCAACTGACATCTTGTCTGTGCAGTTGTAAAGAGCAGGAGCTTTCCTCTACTATGGGATGCTGGATTCTTTAATTTGCTGAAACAGAGTCTATTTACAACATAGGATAAATGGACTAGACGATTTTCTATACCTAAACACATACACACACATTTATAAATTTACTTCTATACATAAATAAGAAAACTGTTTAAACTCCTGGGTGTCTTCTCTGGTTTGCAAGACCAAAGAATTCATGAAGCAGTTGAGTTTGATTGTACTGATCCTGTAGCATTGTACAAAGCAAGGGAAAACATTCCTAAGCTTGTATGTTTATTTTGATTTACTGCTGAGAAGAAAAGATGCGAAAATTTTGCTTGGCTCCTGTTCTCTCATAAATGAATAAGTTAGTTGCCATACAAAGGTAAGGTCTGATTTTGGGAGTAAGCACCTCTGCAAAACACTTGCCAAAAGAAACGGTGTACATAGACTGAGTCACACTATGGATGCTCAACGCTAAAACTGTCACTACATCAGATCCTTCCCGTGATATTTACTGAATAATGATTAGAGTGCACTGCAGCACAAAAAGCAATACAATATGTGCTCTCCTGGTGCATCCAAGAAGGATACAAAAGCCCAGCTTTACTACGGTGAAGGCAGGAATCGAGATGCGCAGAACCCTCCACTCTCTCTAATGTTTGTGTGAGAGGTACTCAGCATTTCAGAGAGCCTAGCCCAACGCTTCCCATATTCTCTAAAATACTCTGGAAGGGTGAAGCAATATGTTCTTTCTGTTCTTCAGTTTTGCTCAGTTGGCTTATCCTGTTTTCTATTATGGGCTTAAAAAAAAATTGTCTGAGAGACACGTAATAATCTATCTGTTCAAAATTAGGTGCTTTAAAAAAATGTGTATATAAAGCCTGTATATAGGCACATACACCTACTATAATGATATACTGTTTCTAAACACTTGAGAAAAACACATTTGGAAACAGACTTACATATGTATGTCTGAAGTGTGAAGGGCTAGGAACCTTAATTATATTTAGCATACACCATGCAAAAAAAAAATTTCCAAATATTATATTCAAAAAGGTTTGGATCACCTTATGCACATAGACTGAGTTACCCAGTCATATCTTATCTTCCAGATGGTTTCCGAAAATTAGTACATTCAAAGATTTTGAAGTGCTCAAACATGGTAAAAGAAACTGCAGAGCACTAAAAAGAGGAAAGGAACAAAAAAACTCAAAAAGCTACTAAAAGGAACAGAGAGAACAAAAGAGAAAGAGAGAACAGGCTCAAATCCAGATAGCAATACACTGATTCCTTCAGTCAGTGGTAGGAAACAATCAGAAATAAGAATTTTAGAGGAAAACAGTAGCTAAAAGGCTTATTCCAATGTAATACAACACAGAAATTTACCCTAATCTTTCTCTTACACTGGAAAGTCTTCCCCGTTAAATAAATTGCTCAGTGTATTTTTCACAAGTCTGTGTGCTTAATTTTGAATGGCATGGAGAATTTTTTCAGATAGTTCTTGAAAGCAGATTTCATAGTAATTTCCTGAAATTTCATGGACTGTTTTTCCCAGCTCTGTGAACCCTGATGAAAGTCAAAAGGCAAAAAACGGGATTTTTTCAGAAATTCTTCTTTTCTGTTTTTATCATAGGTTTACCGGTCTGCAATTTCTAGTCTTCCTTCCTTTCTGTTATGCAGTTTTATTCAGCAAGGCTCTACTTGTGCATGCATTATACTTTGTTACCACAATTGCTTCCTATAATTATGGCAAATGGCTTTTGCAACATCTTCTGAATCTGTACTAAGCTGCTGAACTTTTGTGTGTTAATCCATAGCAGGAAAGAATGAACACTGTTGACAGGTTTTCAGACTGAAGCAAACATTACCAAAATAAACAATACACAATGTGTTCACAATTAATTAGTTTAAGAAGGGCACTTTTCTTTCTTATGAAGAAAAATTTGAATGAATGCAAATAAAAATAACTTAATGATAAATATACTTGCAGTTGAACATAATGGTGCCATCAATTTTTTAGCAGACTCCACATTACAGTCCATGGGGGATCTGTTAAAATATTGATAGCAGGATATGGCCCATTATGAGGACACACAATGTGCTCTGTTTTAAACAGAGAATTAATAAAGATTTGTTTGAGGAGGATGTAAGAAGAATAAACTCAAAGGTTTATTTCAGTGTATCACTGGAGCATACAAGGGAATATAAACTACTGCCTTTCACTCTTTTCTGCCTTGCAACATGCATGGTATTCATTGAAAAGAAAAAAAAAGGAACAGTGTGAACTACAATATTGCTATTATGTAATATATATTATTTCTCTTATTTAATAAAAACTAGACTCTCCCAGTAGACCCGAGTATTCAAGGAAGTGGAATTTTTTTTCTTTATTTTCTGCTTCTATCTCATCCAGATTTACCAGAATGGCAAAAGATGTTTCAATTGTTCTGAGGGAAGGAAACAAAAGTCTCCATTTTTAACTCAATCTCCTTGAAGCCTTACAGAATGGATAGCAGACACAGACACTAATACAGCATTTTGTATCTTTGTCCTTTTTATCCTTGCTTAGAAAGAATTGAGGTACCTTTTACGAATGTTTTCTAGCTAATACTTTGCAATGCTGAAAAGAGGAGAATATAACAGTGGTGGCAACTTAGTCTTCAAAATTTTTATGTGATAATCTTCTCATTTTATATTTTGTTCCCACACAAAACATTCATTCCTCCCCCTAATTTACTTCCTCTACTCAGGAAAGGGAGAGAAGCACAAGCGTAATGAGGAAGCAGAGGGTAACACAGCCTGTCAAACCAGCATAGTCCTTAGGACCCACCAGTTCTGACTGCCAGTCTCTTTCTGTTGCTGTGCACTGGGTTCATCTGCCATTTTCGGGCAGCCTTGCAAACCTATTTGGGATACAAGGGGAGTTTATCACCTTCTAGACAGGAATCTTGAGAACTGATGATTAAATCCTTTATGTTCAGGTTTCACAGTTTAAGTAAAGTGGAAGCTTATGTAACATTACTTATTTTAGCTAGCACAACAATATATGAAGACAAGCTATGTGAAGACAGCTAGCTGACAATGACAAGATTTTGGCTGAAGCAAGCTCTTGACTTTCCCTCTTGGCAGGGCTGGGATATCTCTCAGAGCAGCAATTAGGAGTTCAGAGCTCCCCTTGCCCCCCAGAAGGGATAGAAATCTGGTGTGTGTGTTGCAGCTGCCAAGTCTGATTTGAAGCCGGGAATAGTTTATGTCAAGTCCACTATACAAGTGCAATCAGAATTGATATGTCTTGGAAACACATGTGGCACCTGTACAAATGCCTTATTAGTTCATTAAAATTGGAGAGATTATGCTAAATAATCATTAAACTAATCAGAAATAATCATTAAACTAATCAGATTTGACTGAGCTATCAATTAAAGGGAAAATGCATATTCCTGAATCCCCAATATCTCAAGTTATCTCAACTTCTTGAGCTTCTTGTTTACTTTTTCTCCATTTTTACCTGTGTTGTCTAAGTCTAGCTAGCATACAGTGGTTTGATCTTGGTCTCACTAATATCAGTTTCAGCAGGGCTGAGTTTACAACCTTGAATTTATTCAAACATGGCAAATTAATGAACTCCAACTGACTGCAACTTTGTACAGGACTGGAATCAGCAATCTCAGTGTCATTGAGTGGGGCCGTCAGTCATATTAATGGAGTTATATTAGTACCTAGTGCTGGCAGGATGTCCCCTCCTTTTATAAAACAGGCCAAGAAGTCAAGCATTAGGTCTTGAGGGGTTCTCTCTGGCAGCTGCATCACAAGATGCAGTTTTCTACATCTACACTTCTATGTCTTACTTTTTTTTTCTTTTAATGCAAGCCTTGATATCATTAATTAGTCCTTGCTTATATGGGAAGATGTTTATAGAATCATAGAATCACAGAATCATTAAGGTTGGAAAAGACCTCAAGGATCATCAAGTCCAACCATCAACC
>WKFP01015229.1:795405-814053 GCA_011057875.1 Pterocles orientalis
CTGCTGAACTTTTGTGTGTTAATCCATAGCAGGAAAGAATGAACACTGTTGACAGGTTTTCAGACTGAAGCAAACATTACCAAAATAAACAATACACAATGTGTTCACAATTAATTAGTTTAAGAAGGGCACTTTTCTTTCTTATGAAGAAAAATTTGAATGAATGCAAATAAAAATAACTTAATGATAAATATACTTGCAGTTGAACATAATGGTGCCATCAATTTTTTAGCAGACTCCACATTACAGTCCATGGGGGATCTGTTAAAATATTGATAGCAGGATATGGCCCATTATGAGGACACACAATGTGTTCTGTTTTAAACAGAGAATTAATAAAGATTTGTTTGAGGAGGATGTAAGAAGAATAAACTCAAAGGTTTATTTCAGTGTATCACTGGAGCATACAAGGGAATATAAACTACTGCCTTTCATTCTTTTCTGCCTTGCAACATGCATGGTATTCATTGAAAAGAAAAAAAAAAGGAACAGTGTGAACTACAATATTGCTATTATGTAATATATATATTATTTCTCTTATTTAATTAAAACTAGACTCTCCCAGTAGACCCGAGTATTCAAGGAAGTGGAATTTTTTTCTTTATTTTCTGCTTCTATCTCATCCAGATTTACCAGAATGGCAAAAGATGTTTCAATTGTTCTCAGGGAAGGAAACAAAAGCCTCCATTTTTAACTCAATCTCCTTGAAGCCTTACAGAATGGATAGCAGACACAGACACTAATACAGCATTTTGTATCTTTGTCCTTTTTATCCTTGCTTAGAAAGAATTGAGGTACCTTTTATGAATGTTTTCTAGCTAATACTTTGCAATGCTGAAAAGAGGAGAATGTAACAGTGGTTGCAACTTAGTCTTCAAAATTTTTATGTGATAATCTTCTCATTTTATATTTTGTTCCCACACAAAACATTCATTCCTCCCCCTAATTTACTTCCTCTACTCAGGAAAGGGAGAGAAGCACAAGCCTGTCAAACCAGTATAGTCCTTAGGACCCACCAGTTCTGACTGCCAGTCTCTTTCTGTTGCTGTGCACTGGGTTCATCTGCCATTTTTGGGCAGCCTTGCAATCCTATTTGGGATACAAGGGGAGTTTATCACCTTCTAGACAGGAATCTTGAGAACTGATGATTAAATCCTCTATGTTCAGGTTTCACAGTTTAAGTAAAGTGGAAGCTTATGTAACTTATTACTTATTTTAGCTAGCACAACAATATATGAAGACAAGCTATGTGAAGACAGCTAGCTGACAATGACAAGATTTTGGCTGAAGCAAGCTCTTGGCTTTCCCTCTTGGCAGGGCTGGGATATCTCTCAGAGCAGCAATTAGGAGTTCAGAGCTCCCCTTGCCCCCCAGAAGGGATAGAAATCTGGTGTGTGTGTTGCAGCTGCCAAGTCTGATTTGAAGCCGGGAATAGTTTATGTCAAGTCCACTATACAAGTGCAATCAGAATTGATATGTCTTGGAAACACATGTGGCACCTGTACAAATGCCTTATTAGTTCATTAAAATTGGAGAGATTACGCTAAATAATCATTAAACTGATCAGATTTGACTGAGCTATCAATTAAAGGGAAAATGCATATTCCTGAATCCCCAATATCTCAAATTATCTCAACTTCTTGAGCTTCTTGTTTACTTTTTCTCCATTTTTACCTGTGTTGTCTAAGTCTAGCTAGCATACAGTGGTTTGATCTTGGTCTCACTAATATCAGTTTCAGCAGGGCTGAGTTTACAACCTTGAACTTATTCAAACATGGCAAATTAATGAACTCCAGCTGACTGCAACTTTGTACAGGACTGGAATCAGCAATCTCAGTGTCATTGAGTGGGGCCAACAGTCAGTCATATTAATGGAGTTATATTAGTACCTAGTGCTGGCAGGATGTCCCCTCCTTTTACAAAACAGGCCAAGAAGTCAAGCATTAGGTCTTGAGGGGTTTTCTCTGGCAGCTGCATCACAAGATGCAGTTTTCTACATCTATACTTCTATGTCTTACTTTTTTTTTTCTTTTAATGCAAGCCTTGATATCATTAATTAGTCCTTGCTTATATGGGAAGATGTTTATAGAATCATAGAATCACAGAATCATTAAGGTTGGAAAAGACCTCAAGGATCATCAAGTCCAACCATCAACCTACACCACCTAACTCAGTAAACCATGTCCCTGAGCACCACATCTACACGTCTCTTGCACACCTCCAAGGATGGTGACTCCACCACTTCCCTGGGCAGCCTGTTCCAATGCCCGATCACTCTTTCAGTGGAGAAACTTTTTCGAATATCCAGCCTAAACCTCCCCTGGCGCAACTTCAGGCCGTTTCCTCTTGTTCTGTCACTTGTTACTTTAGAGAAGAGGCCAGCACCCACCTCACTACAACCTCCTTTCGGGTAGCTGGAAGATATATGGAAGTTCTACGGAAGATTGAGAGGCCTCTTGAAAACTGAAACACAGAAGATATTCCCTTCTTGTGAGGGAAAAAGTTATACCTGGTCTAATATGGCCACATAAAGAAACGTGTAGGAAAAACTTTTTTTTCCCCTTTGTCTGAGCCCCTGTGCCTGCATCTAAAATGTGGGTAGAGACTACACAGCTTCTCATAGGAGGAAAGTGCTAGCAGGCTGGACATTCTTCCTGAAGGTTCTTGGCTTCAGAAAATATGCATAATACCACATCTTGGATTTACAGAGATGGTATACAGCCTGTATTTCCCCATAGATTCTCTATACACAATTTTAACCTAAAACTGAATGCAATCTATCTTGCTGATGGGCAAGAAGATCTGCATTATATATTATAGCTACAACGGAAATAATTGGGTTTCTGTAAGTTATGAATGCCTGACACAAATGTCCTTCTTCAGTTGAAGTATGTAGCCATGATCACACTGTGTGTTACAAATATGCCTCTTGCAGCTTTGCATCAGGCAACATGATGGGGATGCTCCTTCAGTGTCAGTTTTATAGTGGGAGAGCATGAAATGGAGATTTTATGAGTTCTAGCACTGAGACAGGGAAGAACAGATAAAGACTAGCAGAAAGAGGAAGGGTAAATCTCAGAAATCCTTCCCTTCAACTCCTAATAAGATCTATGAGAATTAAAAGCTAATGTTTCTATAATCATCACCATTCCTACAATCATCAAAATGCAGATTCATTAATGTAACAACAAATCCATAAAGAGAAAATTGATATAATGAAGTTTTGATTGCACAAATGTAATTGTTTGCACAAGTTTGCATAAAGGAAACATATCAAACAGACAACATAATTAATTTACAGTTTTGCTTAGTAACAAAGCTAATTTCTCTAGCATTTGCAGACCTTTTTTTTCTAAAACAACATTCAAGGCAAAAAGCTAAAAAGAGCTATTGAATAAATACATATGTACTGCCTAAAGGATAAATGCCAAGGGTTTGCTGCACAACTAGGGTTCCACGTGTTGGGTCTCAGAGAGAAAGGCCACGTACTAAGGCTTGCTACATAAGATTTCCTTGTTAGTCCTTAACAGCTGTGAAAATACTGCTCTCCTGAAGTGAAGTTAGAAAAAAGATTAAAATTTCAAATTGTTAAAGGAAGGTATTGGGAGCAAAGGGAGAGAAAGAATCAAGGGGTTTTTTTTAACGAATGGTCTTTTTAAGCAAAGCATGTAATAAGGTGGGAGGGGGCTCTGAGCAACTTGATGTAGTTGAAGATGTCCCTGCTCATTGCAGGGAGCTGGGACTAGATGACATTTAAAGGTCCCTTCCAACACAAACCATTCGGTGATTCTGTGATATAAGAGCTGTGGTGATCACAATTGGGTGCTTGTGCTCACAGACACAGAAAAAACCCCAGCAATTACAGTTTTATTTTGTCTTACAACTTTAATTCCTGCCAGAAACAGAACTATGCAGAAATCCAATAGTGGTTTTGGTTGGTATAGAAGTTCCCAAATTGCAGCTCCAGAAGCATTCTTTCCCTTTCAGGAAAAAGCAGCCAGCCTGTGAGCCTCACCCCTGCAGAACTGGCTGCATGCCTCACAGGGCGTTACAAGCTACTCTTGTCTACAAGAGCAGGCACAGAGATCATGGGTCTCTTGTCAATGCTTCTCATTTCAGCATTTAACATTTCTAAAACAGAAAAACAATGAAAGAATCTTTCTTGCGTACCATCCATCTATCCCAGGAGTAGCGCTACTGAAATCAAGGAAGAACAGCATCCAATTAAAATAAAATAGCGAGAGTAGATACTGAATTTACAAGTTGCCTTACATCTTTGTCTTACCTGTATATGTCATGTCTGGCCTTGAACCTAGCATTTCAGTACTGTGAAGTGAGTTTTGCACTTCAATTTCTTAGGCGAGGCTCTGTTGGATATAATGATAATGGTAGGTCAAATGGGTGGTGTCAGTCTTTGTCACCTTAGGTGTGTAATGTAATTTCCTAGCTGAGGCCAGAGGCATAGATGCAAGTTCTTAAGCAAAGACCTGAAACTGCAGAAATGGAACAACTGTGTGTTATGTTGGGTCTTTTTCTTAACAGAAATCCATGAGAAATACATTGGAAAAATGTTTAATTCAGACAAAAGCAGTATATAATGAGACAAACTAAATAAGTGTCTGTCTTTCCTGAGAGTATCTGGCCCTCAGAGTAAGATGCAGTGCCTACAGATGAGGTCTTAAGAGATAATTATGGCAAAAAAGGCATATGCTGACTGATGAATAGTGCTCAGATGTCGTCCCTGTTGAAATAAGTAAGTGGTGGAAAAGCAGGTGAACATTTCTGAACTGGAGCTTTACAGTCTTCCATGATCGAAGACTGATCAGCCAAGGTTGGCATTTAGTTGTGACATGACTATAGCTATAGCATACCCACACCTACACACCACATCAGGAATATCACAGCACTGCATGTATACAATCCATTTAACGAAATACTGAGCAACGTCAGCATAAGTACTTCAAATATGGTTCAAGTAATTACCACTTTATATTATAAACTCAAGGGTTTATCTACATGAAGGACTGCAGAAGCAAAAATATTTCATTTGAGATAACAAATTCATTGTTTTGATATAAATCAGGACACGGAAGTTCGCTTTAGTCAGTGCCTTTCAACCCTTTATATAAAGCAAGCTATGTTCAATCTGATTTTTCTGCTACTGATATTTTACAAGGTTGATAGTGGAGATCAAAGAGGAGAACCAAAAATATTCAGAATTATTTCTTCTCCTCCCTCGCTTTCACACTTCCCATTTTCTGTCAGTTCTGTTTCATTTCTACTTTTTCTACTTGTAGTAAATCTGTGTCCTTTTAAATTCAACCAACACTGAATACTATATTTTTTTTTCTGGTATACCATTTATAATAAAGATTCTATGGGTCAAAAATTGCTTTTATTACAGAAACAAAAGCCATGACTCACACATTAGGAAATCAGTGATTTCCATAAAATCTAGTATTCTATTATGGGTAAGACACACAAAGTTTCTTAAATTTCAGAGATGAGTAGACACATCTCCTCTAAACAACATTTGTTGTTAAACTCGCATAGTATTTTGTTATCTGACTGTTTTTCTTTTAGCCTGGAACTCTGAAGTCAAAGGTTAATCTAAACCTATTTGAAAACCAGAAGGCAATATGAATGTTTTAAAAAAATGTAACATGCTATTTAAAATATTTTTCTTCTTAAGCTAACATAATAATTATTTGATATTCAAAGCCCTTCTATTAGTTTATGGGATACTAAGAGATAATATATTTGATGGTTTTAACAATTAGCTCTTTTAATTCTCTAGAAGCTTCAATGAAGAGGCAAAATTTGAACTTTTTACAGTAGTCCTGTCAGGTGAAAGAGACTTGTGTTGATCTACTTCACCAACAAGCTCTTCAAATACTACACTAAACTCCATGTTTGTGAGTAGACATAGTAATGTCTGTTGCTAGATGTTTGGGGCTAAAAGTCATAAAACAGCTTGACACTCAAAAGATATAATCTTTAAAAGTTACAGAGGGTTCCTCCCAGATATGTGCTGTATTCATCTCTATGTGTCTTTTGTTACTATTCATGAAAGAGCTTGCATCACTCTGCTACAGCTGAATATTTTGCACAATGCTCTCTTAAACACAGATGTGAATATGACAGATACAAAAAAGTACTGCCACCCTAGGTGCTGAT
The DNA here is from genome assembly GCA_011057875.1 of Pterocles orientalis. NCBI lineage: Eukaryota > Metazoa > Chordata > Aves > Pterocliformes > Pteroclidae > Pterocles > Pterocles orientalis. Next base: position 801,583 of record WKFP01015229.1, read on the forward strand.
GAAAAAAATATTTTTTTTTGCTCATGACTAAAAGCCTTTATCTCTCTTTCAATAGAGTCCTTTTGAAATTGCATAATAAGCTTTCAAATAGGCCCCATCAATGCTTCAGTTCAGTTAGTATATTAAATTGTCTGTCTCATAAAGTAATATATTTCCTATAGAAGAGGATAATTGCATTTTTAAATGTACTTTTCTGCTGGATTTATTTTCTTTTAACTACGAAAAATAATCCCATCTCAAGCATATAATCTATTCCAACAGAGCGTAGGAAAATATATTAACTGAAACAAAATCAAAGTTAATAAACTAATTCCTGTTCCAAGACTCAGGTGAGAGATTTTTACACAAGAGGCACTGAAGCTGCGTGTGAACAGAGTAAGCCTGAAAAGTTTGTGGATGCTGACCTCATCTGCCTTCTGGACTGAAATATGTTTTTGTGTAGTTTTTCATTTATCTATAGAAATGGATACATTCTTACGAAAAGATGCTATATCCCCTTGAATATCTTAGTTCCTGTCGTCTGTTTTCTTCTTGGAAATCTGTTGAATGTATACTATTTGTAATAATATATATAATAATTTGTAATAATATATATCTAATCATGTATTTTTATACATTTATTTGCATTTATTTTAGTCCTGCCGCTGGTTGCAGTGAACTGGGTCAAGTTCTGCTTTTACCTTAATCTTATTAAGATATTAAGACAACAAAATAGTATCCTTTTAAGTTTCTGTTGAGTTTGATCCAGGGCACAGATAAAACAGACTAGTTGATTTAAAACACACATTTTACATAAAAAAAACCTGGAGCATGGATACAAATATGGCAATCATAGAATCATAAGATCATTTAGGCTGGAAAAGACCCTTAAGATCACTGAGCCCAAACATTTATGCTTAATATCAGTTTCTGACACATCCAGTAGCAATCACTGCAAAAACAGTGATGGCAATCATTTAATATTTACAGTAGCACAAGATAACACAGAAAACTGTAGCTATGGAGTAAATCTGCACAGACAGGGACAAACACTTTTTCACTTTTAGCTTTTGAGAACTAGTTGGTATCCTCATTTGTTATTTGTTTGTGAAGTTTACCCTATAACATAGGTTGATTGTCTAAAAATATTTCTCAAAGCTTCTTCCCCTCCTTCAGGTGGTCTCGTGAAATTTTCCAAAATTAGAAACAAGACCACAGAAAAATTTTAAAGTGTTCTTTGGACTAGGATTTTTAGTGGTTTTGTTGTACCTTAAAATTCTTTATTTAGTTCTTTCTGAATTTATCATAACAGGTAATCAAGCAAGTTTCAAGGAATTCAATAATAGAAACCTGTTGCTTACTGACAGTAATCCTTCCACACACATATGCTCCCCTGTGTAGCCACAGACAGGCCATAGTGATGGACAAGCATCCCCAGTATGCTGCTTCTGTGTCTTTCTTAGGAATATGGGATCCTACACTGAGCTATCACTTTGAATAGTGACGAAACACCCTGGACAGTAAGTAACCTGCATGTTAATAATACAACTGACAGTTTAACAGGAACCAGCAGTTTAATAGAAACATAGAAGTTTGTGTATATATGGCTTTTTTTTTCAATCAGCCTTTGCCAGAATAATGCTGTTTCAAAATAATAGGTCTCTCATATTTTGTTGGGAACACAATACAATGTTCCATCCGTTTAGTTCATTATCAAGGGATATTGACTTTTTCACTGGAATGTCTCAAGTGTTCACTCCTTACAGGAGTCATAGATTAATTAAGTCCAGAAGTGACAGGATAATTAAGGACATAGTTGCAGGGTTTCTTCTCCCCATAGACACGAAGATCTAAAACCAGAATGTAGCTAGTTGCATGTATTTTTCCACATTTGTTCCAGTCATCAAACATCTTTTGCGCCTTTATCTCACATTCTCCCACCTGTGAGTGTTTTATTTCAAATACGCTCATATGTGAATACCACCTGCTATTACTCTGTGCGTGAATAAGTCGGTGTCATGCTCAGATGCAAAGCAGGAAGTCCATTTGGATGCTTTGAGATTCCTGCTGAAATCAATTAGTCATTTCAGCTGTTGCTTTACAGACCTACACTCTCACGGAGAGGTAGATACTGCACACCACAGCCTAGTTTAGTGATCTATTTCAGAAAGTTCCCACATAGGGATTTCTACAACAGGGCACCATCACCTGTTATTCTAGCACTGTTTAGAGAGATATTAAAAAGAGACTGGTCTGCATCACAAACCACAAAACCATCTGCAGGACAACAGAAGTTTATACTTGGAGGTGATACACATAACTGAAACAGAATCAAAGCAGATGGAGGAAATTTGACCCTGCTTAGGATGTCTTGTGGATATGTTGTCAGCTCTGTGATAACATTCAGATTAAAAGAAAGGAAACAATGCAATAACATCTCAGTTTTGACTATTCTGAAATTGGCTACTAGGAAAAAAATATTACAGTAAATTTTCAGTTTTTAAGCTCATTCCAGAAAACAGCAAGCAGATAATTTTTTTTACCCATGAACATTTATAAGCAGTTATAAATAATCCATTCACTATGGACTTGGCCAGAAACTGGATTGACCATTTGTGCAGGTGAGTAAAGGAACAAAAAACTGGTTACTGGAAGTGTATGCCACATGAACGGGAAGAGAAGATTTTCTCAGGCTTTTTCCTGAGTATAGGAAAGGATTTGGAATACAATATTTAAATGATAATCTGATCCTAGATATGTTTCCACCATACATAAGTAGGCTGGCTTGTAAGGTTGCCTTGCTCAATATTATGTTAACTATGAAAATTTACATAGTGGTTACAAAGAAATTTAAAAAACAAGCAAATGGTACAAATTAAGCATAGAATATCTGCGGGAAAAAAGAAGTGGATGAAAGTTCTCAACCTGTTCTCAAATATTTTTGAGTTTATTATTTTAGCGTATAATCGAAACCCACCCATATAATTGAAACCCACCAACACAGAACATCTCTTTTGCAACAGAATCAGCTCCAAACAGTTCAGATCTGAGCATAAGGTGTGCCCATTCTGTGTACCAACCAAAGCAAATTTTGTGCTCAAATTCAGCATAGACCAACTGTAAAAAATAATTCCAATTTGTCAGTTCTGACACTTCCACTGATCCCTTATTCCTATAATTTTGTAATAGGGGGGTTAATACTGAGTTTAATTTAAAGCAGCCTTTAGGCTCTACATGTTGACTTTCAGGACGTGACAGTGCTTTGTACATTGTAAATTACTATTGCTCTGTGATACAAAAATTTATACCCACCAAGGAATTACTCACTTGTGTCTGAGAAGATATCAGGAAGAGTGAAAAACAGGGGTGTGAAGCTAGTGTCTTCCCATTTGTAAAGGTTAGTATCCAGTTCATTGTATGCCACCTGCCCATATCTCTTCTCATATGCTTTCAGTATCCCATCCTTTAGCAGAATTATAACTTTTTTAGAAAGTGCAGAATTATTTTCTTTTTTAGGCAAATGGCATTCAAGACATCTGCATTTGTAGAGGTGAATAAAATGAAACTTTTATGGTTAAATTACATTTGAAGTTAAATTACATATTAAAAACCGAAAAATTAAAAACTAAATCACTGCCAAGGTCACACTGCCATTCCTATCTGTAGCTATTCAAATAGGTGAACCACCACCTCCAGAACGTCTGAAGTGATTCTTCATTCTAAAGATTACTAAATTAAGCATTTTTCCTAGAAAGGACGGCAGGTAAACAATCTTTCTGAATCTTTTCTCCCTGGTCCCGAAACATTTTTCCTTATTTGGATATGTGCTGGAAAGGTCTATTAATAAGTCTTTCGACTGAAAAATCAAACAGAAGGAGACCAGGACCAGGATCATAAAACTATCTTTAACTTCATCAACACTTTTTTTTTTTTCCCTTGGCTCTTGACCGTTTGTTTTGTGGTGTGTGTTTGTATTTTTCCTAATCAGGAAAGATAACTAAATACAGTTCTGAGGTTAGGAAAGCATTTATAAAGAGACAAGCTTTCACATACCACCTACAAATGATACTAATTAAGCTACAATTATATTTATGTAGTGCCTTGCTAACTATCCACAGCTCTGTAAATAACTCGGTCCATGGTGATGCTGCCTCTGACAGCTCTACGGTGGGCTCATTTCCTCAGGGGGAAGATCAGCCAACTTCCCAGCCTCATTTACCTACCCAGCCACCTAAACTCACCATAAAGAGAACAAACCCCTAGAGAACACCCAACAGAAGGTCTTCCCATCCTCCACATTTTCACTTTAAAAACAGGCAGATTTTTTAAATTCAGATTTGAAGTAAAGGAGCTGTGGATCTGTGACAGTGTGACAGCATCTGGGTATGCAGAAGCAAAAAGAACATTGGTGCCTGTGTCTGTGAGACCATGCGTGTGCTTTGTATTTTCCTGGTTGCTAGTGCAGAGTATATAATTAGAAAATATTACAAACATAATAAAAGGTACTTTTCCCCTCACTTCCTTAATATTTTTCACCTAAGGACCTACCTCAAGAGAATCATGTTAAACCTAATGATGCTAAATAAGTACTAGGGGAAGTAATGAGGCTAACAACAGGTGCATTTGCTCTTTACTGTTTGAGGAAGAATGCCTTTCAGTCTGCTGGCTGAAGGATTTTTTCACTCCCGCTTTAAGGACACATGACCCAGTTGTGCAAAACTCCTCTAACACAGAGCTCTAGCTTTCAGGACCTTTTTCATATCAGACTAGTTATTATAGGACTAACAATATCAAAACACACTTTTCAAGCTTTTTAATTTCTCCTTACTAACTTTGTGAGAAGCGGTTTGGACAGTACAGGCCTGGGCAGTGCAGGGACGAATTTTTACTACTGACTATCTTGCAGCACGTGCAATGGCACTTGGTGTAACCCAGCAGTGGAAATTTGTTAATTGTGCATGGAGTTTGAAATTCAGAGGCAAAAGAATAAAATCACTCAAGTGATGCTGCTCTCTTATTACTATTCTTATTTTTTTATTCTTCTTGCCAATGTTTTTCTCTTTTGCCAGGTAGCTCTTCTTCTGGCTTTTCAGAACCTGGCTTCTTTTCTCTTTTCCTTTCTGGTTCTAGTCATTATATTAAATCAATTTCAGATTTCCTTCTTTTGTTGTCTTATTATCATATTTAATTATTCAAAACTGAGAGCATAACTGTCACTTTGTACTGATTTCACACAAAGAACCTACGCAGAGACTTATTCTGTGGAAAGGTCTACAGAACAAAAGGAGTGTCAGGCTCATTATAGGACAACGTGCACTGCAAAGAATTCTTTGTGATGAACGCAAGCGTGAGGAGAAGGGAAAATGACAAATGTTCATGCCTAGCGTAAACCAGAGGGTTTCTGATGAGATGTGAGACATATTAAAAATTAAAAAAAAAAGTTTTAGAATGAGGGAAAGATACACATATATTTCTAGGAGGTGGGAAGAAATCAACATTTTATTTTGTAGAAAGTCAAAGCTTAATGTGCTTAATATGACAAATTCAGGTGGTGATACACTTTCATCTGTAGCCCATCTTGAACTAATTGATATGTGGTTGTTGTAACACCATCAGTGCTCAGCTGACACAAGGCATTGGGCTTCACAAAGATTATTGGAATAACTTTTTCCTGGCATTGTTTCATATTTTTGCTGCTCCCACAGAGAGAGGCAGGAGGCAGTTCCTTTGTTAGTTCTCTGCAAGCCACTCCACTTCTATGTCCTTACAATAAATGTGTTATTCCTTACCAGAAAAGGAAAACTAAAATGAAGAAGGAATGAGAGAAGAGGAAAGTTGCTTCACAGTAGTCTGCGCTATTGCTGGGATGTAAAGGAAGAAAAAAAGGGAAAGGGAAAAAAGGAAAAACCTGACAGGGAGAAGAAGGGGGAAAACTACAGAAAACTCCTTGATAGTGCAGTTCCTATTTGCTTGAGTGTTCCCAGAGAAGAAAATAGGACTGCCTGCATGTGTGTAGTCCACATGAGAAGTCCTATGAGAAAGAGGTTCCTTCTCTGCTATTTTTCTATTTTTCTCAAAAGGAATAACCTGCAAAAAATACTGAATTATCTTTTTTTTCCCTCCATATTAATTTTGAGCGAGGTTTCCATTATCTGCCATGACTTATCTGAGTAGATGAATTGAGGTTAATGAGGTCATTGTAGCTCAGTATTTATTTGCATTTACAAAATTAAACAGCACAGTTTAAGAGGGGTGGTGGGCGGGGAGGAGGGGTGGTTTGCTGGCTTTTTCTGATGAATTAGAAAGCCAGCTCCAAACAGTTCTTATTATGATGAGTCTACTCAAAGTTTCCAGAATTCAGTAACAACTGCTGAGAGCTAGATTCTGTTGATGATAATACCTTTGCCCTGTAAGTAGCCCATTCATTTTAACTCCATGTGAACCAATCTAAGAGGTTGCAAACTAAAATGATCCAGGAACAAACACTGAAATGAAGAAATCCTACCTTGTTTGCAGTATGGTCAGCAAGTTTTGCCATGGTAAGCAATTAGAATTAAAGAAGAACATTTATCTATAGAAACCAGCATTTACAAAACTGAGGTCAACCTAACTGTATTTGCAAACAGTGCTCTTGCTTTCTCAGATTTAGTACTGTGGTCCATTTTCTTTTGACACAAAAGGATTTCTGGAATAAAGTTCCTTTAACTAGTCATGATAGTTTCCCATAAAATCGTAAGTTGATCCAGATGTTTGCAAAACAGTATCCAAAAGAGAAGCTTCATTAATTTGTTCAAGAATGTTTTCATAAGCGATTATATCTATAGAAAACTGAGAGATTATGTGTATAGGAAGTTGGATCTTAGCATGTATTTGTACTCTCACAGCACCCAAACGTAAAAAATGACTGTAACCTGTTGTACTTGACACAAAGCAAACAGAAGCTCCTTAACAAAAAGCAAATGAGTAAATTTTATAACAATGTAATTATGGAACTTTATCTAATTTAGAATATTAGAGACTGAAATATTGAATGAGAACTACTGTTATGCACAAGAATAATGCTTGATCTTGTTTTCACTAATGCTAAGACAGCAGTTAAAATAAGCGCCTCAGATCTGATTGCCAACTTGTGCACAGGATTTTTCCTTCTTACATCATTTTAACAGCTGAGTTAGGCTGGTATTCACAGACTGTGGAGAAAGGGTGGCACCGCTGCAGTGGACTACCATGTACAAAACAAACATTTCTCAAAACTGAGCAGTTTAGAAATAAATATTTTTTCCATATAATAACTGACTTACAGTATCAGGGAAAGGCTGTTAAATAGCAGGGAAATCAGTTTGGAATGGCTGCCTTGTTTCAAGTTTTCCACCCCTGTCTAATACAGGTGTGTCTTTCCGAGCTGTAAGAAATGCATTGAACAGACGAATAATCTAATCTTTATATACCAGGTTTCGTCTATACCAACAAATACCAAAACTTTTGCTAGACTTGAATTAGTGCACTTACAGAAATCAATCTACTCATCTGAAAATAAAATGTGAAAAATGCTAAAACTTATTGCAGATTAAGTGCACTCTATGGTGTTTGTTCCCTGCAGTCCTAACTCCCTGAGCTCTGTGCTCCCTTTGGGAGCACTGTGCAGCTGCTTTCCTGCCTGCTCACCTGCCTCCGCTTCCTCGGAATGGAAAACAAGGCACAATGGGAAAGAATGCATTTGCAGAGCTCATCCAAGACAAAGTCAGGGTGTCATCAGGGCACGCACCTGGAGGAGGGAGCTGAAAAATCATTCCGGATCACACAGCGTATCCATGGCCAATGTTTAGTACAACACATGACAAAGATTTCATAACAGCTTGTTCTGGACAGGAAGGATGCTGTAACAATTTAAACTAGAGGAGGATGCAAAGAGTTTGCAATTATCCAAGCTGGAACTTGTATTTAAAGTTGGAAGCTTCCTAAATATGACTTCAGGAATTAAATAAATCTATCCTCTGTCCAAGTATCACGGCTTCCTTTTCTAAAAAGAGGTCTTAATATTTGATCAATACAAACAAGCATTACACTCATCTTCCAACTTCCCACATAAGAATGCTGGGCAAGAAAGAAAATCCAACTGGCAGGACAACATGAAGTCTACCTGTAACTTCCAGTGAAGAAAAAGACTAAGAATCCTATTTATTTGTCACTGCTGTTAGAACCATTGTAATCTTTCTGGGACTGTCCAGGGTATATCACCATAAGAAATTCATAGAATTGTCTTTCTGACAGAAAAGACACACAGTAAATCTAGCCTGCCCTGCAGGAAACAGCAGTTTACCAAGAAAATTTCCAACAGCAACAAAAATCCTTTTGATCCTCAGAGATCTTGTGTTCAGGGCAGCTTACCTGCATGTGTATGAAATCTATGAAAAAATGGGGAACCTGTGCTTTTGCTCATTAATTGAAACAAAAGCCTTCTTCAAGGCAGACTTGAAACTCTGCACTGAACTGTCTTTGGTGAAAATGTAGACGTTACTCCTGATTGATAAATACTCATATCTGACTGACCAAAGCTGAGGAACAGTGAGAATATGACAGGTACTATTTGAAAAGGAGTCTGTGAGTAGAAAAGTGTAAAGGGAAAACATTTTAATATCGGTACCCTTTCGAAATGTGGTATTTTTTCAAACAGCAAGACACATGTTCCTGAAGAAGGTACTTATGAGCCTTAAGGATAAGTAATTCCTAACTGAGATTATTTAACATTATCCAGAAAGGAACAAATTGAGCCAGTTGTGGATAAATCACAGAAACCTCCTCTGAATTTGATATAATTTTAATAAAAAGTTCAGTAGACACCTTCACACACACCAGTGATAGTATGGTTACCACAGTGTTTTCAACTCCCTATAGCAAGAACAAGTGAAGCAATTAAAGAATGCTAACTGGGTGGCAGAGGTATCCAAAATTAATCTCATTTCAGGTGTATTTTAGATAGTGCAAGAATAAATTAACTCTTCAGTTCGCAGCATACCATTTGGCACTTGGATTGATCTTAGAAGGCTCTTAAAAAGATAGAGTGTATGATATAATTTCTTTTAGATTTTCATATTCTCAACCGCCTTCAGTAACAATTGTCATTTCTTACTCTGTAGAACCTAATTTGATTACTAGTGCTACGGATCAGGTGTTTGTCACTTTTCTGTGTCATGTGCACCTCCCCTGCACTGGTACGAAAAGCTAGTGTGTTCCTCAGGTGAGTCTCCAATAAATGTCATTGAATGGCGATGTTGAACATGTATCATTATGGAGTGGGGCAGAATTTACAATTACAAACAAGAAACATGATAAAAAAAAGCAAATCAAAGCTACAAAGCCAAGCATTGTAGCCCATGCCTTGAAGAAAGATGTGCAGCATAGCCACATCGCTCCTGGGTTCAACAACCCACAAACTAGAGGTTAACTGAGCCAGGGAGTCCATGAGGAGTCTGGTTGACCAGTTTGGATTCAAAAGCTGAAAACCTAAATGAGCATAGTACTACAGCCAAATGGACTACTAACTGAAGGGGGACACTGCAAAGTTGCAACAATGTTATTTCTAATGTCAGTGATAAATGCAAAGAATATCATTTGGGCTGCAATATATATGGTTACATGGTTTGCATTGGGAAGAGCACAGCCAGCAGAAGGAGGGAGGTGATGCTTCCATTCTGCTCAGCACTGATGAAACACACCCGGAGTGCTGGGTCTAGGGCTGAGCTCCCCAGCACAAGAGATACATGGATTTACTACAGCCAGTCCAGCAAAGGGCTGCCAGGATGATGACATGAGGAGAGGTTGAGATGCCTGTGACTGTTCAGCCTAGAGAAGAAGTTCAGGGAGATCTTATCCACGTGTATAAATATCTGATGGGAGAGAAAAGAATAGGGAGCTGGACTCTTCTCTGTGGCATCCCATGAAAAGACAGGAGGCTGCGGACAGAAACTGAAATACAGGAAATTCCATTTAAACATGGGAAAAAACTTTTTTCCTGTGAGGGCTGTCAAATAATGCAACAAGATGCCTACAGAGGTTGTGGAGTCCTCATCCTTGGAGATATTCAAAACTTGACGGGACACTGCCCTGAATAACACGCTGTAGTTGACCCTGCTTCAAGCAGCAGGGTTGGACCAGCTGAAGTCCAGAGGTGCTTCCCACCCTCAGTCTTTCTGCAGTTCTGTGATCTGCCAACATCTCCAGTCCCACGGTGCTGGTGCCTGAAGCCATCAAGGCTGAGCCATCAGTTACTCAGCACCACAGCTCTGGGCTGCAGCTTTCAGTATTTTCAGAAATTTCAGTTGCCATGGGGGAGATGATAAATTTGAGAGGTGCTTGTTTGAAGTGTTTCTTTGAAGACATTTGGTTTTGAGAACTTGATTTAAATACAGCAGATGCCAGTAAGTGGCAGTTTAGGAGTGCTAATTATGCTCTGAATTATGATGCCCTTATATTTCATTATACATACATCTTAGCATCATTACATATAATATTTACATTTTATTGGTCAAAAAGAGACCTTCAGTTTAAAGAAGAAACTGAAGAAAATGTAGCCAATTCAAAGTGTGACATAAGTGTTTCTTGACGGAAACATGGTATCTTTTTGGTATTTTTAAGATCTTATGAAAGAAATTTATCTAATTTAATTTTGTTTACAGAACCAAATTTTCAACGGCTAAAGTAAAATGAATACTGCCTTATATTAGTATTTCAATTAATATAATTTGAAATATAATTTTCTTCTTCCAAATACTGCAAAGGTCTCACCCATAAGCATTTTCTTTGTTTTTTTATTTGGTGTCAGTTCACAAGCACTATGAGTACACACATAGCTATTGATGTGATACGGACAAACAGTGGCTTCTTGAGAACTCTGAGAGACCTTTGGGTGCTGACGATCCAGTTACTCACCAAATGTCCAAATTCACCTCACTTGCCTCGCAGTAATTTGTTGCACTGGGCATAGCCCGTCTACACGGCAGTGATCATCATATCTAAATTTGCACAGCACATCCTGGAATAGACATTCTCTGTGCAACAGCAGCTCTTACTCCTTTTTGGTCCAGAATATTGGTCACGGAATTCATTTGTATCAGTTGCTTAGAAGCTGGTTCCCTGAGGCAAGAAAAATGAGACTGGACAGCAAGAGTTAGGGTTGTTCGCAGGTGAGGGCAAACATTAGCAAGACGATGCCTTGCCTTGAGACTAATCTTTTGTTTCTGGAGGCAAGAGACAGCATCAATACATTGTCTATTAATAATTTTATGAGGTGCACAATGTCCTAGACTATTTAGCACTCAATTAAGCTTCACACTGCCTGTCAATAACTTCAGAAATGGCAACAAAATGGGCTTTGGTGGATTATTTTCAGCTGACTAGCTGGTGATTGAAGGCATCCATCAGTCCTTTTCTCTAGCTGACACTCTTTTAATGCTTCACGGTGTGAAGCAGGTGTATTTATTAAACCATTTTTCCCTTCTGGCAGTCAAGGAGGCAGCAAAACATTCACATCTTGAGCTTTGATGCCATCTTCCACAAAGTTGGTCTGTTCCAAACCACTTGGAAATGCGCTGCTTTTGTTTTGGTTGATTTCAACCGTCTCTTCTGCTTGTTAAACTGTAACAGTGAACTACAAGAATTTATACCATTTTTTCTCTTGCCATGTAGGAATCGTGCTCCTCCAAACTCATCCGCCAGCTTACAACAGCTGTTTTTCTTGGTGAAATCGTCTGTTTCCTTCCACAGGACTTGATAAGGCAACTAATCCTATTGTGAGGTCAGTCACTGTTAATCATCCAAGTCCAACAAAATTATTTCTGACTCTGGGCTTCCAAAAGCCGTCTGATGTTTTCAAGTACAAATACGATGAATACACTCTGGTATTTGTGAAGATTGAAAAATTGTCGAGCTATCGCTCTGTTCCAATGGTTACGTGCAAGAACTAGGAGCATGATTTCAGACCTGGGCACCTCTATAAAAAGAGTTTTATGAATTTGTGTTCTAAATTAAACCTGGCTTTCCGATATTCCTAAATTGTTTGAACGATTCGCGTTTTCTGTGCTTATGTGGAAAGGTACCGTTCCCCTCCTGCCACTGCTCAGCTTTAACTGTAACAGTCGCCCTCCGCAGCTCCAGCAGCAATGTCTGTTACAGAGAATATCACTAGCGACAAGTAAATCAAAGCTGCGGTAGAAAAAGCACAAATAAATCCGGCAGCGCACGATTTTCAAACTGAAGCGCATTTGGAACGATACTTGTGTGGACGAGACACCGGTAACCACAACGCCGGGCAGCCCCTGCTGACACTTGTCCCCACTCGCGCGGAACCTGCACGCCGCAGCTCCCGAGCCTGCGCAAACTGACATTCCCGAAACCCAAATCCGCGCGGCGCCGCACGAAGACGGCGCAACACGCGCCCCCGGCTGCGCCCTCCGCGCAAGGGCCGCGCGCTGCCACCGCCCTGCCCGCGCCGCC
>WKFP01015229.1:814073-857532 GCA_011057875.1 Pterocles orientalis
AGCGGAGAGGGGCGCGGAGCGGGGCGGCGCGGCGGGGACCCTGGACAGCGCTGTGTGCCCGGCCGTGCCCGCGGAGAAGGACCGGGCCGGGGCCGGGGCTGGGGCTGGGGTCGGGTGTCGTGTCCAGCCGTGCGGTGTGGGGCTGAGCCCCGGGATCGGGGGGACGGGGGGGAGAGCGGGAAGCCCCCTCCCCTCGGCACCCCGAGCCCCGCTTGCAGCGTGCCCCCAGCCAAATATGGTGTGGAGCGAAGCGTGCCGCGGTGCGGGGCTGCAGGCGCTCTGGGAGCTCGGGCAGGGCTGGAGCCTCGGGGGTACTTGGGCGGCCTTTGTGCATTGTGAGGGTTTCCAAGAATTTGCTGGTGCCCGGCGAGGTAATCACACCCATTCAGACTGATCTTAGTGCATTATATTTGGGTAAGGTTCCTTATCTGGTTTCCAGAGTAATTCATATCATTGAACTTCATTAATTAGACGCAAACCTGCTATTTAATTGCATACTTGGTGCTCTAACAATAACTTCATCTTTGCATTTGTTATTCCAATTCTTTTTTTTTCTAGGAATAATAAATGAAACCCCAAGCTGTGTTGTAGGCATTGGGATTGGCAGTTTACTTTTTCAGTCGATTTTCTTAGCTCCACTCTTCTTTCTATTTTTTCAAGACTTCAGGCTTGTAATTCCTTTTCAGAGTGGAGAGAGCTTTTTCTGTGGCCAAAGTGCAGGGACCATTACTAGCCTAGGCCTAATAGTCCCTTTGTAAAATCATCTCTGTGCATAAACATGAGACACTCGAAAAGTTTTTCTCTGAGATGTAAAGGAGTACTTTTATACATCTTGTGTATTCTGACAAGCTTGATCTAATGTTGCTCCCAAAATGGCTTTATTTTCAGATATGGTCACTTATTTTGGGTGTGTACTGAGATGGCTCTCTAAGTTTGAAGGATGAATTAACAGGAAAAAAGTCCTAAGCAATGATGCAGTATTCCTAAAATGAGTATTACAGGGAAAAGCACGGCTTGTAATGCTGTATTTGGGCTATGCACTTTCACCGGACTGTGGGTTACACCGCGCAGAATATGGGTTGGTCTAGAGAAATAGTAAGACTGACATACTGGTAGGGAAAAAGAAATTTGTATTCCCTCAGATTTTCCGTTGTGAAGTCCGAGTACAGAGTTACAGAAAAAATGTAGCAGAGCAATTTTTCATAACAAGTGTACCAGCTTAATTATCTTTCTATGAATAGAAGAGTGTTTTACTTGTCTGGAAATGGTCTAATCTTATAGTTTTTCCTAAGACAAAACTCCCAATGGAGCCACTCCCTTTTCTTGTAGTTACGATTAAGATGACTTTTTTCCAAACTACAGAAAGTAGGCACAAGGAAACATACACTTTACATCACATAAATGGCTGTCCTGCTTTTCAAGGGTTAGGAACAAAAGGTGGTAACAGCCCATGCTGGGAAGAGAGTCCAGTAACAGACTATTTTACATAATTAATCAGAGAATTTAAGCAACCAGAGAATGTGTGCAAATATGTTACAAATGCAAAGATGGGAAATTCTCTTTATGGTGGAGAAGTTTCTTGCTTGGACTGTGTCATTCTGGGGTGCTACATAAGGCCACACATACTGCAGCTCTGATGCCTGTTCTCTTTGCTTTGCCAACAGCAAGAACCTTAAATGAACTAGGTGATTGTAAGGAAGCATGAGGAATACTGTCATGGTGATATAAAGACTTTATGCTCCACATTTCCAGAAGGGAAAAGCAGTTGCTGAAATCATGCTGATGCAAAGCAGGCAGGAAAAGGAAGGAAGGAGAAAAAAGGAGATCACATCTTGGTATCTCTTGGCTGTATTTTTTTTCTGTGGAATTATGTAGCTTGCAGCTATTACGTGTCATGACAGTGCAAGATCATGAGGCAGACATTGGAGGAGAAAGTAAGGAATTTAGTTCCACAGTGAGTTTTTTACCCTTCTTTGACATTATCAGTAAAACGGCTCACCATCCCCTCTCCCACTGGCTCTACTTGCTGAATATTCACTCAAATTATTCAACTAAGTTTTCAATGAACTGTCTTTAATGTTGTGTCCATAAAAGTAAGTACTAAAATCTTGTATATTTATCTTATTCTGATTAATGCTTTCTTTAAAAAAATCTGTCTTTAACTATTCTATGACAGTCTGTTTCAAAACAGATCCCATAGTGAAATCAAAACATAAGCAAGAGTTTATAATAAAATATAATACTCAAAACACCAGTAGCAGTCAAAACCTGGATATGTTATGTAATAAAAGTTAAAATATCACAGCCATTATGAAGATAAATGTCATCTGTTTGAAATTCTAAAAAAATACTGAGGCTCAAAATAAGCAGTCCAAGAATCGAGTTTGTAGCAAACACAGCTATTTTCCTGTTAACTGAAATGACTTGTTAAACCAAAAGATATTGTATATTGTATCCTAGTTAAAAAAAAAATAAAAAATCAAGCACCTCAGTAATCTAAGGAAACAGACACAACATTCTAAATTATCAACAAGGAAATATGCATTAGAAGGTCCTGGCCGTATTTTGTATCTACTCTGTAGGCAAGAAGCAAGTTTCCTGTTTTTATACAAACTTATTTATTTAAGAGAAGTTCAGTATAGGTAAAAAGAAGTGTTTTAAAATAGTTATTGGAAACTACAGGATATGTTTTAAGAAATTTTGTTGTAATGATTATCAGAAATTATTACATTTCAGCTTGCACATTTTAGTAGCAAATGAAAATTGAATCGTGGAGACCTGCCATTAGAGGTTTTTTTGCTGGAATTCCTTGCACATTTTGTACTATTTTCCTTTTAAAATATCTTTATTGTCTACCTGCTCATTAAAATTCAGTGCATTTCTTTAGATGCTTAGCATTGCAATGAAAATTTTTAGCACTTGAAATGTAAATTAAGGCAAATATCGCATTTAACATTACTTTGAATATTCTTTTCAGCAAGTTTTGAGTGTCTGAGATATGGCTCTAATATGATATATATTTAGCAAGTCTTGCATCACTAGTTGTACCAGGAGTAGAGATTCAAGTTTATCATTGACAAATTAAGTCAGTGTTCAGGGCATAAGTCTTTGTTCAAGAAAGCAACGCTATTCAGGACAGAATATTAATTTCTACTTAATTTTAAAATTTCGGTAGGATTTAAGTGTGTGCATAATTAGGCTAGGGCTTCTAGCTAGGGCATAAACAACTTTTTTTTTTTTTTGTAATAAAGGAAGCAAAATTTGCTAGAGACAGAAGGTTTTTTTGTAAGGTTTTTGCTTATAGAGCCACCTGCTATGAAACAATTGGAAAGACCATTTCAGCATCTCTAATTAAGCCTTTTACTTGTAACACACTTGGTAACATGCTGTTCTTCCATTCTTTTGGTTGTCCTACTCAGGTGATGCCACTCTTAGGTCAGTGCTAGTGTTTCCTTGTCATTTTGGCTCCTCATTTGTGGCCTATAGCTCATACAGGATGCTTAGTTATTTTTGTAGGTGCAGAGTCTGGAGCAAGCTGACATCTGCTCCCTTTTCGTAGGAGTGCAGGTTTCACTGCTGTCAATTGTTCTGCTGCTTCATGACCTAAGTCAGAGCAAATACGTTCTCTAGGGATTAATTTTATGTCACCATAGAGAGACATTACCAAGTCCTGTTTGTTGGTCCAGACCCCAAGTAAATGTGAGCTTTAAAGCTTCCATAGGCCTTCAACTTTTGGGAGAATCTTACCCTGTCACCATAGTCTTTTGTGATATGCACTTCCACCTATTTTTCATTCATATTTACTATTATATGATAGCTAGGGGAATCAATGCCCTTGCTAAGAATATTACTGCTTTCACATTTAACTGCAGAGTATTTTAACTAACATTCTCATTTGATTGAAATCCCCCCTTCTGTAGTTCAGACCCCCACTGCTACTTTTCAGCACCATCCCTGCTCCTTGAACTCAGCAGTATTGTGGTAGCCACTATTGTTGATTTTACTGCTCTGACTGCTTAAATCAGTTCCTTTGTGTTACTTAAAGCCAACTTGTGAATTGATTTTCTTCTTGTATATTCACACGAGAAGTAGCTGTTCAAGAGAATGGTGCTCTGCCAGTAGGAGTATTCAAACAAGCCACCTCCTCACCCAAATCACCACCAGTAGGCTAATTTCTTACAGGCGGCACACTAAGTCTAGATGATAATCAAGTTGTGATCTTATGTATTGTTTCTGAGAGGGTGCTTCTTTCATGAGACCCCCCTGTCTGTACCTCCTATGCATATGTATCTGCCTGAATGTGAAGGGAATGCTCTGCTGTTCCTGCTTGAGTGCCAAGGCCATGCTTTATCTGCCCTAGGGCAAGGAGAAAAATACCTGAAGACTTGCATTCAAGACGGCATGGGGCTATGGGGCACAGAATTGTCCGAAACCCTCCCTTAGGACTGTTTGGCCATGCCTTGCACTTTACACATGGCTGTGCCCATTGATTGTTTCAGCTAAGTCCATACAGAAAATAGGTCAGCCATGCAGTGGCTCAGGAAGAGAGCTTTAATTGTGTGGATTGTAAACTAGAAAGCAGGGTGTGTGCATCATCACGGAGGGGGATGGAACCAGTTCCAAAGATTTTATCAAGTGTTGTGAAATCTAGCCCTTAGACAGCTATTTGCGTTAGAGAGTCGCAGGGAATATCCTATGCAAGTCATCTGATTGTTTCAGTGTGAATACAAATTTCTTACTATAAGGCAATGAGCTAAAATACTTTATTTTCCCTTCAGAAATGGAAATGGAAATGGAAAGACACATACATTTATGAAGTGAATCTCTCCTTCAGCCCCATTCTAGGGTATTCAGAACAAAAATATATCACTCTTTCGGGGAAAATATATTTTGTGGGAAACCCCCTGGTGTAATTCTAGAATGTTATTGATTCCAGAGGGTGCGGTAAAATTTATGGTTTCTGTGATGCTACACACAGTAGTTGCTGCTAAACTCTCCACTTTTAATGAATAATAGCACAGTTATTTTTGAGATCCCAGAAACAGGTTTCTCCATGGTATATTAGACAGGAGTGTGACTGCCTTCCTAATGCTGACCAAGGTAAATGTGTGTTTAATTTCGTTTTAACCTTGCATTTCACTTGGTACTTGATACAGATGGAGACTGACAAAAGTTGTCCAGGGAAAGCTGATTTCCCTCCTCGGCAAATACAGAAACTCTTCACGCACGAAAGAGCATCAGTAAAAGGCTGACTACAATGGAGGAACACCTCAGAATGTTTTCCAATTTATTGCTTGGAAAAATTGTGATTTGCATTTGCTCGTCATTATTTCTATGATTTGAAAACACAAAACAATACACCCAGTTGCTGTCTTCTGATTAATAGGGAGGGGTGTCTGCTTATACTAATAGTTGTGTGGCTCCCTAGTCCTGACTGCAGGCACCCTGGAGCCTAAAATACTCATTGCAGTTCCTGTTTTAAATAGCACTGCTAAAAATGGCAAAATTTCCATGTCTTTGGAGAGAGCATGCATCAATCTAACTTTAAATTTCCTTTTTTTCTTTTTGACAAAATTGTCTTCATAGTTGCCTATTTGCACTGGCAAGCTGAGAGTGAAAAACCGCTTGCCTCATATTGAGAAGAATATTTGGTGGACTAATAAACTGTTCAAATTTTGGTAAAAATATAGCCATACTGACAAAGAACTGACAAAGCATATTTAAAGGTAGGGTTTTAGAATTTCCACATGAGAAGAATGCTATGAAGGGAAGGCCAGCCTTGGGGCTTAGGTAACTTAGCAAGGTTTTTGTTCAATATGTAACTAATTTTTTTTTTCTCAAAAACTTGAGGAAATCACGACAGGAATAATTACTATTAATTTTAGATTGAATTAAATGCATATTTTGATGCAGTTAAAGCTTCCCAAACAGGTTGCATGATATTAATAAAACCAGACAAGACAAAATGCCTTTTCTATAAGCAATTACAGAGCCTTCAGAAACGAGAGAGTGAAGTTAAACCTGGTGTGCATTAGGCATGAAGCTATAGGGTGTTGACACTGTCCTTGTTCTGCTTTATATATAGCACCTACATTCTTTTATGAATCCTACCTGCAAAATCTATTTGAATTTCACCCGTAGAAATGTGCAGGTGTTTCAATCCCACTTTTATTCCTAAAATTTGGGTGCAAAGTTTTATAAAGTTTGACCTGATTTTTGTAAATCACTCACATCTACTAAATTTCTGACCAAAAAGTTTGTGCAACTCTTTTCAAGAGATCTGGATTCACTTCTTAGCTCAGCTGCAGCCTTTCTTTTGTGACCTCCAGCATGCCTTATTTCCTGACTTCTAAAAGGGGCATCGCAACCCTCCCTTTCATATCCCATTTTTCTGTCTTGGTTATTCAGAGGGCAAACCCTTCAGGTCAAACATAATCTTTTACTGTATATTTGCGTATGGCCCCGCTCTTAATTTGGGCCTCCTGGGAGGTTAAAATAAACAAATAATACACCTAGCAACAGCAATAGAGAAAAAGCAGAATGCAAGAAAACATTGGCACAATTTCTTTGCTGAGCCAACTGCTCAAGGACGAACTCACCACACAGACAAATCTGCCAGTCTTTCAGTTTAAAATTCCAGTTTAAATGTCAGTTTAAGCAAAGGCTCCATAAGAATTTTCAGATGTTGACCAAGTACCTGTCTCACTGAGTGAATGGTGGCCTAGATGAATGCCAAAAGGTAATGAAATAGTTCCCTTTGCAGTCAAAAACATTTGGTTGTGTGGTGGCAATGAAACAGCATAGAGGAGACCAGTCTTTCAGTCGTGAGTTAGGCATAGCTTGTACAACGTTTTGATAGGCTCCTGAGGCAGAAACTACATGTGTAGTATGACACTGAAAATCTATGGCTGATACAAAAATTAATATCATCTTATATCAGCTTTGCACTTACTGTGTGTCACATGCTTGAGATCTGTGGGAGATGCAGCGTGATAGTCAACTAAATGTGGAAAAAGTCATTGACCAAAACAATGGTAAATTTTAGCACCAACAAAGTCACAGCTTAGTCAGTTTGAAGTGTGCAACTATACCATGCATGAGATGATACTGGTCATCACAACAGAATAATCATTCTTTTAGAAGATTAGAGACTGGTACTAGCAAATACCAATACAAAATGTTTTTAACTATTGATTAATATAATACATGAAGTGTGGTTTCATGATATCTTCCTTCCAGTTTCTCTTTGAAAATTATTTGCAGTTGTAAGCAATACTAAGTTCTAAGCAAAAATAGGTTTAAATGATGGGTAGAGGGGAATTAAAAGGTGAAAGTATCTTTTAAAATAGGCTTTGAAGTGGTGAAGAGCAAGGAGTACTGGTGGAATATAGGATTATGACTTACATATAGCAAAAGCTAAAAAAGAACATCTATCCCTGCCCATGTTGTGGTCAATTTTTTTTTTTAGCAATAAATTGGAATAGGGAAGAAAAAAGAAACTGAAATGAGAGTAGCAGTGGCAGAAAAGCATCTAATGCAGTTGATGTAATAAAAAAAATACAGCTAGATTTTATTGCAGTTGCTGCAGTGTAATGTATTGTAAATGGCTGATCTATCTAATGATGGAATAAATATGCAAAAAGGCAGTTTATGCAAATATTTATATAACATTTCCTCACTGTTTTCTTTCCCAACTGTTACTCTACAACCATGGAAAACATTCATAGTCTTTAGTAACATATTAATAAATATCAGATCTTTAATGCTAAACTTAGGTTTGGTACTCTTTCCAGCAAAGCAGCTGCGTTACTTAGGAATGCATCCTGTTGTCAGTTTAATATATTGTGGGCAGTGTGGGATTTAGATGCCTGTTATAAACAGAGTTGAAAACCCAGAACAAAGGTTTACAACATCAATATTCTGCAAAGATAGTTGTGATACTGTGAGAATGTCATTTCTCCATTGTCACAGGATACTTGTAAAGTTAGCACTTTTGTCTTGTTGGAACTTGCCAGGAACAAATATTTAAAACAAATGTTATGAATTTTCAACATCACCTAAACTGCAAGCAGAAATGTCAAAGGTTTCTGACCCCATTTAAAGGGAGACTATACACAGCGCAGCAACCTTTCTTTCCTCCCTGTTTTTTTTTTTCACTTGCTGAGAATGCATGCCCTGCAAGATTCATGGTGCTTCCAGATGCTCCAGAATACCAAAAGGCTTAAAAAAATACTGTCTTCATCTTGGCAGAAAATTCTTCATGAAAGAAATACTACCTTTCTTTATCCTTAAACTTAGGTGTTTGGTTTTCTCCTCTAGGAACTCATGCCTCTCATTCCCTCCCTCTGCCCCAACTACACACATGCTCTCTCAGCCTTTTCATCATGGAATACATTTCTAAAAAAAGGGAGAACTTCCTCTGTAGCATCCTCTTTCTGTGCACATACACACAGAGATGGAACCTATTATTTGTCATGGGATTTCTTTTATCAAGAACCCAGTTAAGAATAAATTTAACTTTCCAGTCAGAGGAACATTGAAATTACATTCGAAACCTATTTGAAGTACTCCTCGGAGTATATATGGGCTTGCTAGGGCCAGAATTTTATTTTGGTTCATTTTTAGGTTTTCTCCTACAGTTCACTGTCCCATCAATCTGCTCTTTCACATCTGGAACAGCTTAACTCTCTTCTGTGCTGGCTTGGAGCTACTGTTCACAGCACCTGTATACAACATAGCAAGTTCAAGACATCCTGTTACCTGGCTCCAGTTTTGGAATTAACGTGGTTTCTTAATATAATGAAAAAAACTGATGTTCAGTGGTGGATGCCCATTTTACAGATTTAGAAAACAGCACATACAGAGTGGTTGTTCTTTAACATTTCAACGGGAAATAGTACTAGAAGGGTCTTTGGTGTTGAACAGCTCCTACACTAAAAGTGAGTCTTACAATATCTGGGTAGTTTATCTATCATTGCACAAGCTGATGTGTTGAGACAAAGATGTTACATTTGATATTAGTTTTGTTTCTCAATGAAGTAAATCTGAGCTGACCCCATTACCCAATTACAGTTATTGTCTGCCACTTCAGGGTTTTAGACTGCAGCCTTCAAAGATGACTGGCACTTAATGTCCATTGGTCAGCTGTCATTTCCACATGCCTATCTGCTGGTACTTCTCTTTAGCTGATGCTCTCTTTGGGAGCCCTACCCTCTACAGCAAGACTCTCAAGCTGTGTTCCTTGCTCATTTTGCCTGAGGACCGAAACCCAAAGACTCCCAGCTCTGAAGCATAAATTGCCACACCTTGAACTAAGAACTGAGTGTCCTCACAGGTCCTTACCTTCTGTGGTGGCACAGTGGGAGGAAGTTACTGGTGGCATGTAGACACTAGTGCAGTTTCATGCCGCCTCACTGGAATGCAGGTCAGGGCCTTTAGGAAGCCAGGTAAGTGCTTCCATCCTGGGATCTCAGGTGCACGTGCAGCGCTAACTGGTATTTCAAAAGGCCTGCTGGAGAGAAGAAAGAGGTTCCTTGTAGATACATTACAAAAGTGAAATATCTTTAAATAATAGAATGTAAAACTATGGAATCTCCAGGAAGATTATCCCATGGTTCACAAAATGCACAAAGTTCAGGTTCTCTATTATAGAAGCATATGTGTTTGGATGACAAATATATTTTGGTGAGACTTTTTCAAATCATTCTAGTCTTCTGGAAAATCCAAGTTCTCTGGTGAAATCTCCCTTGTTTTATGGAAAAATTGTCTGCATTTTCCCAATGAGAGAAGGACCTGAGGGCCTCGCCCAGAAAGTCACAAAAATTTGTGGGAAAAGTAGTAGGAGCATCCTTATGGTTAAAATATATTTAATTTATGTCCATATTTAAACCTTGAATTTGTACCTCAGTTCAGAGGCCAGTGATTGGTACATCTGACCAGAGAGTCTGCACTATGTTCTTTGTTAACCCTTTCTGGGATTTCCATTTCTCCAAATCTCTTAATCTGTTTAATCTCTGTTAATCTGAAATGCCTGCCACAGAAATCAGTGAATTTCAATGGAATTTACAAGCATTTTGAGCCAAGCATATGTTTCTGTGCCAGTCTGTGCCTGGCACTCTGGCACTAAAATATCCAGAACTGAAGCAGACACTAAAGTTTCAAAAAAGATGGATGACATTATTTTTATTTTTGTGGGATTTAATATTCAAGTTTTCTATTGCTACAAGAAGCTGCAATTCAACAGCTAATGCACTTGAATCAGTGTAATGCGTGGTTTGGAACATACTAAATCGGTCTAAATGCATCTGTTATAACTGGAGGAGCAGCACTGACCGAGGCTTCTACTATTGGATAATATTTTTTAGCTAGAAGGATGGATCTTTCTTTTATCTCGTTTAGCACTACTGAAGGTTTGGAAAAGTAGCATATATGTCATGTGCTTTCCTTTGCCTCATGATCCCCTGATTTTCACTGAAATATTAAAACAAGAAGCTACATTTTAATAATGATTTGAGAAATTTCTTTGTCAAGGATCTCACATTTCTAGATCTGAATACCCTAGATTTCTGCTAGAGTCTGTCCCACACGCTCCTTTTGTTTTTAAATAGAAGTGTCAAAGCTGAATAACCACCCATAAATATTTTCAGTTTATTTTCCTGCAGAGACACATTTTCACCCCAGTCTTTACATAAAACTGCCACTGAGGCCAAGGGGAAGTTCCACATACAGAATATGTGGTGAATATGGCAATTATCTCTCAGTTAGTTCTGCATGCTGCCTTCTCCCTGCTGCTGCCATTTGCATGTGCTGACTTTTCCTGCGCAAAATTCATCTGAGGAAAACTCCATGCAATTTGTTTTTTTTTCACGTGTTTAAAAGAAAAGTAGAATAAATGGAATAGAAGGATTTAAAAGATCAGTAGCTGTGATAATTCCAGTAATTGCACTGAAGACAATAACAGGCGTCACAGATTAAACATTCTATAGGAAGCCAAAATCTGCCTCTTGATTTATTTAGGTTTGTTACAGAGGTGGTATACACTAACAGCAGGCTAGTATTAGTCATTACATGTATATTTACCATAATTAATTAACAACAATAATTTATCCTAATTCCACATGTGCAAGCTCAGTATTTCAGAAAACTTGTCACCTTTACTTTGCTTTATCATTTTAGTGAAAAAAGAAGCCTGTGTGTTTAAAGACAATATAAATTCACGTATTTACCATATTTACCTAGCTTTCTCTGCTTTAAATGTGTATCTGCTCTATTTTCCAGAAGTGTATTAGAAAGCAACTAAGTGATATACTAAAAGGGGAAATTGGTATTGTAATGTATCCCTAGAGCATTCAGTCTCAAGAGATGTGCTGATAGCCTTTGGAACTGTGCTTTACAAAGGTAAGATCACCGCTTTTGTGTATGGAAATATTTTTTTAAATAGCAGATTTTGAAAGGGATGGGCTGTGAATAGGCCAATCAGAGAAATAAAAAATGAAGTTACTAATTTAGAGCGCACATGGCCAAATGAGCAATTTCATTTATTTTAAACATGTTTTGTTTTAGTCAAAAAGGAAGGTGCCTGCTGGTCCTACCCTGCAGAAGAGAACAATTGGGAAAGTAGCTGATTTCTCCCTTTCTTCAGAGCTGCTTTCTTTGCCGTGGGCTCTGGCAGAATCAGTAACTGCAGGATGGCTGTGAAAACATCTCTTAAGCCATCTATTCTGTCTGAGTACACCTCTTCAATGAATATATTTTTTCCTATCAGAAAAATTACAAGGACATGACCTTGCTGCTGCAGGATAAACCATTTTCACTAATCAGAACTTCCTGTTATTAACTTCCCATGCATAGTATTTAACTTTTCCAGAATCTCAAATGACCTCAGTTCTGTGTTTACAGTCACATCTGCACACCTACCTGCAAAAACCCAAAATGAAAAAAAGCAAAGTCCATATTTTACTTCAAAAATAAGAAACATGCAAATCAGCATTTCTGTGACAGCAGTCACCCAGCTGTTAGGTTTCATCGTACTCCTGCTATATCCAGAAACCTGCTATTGACTTCAGTGGGAGTTGGCATGAGTGCCTAACTATGAATAAATATGAAAGGTAGTTGTCAGTGATTTTCAGTGTGAAAATTATTTTGTAGACATTGTAAACAGAAGTGTTAGCTGGCACATATTCGATCAGAAAACTCCGCAACTGAAATCTACCAATGAAAAACTTTGCTTTCTCCAGACCTAGTTTTCAAACAGTTACTCTAAGATCTATAGAGTTCAGGGAAACTTTTAGTACTCAATTATTTATAAAACTTGCCATTCATTATAATTTAAAGCTGTGAACACAAAGGGAATATTTAACCATACGCGCTGTCATAAGAAACTATGATCAGTGTTTTATATTGCTCTGCAATGCTCCCCTATCTTTGAGAAAACAATAGTAATGGTATTTACGCAAACCTGTGTGTCAGTTGCATGAAGTTACCCACATTCAACTTCAATTAGATGAATACGTGCAGGTACAAGTCTCAGCAAGACATGCGTCTTGAAGAAGTAGAAGAATTATTTTACCATCTCTGAAGATGCTTCACAGTTAATCCAGACCATGGTTCTCAAATGAGAAGTTACTTCATGCTTTAGAAATTTACCATTTTTAAACAGTTTATTGTTTAATTTATTATAGAAGATATAGCAATCCTGGCTAAGTCATGAATACTAGCTAAATACTTCAGTGAAAAATACAATGAGATAAAAAGTCACTAGATTACTAGATTTCACCTATATTACAGAATAAATACAAGAATTTTTTACTGCCTTTGCTCCTAAAAATGTTTTTCATCTATGAGCTAAATAAAAATCGGATTTTGCAGACATTTGAAGTTAGAGGTCTACTTTGATGAGCAAAGTTATATGCATTGGTTAAGTTTGAGCTCTAAGTAGGGATTTGGAAAGAATCAGTAAGCACAACAAATGACAATTACTTCAGATTCTAGAACCACAGTGTTTCTCCTTTTGTGGATTCTAGTTTACATTCTGTTGGCTTCTAGCAAGACTTTGATCTTTACATTTAACTCCTGCTTGCTGTCATGAACACAGCATGTCCTCAGGACAAGTTTAAATTGATGAAAAGCTAGAAAGAGTTCTGAAGACATACATTTATTTCTTAGCTTTCCTCTTACAATTTTCAAGAAAGTATTGTACTTTCATGGGCTTCAAATGCAGATTAACTGCTATGTTTAAAATATTTCCCTTTAAAGTGTGAGAATAGTTTCCAGACACTTTGAATTGGTTTTGGTTTTGCTTGTCCTCAGTGTAGGACCTCCTTTGTTTTAATTGCTTCCTCATCTGGGTACCTGGATCACTTCAGGTATCATCAGTTGTCTGTTCAATATCAAGATTTCTTGAAAAAAAAAAAAGTGCTGTGGTTGCATGCAGCAGGTTGTTTCCAGTGTTCGTGGGTTATCTTTAGCTCTGCTTCATGAAAAATGCCCATGAGCAGTCAATCTCCAGAGCTCTCGCAGTGTGAGCAGGCTAAGGTTTTCAGGATTAGTATCTCCGTCACAAGCTGCTTAGCTGGTGGTACAAGCCATGCTTTGGACCAGGCGTGAGGGTGCAAGGATGTGCCACAAGCGAGGGCTGCTGTTTCCACTGGAGCACGTGAGGGGGGGAGCAGAGAAGCGGGTGCTATGCGGCTGCCTGCTGGGCTGGCTATCGAGTGTTTTCACAGATAGGCTTTGACTCACAGGAAGAGAATATTTTTCCCACGCTATCTTCTCAGCGTGCCTCCCTGTTATTTGGTCCTAGCACAGGAAAAATATTTACCCTATGAAAGTACATGTGATACTTAAAATGACAAATATATATTTTATAAGCAACATTTGGGAATCAGTCCTTCCTTTAGCTACATGCCAAAACATGGGTGCAGTAATTAGGGTTCCCCCTGTGCCTTTAATTGAAACCAGAGATGTGGCTGCAATATAACTTTCACATCTGGAGTCTGGGCTTCTCCCAGGGCTATATTTGCATCCAGGGATTTGCTTCAGACCGTTAGAGGGAAATGAGTTGGTTACAAAATCAGTACCAGAAATTCAGTGATACTTTAAAACTAGGGATTTTCCCTGTCTTCAAGAATACTGGTTTCTGTATCAAGGAATAGAGGTTGGTGTTATTACACAAATCCTAATATATTAAAGCATCAGGAATGTCTGTCTCATTATGACCTTAAAACAAGACATATTATCAGTTTCAAAGTTCACTTGTATTCTGTGAAACTTATTTTATGCTGATTACAACAGGCACAAGATAGAAAAGGAGATAACAAAGGTAATTATTTTCTTCATCTCGGTTTGGTAGCTGTCTAGTGTTGCAGCAACACAGATCACAATCCAATTGACATGGAGCACAGAGGAAACACTTGATTGTGTTTCTCTGTTTCTTAAAACACTTCATAAAGAAAAAAAGGAAGAAAGATGAGGAAATTCCACATATGTGGGGAGAAAGTCCTTGTAAGCAAGGTCTAGATTTTCACCTTGTCCTAAGCAGTCATATAGGACAGTCAGTGCGATGAGGTACAACACTGAATTTGGATTTACTAAAATGTTTGGACTGTTAAACTAAGAATTGATTGCTATGACTTGTATTGTTTTATCATAGCCACTTTACCACCTTGTACTTAGCTTGGTAATCACTGCAGTTCTACTAGATAGTTCATTAAGTGCTGTGGTGTGCTGTGGTATTTCCTTACTACCAAAAGTATGCTGTGACTTACAGAAAAGTTTTGAGTATACTCTTAGAAACAGCTCCAAACAGAGCTATGTCTGGCAGTAAGGACACTGGAACTGGGCTTGCAAAGCACTCAATGGCAATTAGTGCTTTGGAGTGAAAAATGATGACTACTCTGAAGGGCTCTCAGGTACAGAGAGATCAGAGCTAGGGATGCCTTGTCAGAAAGAAGGGTGGAGGTGTGGGGAAACGAGCAGGAAAGTTAATGCCTGACAAAGCATATTCCTTTTGAGAGCTAGAGTGGAATTTCAGATTGCCCAATCTAGTAATTTCCTGTGTACCATTAAATTATTGTGGAGTCCTCTGTAAAATATCATATTTCATCCTTTCAAGGGATGACAACCTTTCTCATCAGTTATTGCCATTGCTCAAGTAGCAAAAATCTGTGCCACGAAAGAACCTAGAATCTTGTTAGAAAAAAAGAGTACTACTATGTAGTGTAAGTGAAGCTAGTATCTACACAAGGGTGGTAATGACTGAGGATTGAATTGTCACCTATGTTTGGGATTTCCTAGAGCTCAGGTCCTTGGTTTTGCAATTTGCTTTTCATAGAGTTATATACTCTTTATGCAATTTGGTCTGATTAATATTTTAATTACATTTGTGTTGCTGCTGCAGATTTAGAAATCCCATCCCTACTGTGTACTTTACCTAATTTGCAAGTTATGCAAGATACAGTTTTCAAATTATTCTTATGTGATGACCCGGTTATCTCCAGATAGATTAGCAAACGTATTTACTGTGTTAACAACAGGACCAAATTACTGGAAAGGGGTAAATGAGGCATCCTCAAATTTCAGTTCATGGGTTGGTCTCTGACTGGGGAGATGCAGGACAACATCTCACTCCTTTTCACAAGGACACATCTTTTCCAAGATGTCCTCTATCTATGTCAACAATTGGCAGTTTTCTATTAGGTATGACTCACTACCACTTAGAAATGTGTAGACAGATGCGCCTGTCTCCTCCAGTTAACTCACATCATGTGCTCTCCAAAGTAGCCGTATATCCAAACAAATTAATGTTTTGAAGGTGTGTACACTCACATGTGTTTAAGTTAAAACATGAATGTGTTTAAGTTAACAACAAAGCAGACAAAAAAAACTGATTTATTTGTACAGGATTTAACAAGACTAATAAATACTTTAACTTCTTAAAATGTTAACTTATATATTGATGCAGACTTGAGCAATTTTCTCAGATTATTTTAGAATCCTCCTTCAAATCCCTGGAAATGGGCAAATCACCAGGGCTTCGATTCTGTTGCTACACACAGCACTTAAAGTAGAAAAAGTGCAGATGTTGCACTTCACATTAATAAGACAAAATGATGGGACTTTGTTACTGTCCCTGTGTTTGCTGACAGGCACAACAGCTTGAATTCACAGTGAGCTGCTAGTGATAGCATGATGGGTACTAGCCTGTCCTGCTAGAAGCCGATTCTGTTTTGCCTGTGCATAAAAGTAACAGCTCTTCTTTGCTCTGTGCAGAGGTCTACTGACTGGCATGAGGCAGTGATTTCTGAATCCCACTCACTGAGCTGATTAGAGGTCAATGGGAATTGCTAGCCTCCATTGTACATAAAGGCAAGACAGGAGCTGACAGCGGCTTCTGTTGAGGCAGTGACCAGACCACACTGAATTCCTGCGAGTGCTACAATAGGGCTCATGCTGGAGAAACTTAGATGCAGTCAGTGCTATCTTCCGACTGCTGCAAAACAAACTTTCTTTTTTAATTGTTGCTTAACATGCAGAAGTTCACCTAACAACATAAAAACCTGATATTATAGCATAATACCATATTCTGTCCTACTTTGAGGAAAGGTCTCTGCTTGTGATAAGAAAAAAGCATTTAATGTTGCTTCTAATTTTTGTCCCATGTCCATAAACCAAGATCATAAACCAACTTTAGCTACTGTTAACAAGTGGTATGGCTTCTTTCATATAAATGGCTGCATAAATATTAGGGGGTTTTGCTGTATGATTGATTCATTGCACTGTATTTCATGACAAGAACATGTTTTAGCAGAGGAAAATATTCAGAAGCAACTAGTACAAATAAGCATACAGGAAGGCATTTTGGCTGTAAGACAAGCATAGATGTAAATATACAATGAAATGTTTGCGCAAAGCATTTTGAGCACTGTTGAGTTATTCTGCTGCTATGACTATACTATGTAAAGTCATAGTTTTTCTGAGTGGCACAGCGCCATGTTGCATTCAGCCAGACACTGAATAAATTGGTTGCTTGTAGCTTAATCTCATAGCAGATTATTTAATTTTAATTTTCATTTTGCTTCCCAAGGTAAATGTGACAGCAATTAATATGGCAGAGATGGAGAATTCACATTAAAACTGCTGCTCCCCTGGGATGAGCTCTCTATCAAAGCATGTTTGGAGAGGAATTAAAACCAGAAACTTTTTACGTTTCTTCCTTTTTCTTATTTTTTTGTTATGGTTAGAAATTATTTGTAAACATTGCGAACAACTGGAGGGCTGATGTTCCTCATTCTTGAAACACATCTGCAAATGTTTGAGATAACCTGTGATGTGTGCCATCATCTTTCTCACACCATTTTAAGGTCCCTTATACTGCTGAAATTCCATCTGTAAACTCCACACTGGCAATTCATTATCTTTCTCCAATCAGACCTTTAAAACTACTGTCTAATTACTGTTTGAGTAAAGCAGGTTCTCCTATAACATAACAGCCTTTTTTTTCTGAATGTGGTGGGTGTCCTGAAGCACAAAGGATGGCAGGCTTCATCACAAAAAGAAGCTGCAGACACAGTAGCTGCATGTCCAGCAGCTTTGTCAACTCAAAGACCTTCACATTAGTGCCCATTTTGCTGCTGAATGGGTCCTGGCCCATGATCATCTTCTGGGACCTCTCCATCCCACTTGTAAGCTTCTGGAGACTTCAGGTTTTCCAGGTGTAAAATAACAGCATTACTTCCTTCAGAGAGCTGATTCTACCTGCCTGGATATTTTTCCTACCACATCAAAATGTAATTTAATTAAAATAGGATATGAAAGCATGGAAGTGGTCATCCAAATAATTCCCGATTATTGTCTTCTAGAAACAGAGAAATAGTTTCACCAGAAGGAAAAAAAAAAACATAAAAAATATTGGTAATTGCTGAAGGTCATTCACTTCCTTTGTTCTTAGTTAGTGCAAATGCAGTAAATATTTGTTAGTATCTAATTTAACCATTAATTCAGTCTTATAGTCTTCATAGAGAGATTTTTTTTTAAATAGCAGCATGTATAAATGCAGTATTATGTGGGAAACCTTTTTAGAAGAAAAATACTTATATTTGTGAGAATCTTCTTAGAAGAAAAATACTTATGTTTGTAAGAATCTTCTTAGGAGAAAAATACTCCTGTTTGTCAGAACCTTTTTTAGAAGAAGGTCCTCATGTAGTTGATTTCTACTACAGGAGAAAATAACACCTGCAAGGGAAGAAAGAAAGCAATTGTACAGGATGTGAGTGAGATAAGGAGGAACTGAAGGTAAATAATCATCAGGATTAGGTAATGTTAAGGGTCCCGTTCCCAGGACCAAAGTTAGCCAATAGTAACTTTGGTTTTAGGATTTTTAAATCATTGTATCCAATTAGTAACTGCCAAATCTGCATGAGTTCTGTATAAAACTGTGTAATTGAGGCATATTAAATGGCTACAGCTTGATCATATTGGTCTGCGTCTGAGTCCCTACCAGCGGCAACATTACATTCACTGGGAGATGCTTTAAAAGTTTTATTATACATTTTTTCACATAAATATATATTCTTTTTCTTCCAAAATGCTGGTATACTTGATTTTAAAAGTTTTAGTAGTGTTATTTTGTACATTCAAGATTTATCTTGAAATTTAAGGCCCAGGTTCAGCAAAGAACGGGAGTATATATGTAAGATCCATCAAAGCCATAAATTTTTTTCATCCTTTGATAATGGTGCACGTATATACTTATGTTACTATTTTTCTTAACAGTTTATTACAGTACACAGATCAGTCTAACTACAGAAAAGGTGGCTCTATTCTGCTTTTCTTTTTTAGTAAAGTAATACAAGGTTATATAATGGCTCCTGAATAAAAACACTTTTACGTATATATAACAATGCTTACATTATAAAGAAAAGTATTTCATATATTTATGTATTGCGAGTGTGGTTCTGACTTGAAATTTTTCACTGCCTCATTTGCTACACAAATTCAGCAATAAAAAATAAAACATTACTGATATCCATGCAGTAGAAACAGATGGAAATAAGAAATATAGAATGTTATGTAAACATTCTTCAGCCTCTTGTTCTTAGCATTGTGTTTATTGATTCTTAAAATAATACTTTAATAATTTTGATAGATGTCCCCTAGAAGCTGGCCTGACACCAGAAGTATTACAGCATACTTTGAAAGGGCTTTTTCTGCCAAATATTTTTTTTCAGCAGCAGGTCCAGCCAAAGAGGCTTCTGCCTGCTTTCTCCTCTTATCCATGCCACTTGTGCTGGGTCTGCAGCGCTCCTCTGCTCTGCCATTCATTCCAGCTGTTTCAAGAGAAGCAGCTGATAACCTGTATCAGGGAATTAGTTATTTTTAACCCTGGTCTAGTTGCTGGGTGACCCTAAAAGACCTTTGGGTGTCTCAGGGGCAGAAATAAGCAGTGTAGTGCACAGGCTGATTAAAGCCACAGTGCCCTGGAAAGAAATAGTTATTGTACTCTATCTTCAGAGAGACGAATGTGATACTTCAGCTGCTTCCAGAGTTGACAAAAGGTCTCAAGGATTACCTTGTTAGAGTATCATATGAGGATGAGAGGGTGTGATTCAATGAGATACAGTCCATAGAAAATTAAGCCCTTAAGGAATGAGCCTTTTTCGTATTAAGTCTTACTAAAATAAATGTAACAAACAGGGAACAATTGTTAAAATGAAAAGTTCAGCCCTTTTTTTTTTTTAATGTGTTGCTTGAAAGATATCACCTTCGAAAGTGTAAAAATCCCTTCGTGTTTCCAAGCAATTATATCAGTTACGTGGTCAAATTCCTATGATGTTACTGTCACCAGTCAGTGGCTTTCACACGAGGCGCTCACCTTGGATGGTTTGCTCTTCCAGAATTGCAAGTACTAACTTTAGTAATACATTTCTCTATTACAAAAAGGGTATCTTGGGCATCAAGTAAATTGAGATTTAAATAACCATAACCAATCAGTTTCATTGTGCTGTATCTGATAGTTTTTAATAGCTGCTTATGAAGAATTAAAAAGGTTTTCTCATTAAAATTCTGGTCTCTGCACTTTCAGAAACCTCATCCATCAATGCGACCAAAGATATATCAGATAAAAGAACTCTTCCACCTTAATCACTAGAGCCCCAATTCAGCCATGAACTTAACGATGCACGCAACTTTAATTACCTGAAGCATTCAAGTCAGTAGGGATTACATGCTTAAAATGGCACACGAGCTTAAGTGCTTTCCTGAGCAAGGTCCTAGAAAGCTATTATTGTAATGGAGATGTGATAAAACTTCATATCACTGGAACTTAAAAGTGAAAAATAAATGTTTTTAATTTTTTTCTTTCTTTTTGTTTTGTAGTGGTACACATTTCTTCCTGTGGTGATTTATAGCTACCAATAATCTTCCCCGGTGGTTGCCTTATCTACTATTCTGGCATCTTCTGCTTCTGTTAGTAAACAGAAAAGATCTGTTAAACACAAAGCCAAGTACTCTTAATCTCAAGAGAGAGACTTTGTACAGTATGTTCTGTACAAAACTGAAAGACTTGAAGATCACAGGGGAATGTCCTTTCTCCTTACTGACTCAAAGTCATGTTACTGAGGAACACGACAAGGACTGCACAGAAAACAGCTCTCAAGCAGCTTTGCCCATCTGCAAAGAAGTCCATGAAAAAGATGCTCAAGGAAGCCTTCCACAAAGGAAAACGAGCAGAAGTAGAGTGTATCTGCACACATTAACTGAAAGCATCTGCAAACTAATATTTCCTGAGGTAAACAGATACTCCATAGTAATAATAATTTTAATAGCACTTTATTATAAAAATTTAAAAAGCATGTTATGCAAGTCTTTAGGTATAAGCCTTTAGAAAGTTGTTTTGACTTCAAAGTTTGTGTTCTTATGTAGTTCTGCATAGTTTTAATCCTCATTTCATCCTCTTCCATTCCTTCTGGATACAATTTTGCCACCAGCAGTTTTGTACACTTTCACACCATCCCTTCCACTCTATTTCCTTATATTTTTTGCCTTGTATTTGCAGCCTTCCACTGGTCATTTTAATTGTTCCTTTTAAATTCATGTATTTCTGCAGCATTTTTTTTACAGTTAGAGAAACTCTGCCTTGTTACCTAATTATGTAAATTATGTGGTCACCTCATCAATTCCCCTAACTGAATCCCTACTGTTACGTACATTAGTCATCACAGAAAATTAAAAAAACCTGTTTTCACCTGCTATGATGCTTACATCCTGCCATACTATTTTTAGAAACATTACTGTCTCTGTTTACCACAAAGGTATTCTTATGCCTCTGCTCAACTCAACTGAAAACAGGTACAGTGCATGCACAGGGGTTTGCTTGAGTGGAGATGGATACCATGGTTTGTCTATGTACGAAGAACATGAATATGAACAGTAACATTCAACACTTAGGCTTGCCTCAAATTCTGCGGAAGCATGAAGGAACAGACTGGTATATACTGGGACTACAAATGATAAATGGCCAACTGTGTATGATCAGTTAATTATATTACTTGACATTCAGTGTACCTTACTAAATGTGCTGGAGTGTTGTTAATCCATTTGCAGATCTGGTTTCACAACTCTTCATCTATTACCCTTCCATTAAAACTCTACATTATCAATTTTTGATAGACCCTTTTTTCCCTCTGCTGCACTTACACAGAAGAAATGAATCCTTTTAAACTGAGCTTTAAATGTATAAAGGAAAGGACTTTTAACTCAAGAATGAGCTGGCAAAGCACCTTTTCTATGGTGTCATGATTGCTGTATTACTTTTCTAGTACACAGTAAAGAGTGGTATCAATGTATGCAGCCGCCTGTTATATAATCACAAGAGGCTAGTTCATCAGCTGGTTAGGGTTGGTAAAAAAGCTTGGTAAAGGCAAGGGTATTATGACCGTGTACCCCAGGAGCTACTGAAGTTCAAGGTTATTGTCACTGCTATTTACAGCTCTTCAAGTCATATTGATTGGAACTTTGTCCAAGTACAGTAGTTATTTCTTAGTAGCACTGTCTTTATTGCCATCTGACAACTTGGAGGTAAAGCACATCACTATATTTAAAATGCACAGCCACTAGTGCATATCAGCTAAGGAGCTTAATTATAGTGGTACTGGAGCTGAAGACATCAACATAAACTAAACCCCAAACACAGAAATGACATGCTGCTTCTAACAACTATACCGTTTTGAAAAAAGATGTTAGTCCTAAGGACATACTCTTCTCTGTATAAAAATATTATTCTTATTGTTACATTTTCAGCAGACATTTTAATCAACATACTTTTTTTTCTTCTCCAGTTTGATAGGCTAAATCTTGCGCTTCAGAGAACACTTGCAAAACACAGAATAAAAGAAACCAGGTACGTATGTGTAATGGGTTTGCAACTAACTTCACAGCAGAAATGTTTTGCAGACAGTTCCTAAGGACTTGGGTGGTGACTGGGAACCAGGACTTGTGGGATTTGTTTTCAATTATCTTCTCAGATTGGTGTGTAACATTTCATGTAATGTAAGTTAATAATGATTTAGTTTATTTTAAAATATTCACAAATATTTAAATCACTCCCCAAGGTTGACTTAATGAGCAAATTTAGCCATGTGTGCAGTGAAACAGGCAAGGACTTTGGAGGAACTCAGAGACTACTCAGGCATAGATAGAAAGGTAGAAATGGTTGTATATGGATCTCACCCAGTGTTTCTAAGATCCCAGGAAAATAATTTTAAATGCCAACAATTTGCATTATACAAAAAAAATTGGCTTCGGATACAGTGAACAGATACAGTGTTACAGATACTGACACAAATGTTTTCACTGGGCTGACTTGGCTTCTGGTTTCTGTTTATGAGGAACTCAGCTTGATTTTCAGCACACTTTAGTAATAATCCAATATTAACCATTTGAGCCTTGTAGGGAGTGAGAATTTCTTAACATCTCATTATCCATTGAGGATTCAATTTATTGAATGCATCTGAAAAAATAAGCCACTCAGTTTAAATCTCTTTTCAAAAGTGGAGAAAAAGAATGAAGTTGGAAACTGCACTGTTGCTCACCTTAATAAGAATAGATAATTACAATGTATCTTTTCAATTATACTTGATATTTTTAAATCACTTTAAATGCATTGACTGAACCAAAGATAGCTGGTCAGATGTGTATTGCAATTGCTGGCTGGCTTATTGA
This sequence comes from Pterocles orientalis, assembly GCA_011057875.1. Taxonomy (NCBI): domain Eukaryota; kingdom Metazoa; phylum Chordata; class Aves; order Pterocliformes; family Pteroclidae; genus Pterocles; species Pterocles orientalis. Next base: position 837,291 of record WKFP01015229.1, read on the forward strand.
TGTGAATATCTTTAATTATGTGTTGCTTCCTGGAGTATTAGTCTGAAACAAAAAATTATCATGCTATCCCGAATGATGTAATAATGCAAAACAGATCTAAATGTCTGCATTGCTTTTGCATATATTTAAGATATTTCAAGTTAACAAATTCAGGAAGCATGTAACAAAAGCTCATTGCTTATATGGAGGTTAATCTAAGCTACATGTCCTTATCATCATTTTGGGTCTGACATTCAGGTTAACCTTTATTGAACTCAGAGAACTCAGAGGGCTGCAGTTTCGTGTCACAGAATCTGGATTACTACCGAAAAACATGTAATTTTGAAGTTAATAGTTGTTACTGGTATTTCCTCTCAAAACAGAAATGCCTTCTCACCTCTTTTGAATTTAATGCAATGTAATTCCAATAAATGCTTGATTATAAATTCCAATTCTATTTTACGATATGATACGAAATATAGCTTCAAGCAAAAAACCCGAACCAAATGAAAACCAGGACTGTTGCAACCTAAGAATTTTCAATCAATGACAGTCTATAGCATCTGGTCTCAATCCATAATCTGAGCTCAGACCACTAAAACTTTAATTTATCACAAATGCACAGGATAACCTAAGACCCTCACAAAACCCTATTTTGAGTTAGTGAAAAACTGCCTACTTAATCAGCAAAAATTGGTCTGTACACATTAAAGACAGGATAGGTAGCTTTGTTTACTTACTATTTTTACCATGCTTATCTTGATTTTTGGGCGGGGGGGTTATATTTTTATGATCTTTACAGAAAAACGGGGGATAGAGAAGATTTTGAAAAGATAATCGGTGATCATGCTAATGCAGCAGGTAATGTAAGCTTGTTTAACAAACTATATAGAAAAATATATAGATTATACATGTTATATATATAAAATATGTAAATATAAATTAGTCTTTTTACTAAGAAATAATTTCCTCCATGTAAGGGCTGCAGTGATGCTGACAACACAGAGCCTAAACTGTAATCTCTGCAACTAACAATTCAGAGTGTCAAAATTTGAGCTAGAGATGAGTTTCCAAGTCTGAGCTATCACAGAATCATCCACACCTAAGATACATCTAGAGGGAGTTGTAACATACATTCAGTAATCAGATACAGTTTTATACTCATGAAAAACTGTTAAATCCTTTTAATCTTCTGAAGGACTGTAGTGTGTCGAAGAGAACTGCTGTAATTTTCAGTACGGAACTCTCTAGCTACATCTGTAATAGTAAATTAACACTTCCAGGAACTGAAACATGGTCTTCTGTACACTTAAACTGGTAAACTGGTCCTGGCACACAGTTGTCCTGTGACAGATAACACTTTTCCAAATGATTCCCAGTAGCAGCTGGGGAGTTGGAACATTCCCAACAGCCAATCTGCATGTAGCTATCCTGTTAAAACAAATCTACTAGCAAAGATATGAGCTGTTTTGTGCCAATTGGCCTCAGTGCCCTGCAATAGTCCCATGGTTATTTAATTTATTAGATCAAGCATAGTACCTATTTGCATGTGTGCACAGATCCCATTTTATTCTTACTTTTTATTCTTATTTTAAGTTCTTAAATTATTTTTTCTTTATATCAAGCTAAGGGAACTGGGTTAAATCCTGTGCCAAAATGTGCATTCATTCTGTCTACATCTCTACAAAGAACACCGAGTCTTGGATCTTTCCAAACTACAACCTGTTGGCTCGCTGTTTTCCAGGCACCACGAGTATGTCTTTGGTTACAGCAGGACTCCTAAAAGAGGGGGCCCTCAGGTGTCAGTGCTGGATCAGGGAAGGATATTCCTAATTTGCTTTGGTTTACCATGAAAAAAAGTGGTTAGCCTGAGATTCAGCGTGATGAGTGCAATTCTGACTAAAATGTGGTTCCCTGCAGGTGTTCCCGTGGAGTCTCTGCGGGAATGTCTTGGTGAAGAGCTATTCAAAATATGCTACGAAGAGGATGAACACATATTAGGGGTTATTGGGGGAACCCTTAAGGACTTCTTGAATAGTTTCACTACTCTGCTGAAGCAGAGTGGCCACAGCCAAGAAGCAGGAAAAAAGGACAGACTTGAAGATGTCTCCATATTATGCTTGGAGAAAGATCAGGACTTCTTAAATGTATATTATTTCTTTCCTAAGAAAATCACAAGTCTTATTCTATCTGGTATTATTAAAGCAGCAGCTTATATTTTGTATGAAACTGAGGTGGAAGTGATGCTCATGCCTCCTTGCTTCCATAATGACTGCACTGAGTTTGCTAATCAGCCATATTTGCTGTACTCTATACAAGTCAAAAGTGCAAAACCTTCCTTATCTCCGTGTAAACCACAGTCTTCACTTGTGATTCCTGCCTCTGTGTTCTGTAAGACTTTTCCATTTCATTTTATGTTTGATAAGGATATGTCAGTTCTTCAAATTGGAAATGGGATAAGAAGACTTTTGACCAGGAGAGAATTTCAAGCTAAGCCCAATTTTGAAGAGTATTTTGAAATCCTTACCCCCAAAGTAAGCTGCACTTTCAGTGGAATAATGACAATGCTAAATATGCAGTTTACTGTACGAGTCAGAAGATGGGACAATACCGATATGAAATCATCCATGGTAAGAGACTTTTTTATAACCATTACTTCTGTGAGGAATTTGTTTTCTTAACATAGTGTTAAAACAGCCACAAAACATGGTGCATTTTGCATTGTCTGCCTCTAATACAGTATCTAATACAACTGAATAATAATTATTTGAGGTCACTCTAATATAATTCAGATTCTGAAGTCAAAACTCTGCTTTAGGACTTTTACACAAGTAAAATCTGACTGTTAACTTGATTTTATTAAAAAAAAAATAATGTGAAATGCTGAGATAAACTCAGTAAATTGAGACCAAGCCAATGACATGACATGCTGCTGAGAATAAGGGCATCTCCAACACAAAGACAGCAGCAGGGAAAGCTTTACTGAAGTGCCCCTCAATCATCTGGAAACAACAGCTCTAGCTAGGATTCTGGGAAAGAAGTAGACATTTCCTGTGCTCATTCAGCCGTTGGTATCTTTGGTATATTGGTATTTTTGATATGCTGATGTTTTCATCAGATGCAATTGCCAAAGGTCTCAATAGTTTCAGTTGATGGGATCTGTTTGTGCACCAGGCAGCAGTTTAATGATTACAAGGAGCAGTAGACTCTGCTTTGCTTTTGCATGTACTTACATATGCAGATGTCTATTAGCAAGTAACAGGCTTTCTTCAAAAAATGGTCTTTCAAAATAATCTTAAGCAGAGCTCTGCAGTACCTTGCACATTACACAATTGAATACAGAAGGGACACAAACACTTCACACCAGAAAATTTGCTTTTTAAGATCATTAAAATGGGATATTTCTGCCATTTATGCCTTTAATTTTAAATTTCAGGGAGTACTGAACATCCTATGATAAATGGAAGCAGGTTTTCTCACTTTATCTTACAAAGAAGGTGGTGCATGAACGATGCACTACACTTATTAGCAGAAATTCATAGATCACTACAGCAAGTAACATTTTATCAATAGATGAAAATGCACAAAATTCTTCTTTTTGTTTTTCCTAATCTAAAACTGATAGTGATACTCAAACATAATTAGGTGTTTATCCTTAAGTTGTGGTCTAACTTTTTTACCAGAAGGCTCAAGCAAAATAAACTTATTTGATGGCTCTATGCTTTAGTAGCCCTTGTTTTCTTTTAAGCTACTAACGGAAAATGTAAGCACAGTGAACCAGTCTGAATTTCCTATGTTTCAGCAAAATGTATTTCCTCTAAAACTTCTAGCTGCTAAACCATTGCTGTGCATGTTTTGTGTGAATTCTTGTTTCTTTAACTGTTTCAGGTAATGGATCTTAAGGGACAAATGATCTATATTTTTGAATCCAGCGCCATCCTATTCTTGGGATCTCCTTGTGTTGACAGACTAGAAGATTTTACAGGACGCGGATTGTATCTCTCAGATATTCCCATTCACAATGCATTGAGAGATGTTGTTCTGATAGGAGAGCAGGCCAGAGCTCAGGATGGACTGAAGAAGAGGTTAGGAAAGCTAAAAGCAACCCTTGAGCAGGCCCATCAAGCACTTGAAGAAGAAAAGAAGAAGACTGTAGATCTTCTGTTTTCAATCTTTCCTGGAGAGGTTGCTCAGCAGCTATGGCAGGGACAAGTTGTGCAAGCCAAGAAATTTAATAATGTCACGATGCTTTTCTCTGACATTGTTGGATTCACTGCCATCTGTTCCCAATGCTCACCTATGCAGGTTATCACCATGCTTAATGAGCTTTATACTCGCTTTGATTACCAATGTGGAGAGCTAGATGTCTACAAGGTACACAATTTATTGCATTTCTGTGGGGTTCTGGAGCAGGACAGGAAATGAAGACTAAGTGGGTCAGAGGAGAATAGAAGTCCAAAAATTGTTTTGCCCTAAACCTTCATTGTTAGAAAGGCATATTAAGATAAATCACAAAACAAACAAACAAAAAAATCAACAAAATCAGCTGTTCATACAGCAAAAAGAGAAACTCATCAAAACTTAAGAGTTAATTTTAAAAATTAATTTCAATGACAGCACTGTGAATCTGGAGTAAATAGGTGTTTAATGTAGCTATGGGTGCCTGACAGCAGGTGAGCAAGGAAAAGTATTTTAGCATCATGCCCAACAATAAATACAAGTTATGCAGTTTTTCCTTTTGAATGATATTGCAGGATTTGCCCAGGACTTAAATAATTTACCAGGACAAATAAGACAGTCAATACATAGGTACAATTCTTACTGAAGCCACAGACTATCCCTTTGTATGTCAATCAGTCTAACAGTAAGGAACAAATATGCCTGTTGTAGGTTGAGACTATTGGAGATGCCTACTGTGTCGCTGGAGGTTTACACAGAGAAAGTGAAACACATGCTGTTCAGATAGCATTGATGGCCCTGAAGATGATGGAGCTGTCAGATGAGGTGGTGTCTCCCCACGGAGAGCCTATCAAGGTTATATATTTTATTGTCTTCTATATGGCTAAAGTGGGCATTTTTGTTTTGTTGCTTGCTTTTGGGGGTTTTGTCTCAAGGACATTTCACATCATTGCATTAACTCAGTCAAGTTGAGGAATCGTGTTTGTATAGATGAAACAGAAATCTGAAAAACAACCCAAAAGACTTAAATGCAGTGAAATCAATAGGTGCACACTGACATGCTGCAGTTTTTGTCTCAGTAGCAATAAAATTGTCAGTGATATGGAATATTCTGTTGCTGTTTTCTAATAAGGAAATTAATCCTCTCTCAAAATTAGACAAAATTAGAGATGTTCTCAAAATGAGAACATCTAAGTCTTTTGAAGTAACAGGTGTAAATATGAATCATCAAAGACATGTTCTGATTGCAGTCGTTACACATCTTTAAAGGATTCTCTTGCTGTTCTTGTTTTACAGTCAGATACTGAACCTCTGTCAGAAGATAATAGTGTTAATGCTCTCAAAGCAAATGTTCAATTCAGTGGTAGTTATATTGATGGCTTCCTTTCAATGAGGACTTACAGATGTACTGAATTTTCCATATAGGTTGACCTCTCACTGAGAAAAAAAGAGAAAGGCTTGTGTGCATTACAAATGATGTGGACCTTCTACTAAGTTCAAGGGCCCTGGAATGGGGCCCTATTATTTTTAATACAGGTGTCTCTATTCATTACGTCTTTTGTTTGCTCATTTTTATCATTTATCTGTTCATTTGTTCCTTCAGAAAACTTCAGGCTTCTTTAATTTTAGATTAAGGAATGTTTATATTCAAAGACAAAGAAATGGTTACTAAGAGGATTACGTGTTCCGCATTTATCACAGAGGACAACAGTACTAAATTACAAATACATGTCATTCTTTTGTATTTCACAATATGAAATTAAATTACTCTTAAAAAATCTGGAAACATCTCCACAATATTATAACATGTTTATCATTTCCATGAAAATGCTACCTCTATAATTTTGAATAAAGAATGCTATTACATTTTTTAAAGTAATTTTAAAGTAGGGAGAAAAAAATGTTTTGTATAAACACCTACTAGAAGCTTCTTAGAAGAAAACTGACTCATTCTATTTTTAATGAAAGCATGCATCTATTTTAATGAAGTGCTTCATGAAAACATTGGCTGTTTTGTAAAGCAACAAATATGTCACACAGTCTACTGTCATTTTGTATATGAATTGTCAAAGAAAAAGGCATGACTGCAAACCGCCTACTTTAAATCAGACTTCTGTATTGATGTACATATTTCAGCCACTTTGCTGTGTGGGTGGATTTTGGTTTTGTTGCAGGCTTTTTGCTTTTCTACTCAAAATTAGAAATTGTGACTTCTTCATAATGAAATGATATTCTCTAGATAGGTAAAGAGTAGCACACACAGTAGATATGCAAGCTTCCCGACATCATGCCATTATTGTGCTACTCTGAAGAAAACATGTCTACGTATGTATAATGCGCATAAGAGAAAGTACACGTCTCAAAAAAGAGGAACATAGAAAGCAGCAGCAGATAAGCAAAACTCAAAAATCTGAGCATGAGTTACAAAGAAGAGGTATCAAATGGTGTCAACTTCTATATAATTTGGTTAATTATCAAAATTCTGTAGGTTGGGAGTTCTAGACTTGGGATTTACTCTATGTGCGACCTTGTCAATAGAGTTCAGTTGCATATACATATTGTCTTCGCTATTCCCAGAGACTTGTCTTCTGACCTTTAACAGCAAAGGAAGAACTCTTCATTAGCTGTCCCCAGACAACAACACCGTGTCCTGTAATTCCTCCCAGGAAAGCATCCGAGTATCATAGTCACTCTTGCTCATGTTTCTAGATCAATTTACAAGAGACCAGCGTTATCAGAGTCAAATCAGATGAAGGATTACTTTCTATAAATGCAAGGCAAGGTAAACTTCAGCTAGTTTCCCCTCCACAAGCAGTGATGACCAGAATACAGATATTTTAAGGAGACAGTGCTAACTCAATTTATATAGTAGCTCATTATTTCTTTTTTTTTGATAGAGGAAGAATTTATAAAACTGACTTTAACCATTTTATTTTACCTAATAATGCTGTGTTCTGTCTTTTATTTAAAGATGCGTATTGGCCTTCATTCTGGATCTGTCTTTGCCGGAGTTGTTGGGGTTAAAATGCCTCGTTATTGCCTTTTTGGAAATAATGTAACCCTTGCCAATAAGTTTGAATCTTGCAGTGTACCTAGAAAAATAAATGTCAGCCCAACAACTTACAGGTACTGTGCTTCATATATGTCAAATGTCCACCTGAAGCAGTTACTGGAATAGCCATGTTCTTCCTGTTCTTTTTTTTTCCCCTCTGAAGTGCTGCTGTTTATTTTCCTTTTTCTCTTTTTATCTGACTGCTCATGAATGCACCATGTTATTTTCAGTCAGAAGGCAACCAGCAGTAGCAAGAAAAAGGGTGAAACAGAACAGCTGATATTTATTTTCCAGATGTTGCATTTAAAATAAACGGATTGTTTGGGCCAATTTTGCTTCTTACCCTGCAGCTATATTCCTCTTGCTGTTTTTTTCCTTCTCTTATATAGTTGCTTCCTCTTTGTGGCTTTCAGTGTGAACTGTAAGCCAAACCGGCTGCAGGTGCTCTTGAAAATAATAGCCTAACCAAAGCATTGTTAAACATCACCCTACATGTTTTCATTCTCTTTTGGTTAGGGGAGATGAGTGAACAGGCTGCATGAGTCAATGATATCAGTGTTTAGTTTATACAGGTCTTGATCCCAACTCAGTTTAAACCTTTAGTGTGGAACTTAGGCTGTATTATTTATCCACTCCGAACAGACATTTTTAGTAACGTGTACTAAGTGATTATGCAGACAGCTAGCAGGCTTACCCATGGGAAGTACTGCATCTTTCCTGTGTCCTCCTAACCTAATACTCTCTTTGTATTATCTGTTTAATTGTACTTAAAAATCACCTTGCATCATATTCATGGCCAAGTATTAGTGTCTTATAGGTTCCAGGCAAAATTACGGGAAACTGTTTTGAGTTTGATGGTAACAACAGTCCACATCTGAACTCCAGGTCCAGGTCTGAATTTTATGCCACTGAGCTGATAGAGACAATTGTTTCTTCCAGAGTGGCCAAAAGTTTTATAAGAATGAACTGTACAGTGAATCTACTAGTAGAAAGGGATACAGCTGGTGGGGTAAAATAACCAGAAATATGGATATAAAGTATTTTTGCCTTTTAAGGAAGTTCCGCTACCCTCACCGTAGCCTGGATGGTCAGTTGTTCCTACTCAGGTTGTACTCACTGGCATGTATCTGATAATGCCTTGTGGCAAAGTTCTGTGGCCAATGTCAGAGAATTTGGCACAGGATCCTGACATCCCCTGCAGCATGTGCTATTTGACTTACAGAGTGCCAGGCTTTAGATTATCTTGTATAGGTGATTTAGATAAAAGTAGCACAGATATTAGGGCACACAGCAAGTAACCTTTTTGATCGTGCACTCTTAAACAAGTATAGAAATTGCATTAGCATTGCCAGTGTTTACGTATGTCAGAAGAATAATGCTGGCCAACAGTGATTTTTTTTCCATATCCACCTGGAAAATCATTTTGAATTATACTGGCTACAGTCATTTCTTAAAACAATCTTAGACACTTCATCCACACAAGACCTGCCTATAATTTGTGGCATAAGTAGGTTTTTGCATGGCTGTGTATTCATCTCAAGAGAATATTTGAAATGAGTATACTGTTGAAAAAAAAAAAGAAAAAAAGAGAAAAATTCCCTGAATGCCTAGAAAACAGGCAATTTGGTTAAAGGGTAAACTATTGTTATTATTGTTGTGTTATTTTTTTTTCCCTGAGTGAATGATGTGTTACCCTCCTTTTTGTTCAGTGTTTTGTTCTTTTTGATTTGTACACCAATTCTAAACACATATTGATAACATTATGGCACCTTGTGCAACTCCTGTATATTAATTGTTTGGAAGCTTAGATACCAGTCATCAGTGTTTATCCCTACAGACTACCAACCTACATTTCAGATACAGAAGACCACTGGGTTTAGTGGACCCATGTGTGAAAAAGGAAAATTATTAGAATTGTAAGAGGATCAGAATAGTTTAGTTAACAAGCTTTTCAGTATTTCCTTAGTTGAAACATTAATTATAGTGCCAGTTTCATGTGCAAACCTGAAACAGCATTCAGTACTAAATAATTTTTGAAAATATTTACAACAAACATAGCACCTACATGCAAAACATTAACAAGACAAAAAGAGAAGCAATACTCCTGTTTGCATTGGTGCACAAGTTAGTAAGTTATCAAGGTTACCAAATAAACAATATTTTTTTTATATTTTCAGTAAATGGCATGTAAATATTAAATAGATTCTGCCCTGTTGTACATGAAGGATTGTTAAACGTCTGCACTTGTAGTAACAATCAGTGACTGATTTTTTTGATGGTTCATTTTTGTTCTAGGTTGTTAAAGGAATATTCAGGTTTTGTGTTCACACCTCGCTCAAGAGAAGAACTTCCACCAAATTTTCCCAGTGATATCCCTGGAATTTGCTATTTTCTGGATGCTTATATTCAAGGAACAAACTCACAGACTTGGTTTCAAAAGAGAGATTTGGGACATGGAAATGCCAATTTTTTGGGTGAGGAAACAGGAATAGACTAAACTGTACATTCACAAGTGTATAAAATAAACTTATGAATATTTTGATTTTTTTAATAAATGGAAATTTTTTTAATATGTATGAAACATGAAAGCACTTTAGATTGTTAACACCTGAAAGCCAGTATTAAAATTTCAGGAAGTATGTCACTGACTACTTTTTATTTTTCCTTTGCATAAGGAACATAGTCACTAAACTAATATTGCAACTTCACTGTTGAAAATGCTACTAAAAATACATTTTCCCTGTGGTAATTTGTAAGTGCTATGTAACAACACTCTCAGTTCTCTGTGTGTTGAGAATTCTAGATGTATTGTACATGCAGTGTGTCAGGAAATGTAATGTGCAAGCGATGCAGCCACATGCAGTGTTGTGAGCTGGTGCTTACCAATGACTATTAAAAGCATATTTTCTTAGTGATTCCATAAGAAGATATCCATTAAAATATTGTCATTGCTATTACATACTCCTTCCAGTGCACCACTTGGGCCCCATCCTAGAAGCTGCTGACCATCTTCTAAGAGTGACTGGAGTCATGTGTTGAGGGTGCTCAGCTTCTGGATCAGGCTGCTAATTAAAGCTAATATACATATACAGAGCGGAGTTTGCTGCTTATTGTTTCATGAACTTTATTTTGTGTATAAAATTAATATAGATTAAAACACGGTATAATCACATACTAAAGTATCTGTAATCATCAAACGATGTTTTAGTTCTTGGGGTTTTTAAAATACTTTACAAAAAATAATAATAATATCCACTTGCTATTATGTATTAGAGCAATAAATGTTTTCTTTTTGTTGTCATTTAAGTTTGAAATGTTTTAAAAGAAGTGTAATAAAACACGCTTTGGAGTGTTTGCTTAGGAAGGAAGCTCCAGTTAGACTGTATAAAATGGAACAGAAGCACACCAGTTTAGAGCTATGATCCTTATTTAAAAGCACAGCAATGTGGGTATGGCATGTTATTGAAATGCCTATGGTAGACTCACTTTAAAGTTGCCCGGGGAATCTACAGATGAACATAAATGCTTTAAAACATATGAACACATATACAAAGTATTAATATTACTACAGTACAAGCTTTTCTATTGTAGATGGTGGAGCATGAGTGGAAAACTCTCAAGGGTCTGCCTCTGGAACTAGCAGAAAAGAGTTAGTTATGAGACCTGAGTTTTGGATTCTGCCTCTCTAGCTGATCCATCTGCATAGAAATTTCTCTGTGCCATACAGTTTGATCCCAACTGCAGGCTGGAGAACATACAAAGATTTCCAGTAGCATCAGATATTACTAGCTATTATTCTAACCTCTTAAACTCCTGGGTTTTGGCACATCAAGCCATAAAAGTCTTTCTTCAAGCTAATTGCCACTGAATCATATTTTGTTCTCTGAATATTTACAGGGAGCAATTACATTAGACTAAGGTGCCATTCTGTTAAAGCTCGATATACTGTTTTATCCTACTATTTTTCAGTAAAACTCATACAGAACATGTAGCATCAGAGCCTTGAGAAAAATCTTTATAAGAGAATAGCACTAAGAACATTTTAAAAGCATATTTTAATTCAAACTTGTAAGCAGCATTTGAACGAAACTTGAAACAGTGAATTCTGCTATTGCTTGAGGTCTCCTGTATCCATCCAAGATGCTTAGAAATAATTCTGTGACACAAAAATGGATCCTGAAAGTCTCTCAATTGTACATATACACCTCTCTCTCTTGCACATGCCATATATGAACATGCACATATACAAGCATATGTATCTGTAACATTTTTAACAGCAGTGTTTCAAAGAAACAACAGCTCTGCAAATCTTGGTGACTGATCTTTGCAATACTATTTTGCTCAGAAAATTCTGTTCTACTGACATAAGTACGCAGAGGCTAGTAGCAGTCCCATGTAGGTGCTCCTGGATTTAAAAATGTGGGAGTATTCGACTACTGACTTGACTACTGACTCTTCAGCAGACTCACAATATTAAGCCAGTAATGACTGAAGTCAGTAGGAATCTATCCATCCCTATCCTCTGTTGAATGTCAAAAAAACCCAAATAGGCTTTTAAATAAAAAGGATTTCTTTCTCCGTATCTACTGAATGGGAGGGACTCTTGGGAGTGAATGTTCCTTTCTCCCTAGGAAAGAACTATTGGTGGACTGGATGATGGCCATTCTCAAAGCCACATTTCATATAAATCTGTCATTCAGCAGGATGTTCACCATGACAGCACCTGACACCTTCTTAAGTGTATCTCTGGAAAATACAACATGCCTTGCACCAAAGTTCTTATTACAGTCCAAATTAATCTTCCAACATTAATTTTTATAACTCTCTTTTTTAATACACCCTAGGCTAATTTACCAGCTGGGATAGAATCGCTGTAGAATTCCTTTTGTATATTTCAATCACTTTTTTCTAAAAAGTTCAAAACATTCCCATGTCTACTTCAGCCTTAGTTCAGAGAATCCTGATAAGGTGCTTAAGTGTACACATAAAGCTATATGCTTGAATGTTGGTGAAGTAAATAGGATTTAGGCACCTATTTAAGATGACGATTCAAGAAAATGCTTTAAAAATGTTCCTGTCCTGCAAAAGAAAACCCCCCACAAGTCTGTGTTTAACTTCAAGCATAACTTCAGAATTTAGGTCTCACTTAAACTGTTCTACTGTTTATAGTTTTTTGCTGAATGAATATGCATTTAATAAGAGACAATTATTTTTAATTAGTCTTCACTTAGGTCTTAAATAGTCCTTTCATTTTTTAACTAATCTTTTCACTTAAAGCAAATGGAAAAAAAAAAAAGGAATCAGAAAGCCAATAAGCAAATTGTTGAGATAAACAAAAAGAAGGCAATTTATCGATATAATGCCGAGAGATTTCGCAAGAAAATAGTTGCTTTGAAGCTGATGTCTTATATAGTATTATGTTGTATTATATTATGAAAGTCTTCAGAGAGTATGCAGTGCCATTTATATAAATACGTATGTATCTGAGTATTTATGTCCAAAACCAGTTTTGTTATTATGTGAATTTTTATTTTAGTAGTTCACGAAGATTCTGTGGGGCTGATTCCAGTTCATATTTACATTATGTGATGGAAGATACATTTTTATCATACTGTATTTTTTTTGCCAAAGAGGTGTAAATGGCCCTTGAAATAAATAAAAAAATGGGTTATTTGAATCTTAACAGTGACATAGCTAAAGTAAAAGCTATAGCAAAAGAATTCAGCTAATTTTATTCTATTCAGGCAAGATCCGATATGATCTCACGGAAATGTTGGAAAAAAATTCTCATTGCTGGTGTCAGAGGAAGTGCAATTAGTGTGGAGCTCATGTTTTCTTTCTCTCTGAACTGCTGTGCAAAACCAAACGAAACGAACTCAGAGAAACTGACAAAACAGTGAAGTGCACAGATAATCAAGCCCCAGGACAGATCAACTTTCTCCTGTGAAATCTTACAAAGGAAGAATTCAGACCTCCCTCAAACCCAGTTTATTTCTCCCATCAGGTTTTTTTTTTTTTTCATTCTCTGCAGAAACAACTGCAACAAATAGTACAGGAGGCAAAATCGGTATTTCCAGATGAAAGCCATCAGAACCAACGGGAATTGCTCTTGAATCTTGGCAAGGGGACCCTTTTTCAAACCTCACCCATCCTATAAGCTAGCAGGCCGCTGTAGCTGCTACCATTTTTTGTGCCTCCTCATTGTTCTGAAAAAGCAGTGGAAGGGGAGTTTGTTGTTTCCTTCCAACAGCAATAATTTTTTGTGGCTATTTGCCATATAGCGTACAAGGGACTGTGTTGCTTTCAAAGCCCTGCTCCAGGTTATCAGAAGGCAGCTTGACAGGAAACAAATTTAAGTTTGAGGCTGTTTCTGAAATGCAAGCTGGGACTTTCTTTTCTACCTTTAAAGTCTGCAAGATGTGTGACACAACAGGCTTTAGAGAACTCCGAAAACATCTCTGATGGTATGGCTGCTCGCAAATGAATAGAAAGAAAATAATCAGATGTAAGATGTATTTTTTCTAATTTCATCCCATTTGCATGAATTCACTGGCAGTCCTTTTCTGCAGAGCAAAGGAAGAGAGTAAAACTCACTGTCTTATGTTACTCAGCATTGCTCTGATACTGAAGCACAAATAAAAGATGGAAGATAACCAATGGTTCTGGCACCTCTGCTACACCCAGATGCAATGGTTTAAAGATATGTACTCTTCTGAGCACAAACAGTAGGATCTGAACGTTAAATATGCAGTTAGGCTGGAACATGAGGCTGGAGAGCCAGTCAAAGAAATTATAAACTGGGAAACAATCTAAAACAAAGTAAACAACTCTATAAAGTTGTGTGTCTCATCTGCTTCAGCAGATTTTTGATGCTGACAGTAAAGCTGAGACAGCGGTTTCCTAATATAAATGGAAATGAGGACATTGTTTTGCAGCCCCATTATAAGGCCTCCTTTGAAGATCTGTGCTGAAATTGTCTCCCATCTTCTGAGCAGTACAAAGTTACACATTCTTGCTTCACTACACCAACAAATGCCATGTTAATACCAGTATCCTTCACACCCAGCATGCAATGGGAAATAACCTAGAGGAATGCATGCAGTAACATTCCAAGGGTGTGAAAAGTGGCAGATTAAGTCATAGATGCACTTTCACTCTTCAGAATTTTTCAGCCCAAATTAAACCTGCCAAAGAAATAGTGAGGTCAATAACATTCCCAGGAGTTTTGGACTACAAACCTATGAAAATCACCAGGAGTCTTTCCACTGATTGCAGAAGGTGTTAGGGAAGATTTGGACATGTGATTAGCTCACTCTGCATTGCTAAGATTACACTCCTCTTACAGGAGGATGCAACAGAGCCCAGAGTTTCTAAAATCTGCACAGGTTAGTGCATTACAGAACAGCATTGACACACTGAGGGCTGTTTCAGTCATAGCTTGTGGTTTAGGCCCACCACGCAGCCACTTGTTCAATCCTCCCCTCAGTGGGATGGGGAGAATAAAACATAATGAAAAGCTTGGGGGTCAAGACAAGGACAGGGAGGGATCACTCATCAATTATGGTCATTGGCAAAAGAGATTTGACTTGGGGCAAAAATCAATTTAATTCATTACAAATCCAATCAGAGTAGGGTAATGAGAAATAAAACCAAATTTTAAAAACACCTTTCCCCCAGCTCTGCCTTCTTCCCGAGCTCAACTTTACTCCTGATTTCTCTACCTTCTCCTCCCCAGTGGCACAGGGGGACAGGCAATGGAGGTTGCAGTCAGTCCAACAAATGTTTTCTGTGCTCCTCCTTCCTCTTTAGGGGGAGGACTCCATACTCTTCCCCTGCTCCAGTGTGAGCCCCCCCTCCCTCCATGGGAGAAAGTCCTCCATCAACTTCTCCAACGTGGGTCCTTCCCACAGGCTGCAGTTCCTCATGAACTGCTCCAGCGTAGGTCCCTTCTGTGGGGTCCAGTCCTTCAGGAACAGGCTGCTCCAGCATGGGCTTCCCATGGAGTCGTGGCTTCCTTCAGGTGTATCCTGCTCTGGCATGGGGTCCTCCCCAGGCTGCAGGTGGATCTGCTCCACCACCTCCTGTGCCTCCTTTCTTTACTGACCCTCATGTCTGCATAGTTGTTTCTCTCACGTCCCATGCCTCTCTCCGCTGCCAGTTCACCACAGTTTTTCTTTCCCCTCTTAAATATGTTATCACAGAGGTGCTACCACCACCACTGACTGGCTCAGCCTTGGCCAGTGGCAGGTCTGACTTGAAGCTGGGGAAGCTTCCACCAGCTTCTCACAGGAACCACCCCTGGAGCCCCTCCCTGCACAACCAAATCCCCCACAGAAACCCAATACACTTGTCAATACCAGTATTGGAAAATGAATGTAATGGTATAGTGAAATAGTGCATAGTGGTACAGTACAAATAATGAATCTTGCTGAAGTGATCTTGAAAACAAGAAGGGCGTATTTCTGCACCGGAGAACGCCAAATGTCAAGTCTCAGACCATTACGATTTGAAACAGAGAACCAGAAAATACCCATAATTCAATTTGATGTCAGTAAAGTAACTTCATTTTCAGTAGGTGAAATCCAGCAATACCATAAAAGGCATTTTTATTCAGGATTACAGTAACAATATAAACTGGAAGAGCAAAGTTCAAAGCAAAAAAATGCAACTGATTAAATACTTTCATTCTTTTGTAGTGGTTATGTATTAACACAAACCATATTGAACTGAATGTAGGTGTTCTTGGCCAGCCAGTGGTTTTCCTAAAGTCATTGCCTCAGCAACTGCCCTTTCATACAGCCTAAAAGGACCCTATGCTACTTTTTGCTTTCATGGATCTAAACAAGCATTTCCAGATGAAGTTAGCATCTCGCATCAGGAAAAAACATGTATGCGCCACCATTTATAAAGTACAACAGTCGTTTTTTTCCTGTAAACTGCAACTCATTTATAAAGTACAACAGTTAAACTGCAAAAAGCCAAAGCTTTCTGATGGCCAACACAGGAAATTCCTCCCAACAACAATGTTCACAGGCCACAAAGTGGAGAAGCTGCCTTGTGGGATTTCAGTTACAGAAAACACTTTCTGCAAGGCTCCTTTCACACCAGCATCCCATCCTAGCATGTCCCAGGTGTGGACAGTGCCTCAGCTACTCTCCCACTCCTGAATACCAAAAAGCAGCTGGGCAGCAGGTCATGAGCTGTACCCAGTGCATGAGGGTCCCCAAATGGGAATGAGATTGTGTGTTATAGAGAATAAGATGCAGGCTTTATGGAAGTGCATCAGATACAGTCCAAATGGTTGCATGATGTGCACAATGCATGTGATAATATCAATCTTGATACTGATATTGTGGGGCCTTGAAAACACAGCCCTGTATTAACAACCTAGTCTGACATGTACATTACTTGTTGACTTACAGCCTTTCCTTCAGCTGAAACCAGATCTTGCCCAAGACCTACCAGACAGTCTTGATTCAGCAGGCATCTGGAATGGAGGCTGGTCCCTCTCAGCAAATCACTTGGTCAAATTCTTTAATTCAGCATTTTCCAAACGTATCAAAGGGGATGCCTGTTTTAGAAAATCTAATCAACCATTGACTGCTTTAACTCTGCCTGTGCTGTTTTCAGTTCACATTTTACAAATCTCACCTAGGATGCCAAAACTTCCACTTGTATTACAATGGCTTAATTGCAAGAATAGCCTGCAAATGCAACCCACCAAGCCTCAACCAAATCAGAAGAAAGGCAATATCAGAATTGTCTAAAGCAATTTTGACATTTGCAGATGTCAGCACTTTTGAAAAAGTGTCACTTAGGTACACAAAATTGCCAGGATAATCTACTTCCTGAAAACCATATCCAAAAAGAATTTTATGTAATCTCTTTAGTATCATTTACGAGCATGAAGGTTTAGCCCATATAAAGACTGAGCATGTGGATTCCCTTGAAATTTACGGAGAACAGGGATGTCATTAACACTGATTCTCAGTCCAGTATTCTTGTTTCCTGCCTCAGGTGTGCTGTCAGGACCTCCTTGACATTTTGTATCCTCAAAACTATTTCATAGGCGTGTGAAGAGGAACATCAGAAGGCAAAACTCCCAGGTGTTGTCTTAGATCTTTCAGTGGCATAGATTCACTACTACCGGTAGGCATGTAAAGACTGCAAAGCTACAACATTTGTATTGTAGGATATGTTTTCCCATTTTCCCCAAACTTCCTTCCTAACAAATAGGAAAAGTAGTTGGTGATCAGGTGTACTCAAATCCTAGTTAATTGGTGACAAGCTGTTCCCTCTTCAGCTATAGGGAAACACAGACTTTTATCTGGTTACAACAGCATGATTTATTACATCATCTCTGTTGCCAGTTTGCTGGAGATTGAAGAGATTCCTAGAGATTTGCATCTCTTCAGTTTTTGTTTGGTTTTCTGCACAGATGTCTTCAACCAGTATTTTGGTTATTTTTTCTAAAAACGTTCATTCCTCACTCCTTCTCCCTTCTTCCCACTGGAACAGGCTGCCCAGGGAAGTGGTTGAGTCACCACCTCTGAAGGTATTTAAAAGACGTGTAGACGTGGCACTTGGGAACGTGGTTTAGTGGTGGACTTGGCAGTGTCAGGTTAACAGTTGGACTTGATGATCCTGAAGGTCTTTTCCAACATAAACAATTCAGTGATTCTATGAAAATTAGCATATTATTTGTATGGTTTTAACTGGTTATAGTGAAACTTTTGTTCTTGGTCATCCTTTAAAAAAATCTAGAATTGGTTTCCCCAGTAGATTTGGGATGTGTTAAACTAAGTAAAATTTGATTATTATACCTATGTGACCTAAAGGCAGAGTATCCCTCTACTGTTCTCGGAATGCTTACTGAGATGAGGTTTGCCAAATTTTTGATGCCTATCCACCTGTAATTTGTCTCCTCACCTACTAGCAATTTTAACACATCTTAACATAGATTGAAAAGTTCACCAAGCAATAGATGAGATTTCAGAATTTTTAAAATGTTGTCATGTTAACTTACAGGGAAGTTCCAACACACATACTCCATCTGCATTTTTTTTTTTTCCAAATTTTAAACTTATTTTGCACTATCATACTAAGGTCTGAATTTTTTCAATTTTACTTACATCTAGAATCCATCCAGACTGATTAGCATCTATGGCTCTACTGACTTCATGTAGCAACGTGTCTGCCCAAGAGCTACTACACTAGTAGCCCATCAGGTATTTGTCCTATAGTCTTCCTAGATAATCTCGTTACCTCTGGAATATATTTTGATTCTTTTTAAGCAGGCAAGAAACCCAGTAGCCTCCTCAGGATTTTTATTTCATGCACTGAGGCCAGGTCTTTAGACAGTACAAAGGGCTTTAAACTAAATGGGTTTTTCAAGTCCTGCACTATCTTTTTTGTTCCATGTATATGAGAACATGATGAAAGCATGTTGTTTCTGAACTGTCCTTGGCATGTTGTCAGCAATCCTCTGCTCAAAAACTCCTGTTGTTAAGGGTCATACCTTACTGGAAAACCCTTTGAGAATCCCCATGCAGCAGGTTACTGATACAATGCAATGTTTATTGACGTTGGCTACTCACAAGGACTTAACACCACAAAAACAAACATTACTGAAAGCCCTTATTATTATGCTTTTAACTTCACCAGCCTTTGAAAAACGAATGCACAGAAACAGAAACGTCTGTGATCACTTAGCCCCTCACATTCTTCACTTTTTAGGGAGTGTTTGTCTTCCTAAAAGCTAAGTGGCTGCATTGGGATATGAAAGAACTGAGGATGCATTTCTGTTCTGAAGCAACCCCTGCAAAGGTCACTGAACACCAGAGGCCCCACTACCCTACAGGTACCTACCTAACCGCTAGGAACCTGCCAGGCACTTCGATGCATCTTCTGACTCAGTGTCAGGCAAGTCCCAACAACTCCAGCTGCAGAAAACCATCTGAAAAATCCTTCTGATGCGTAGGAAACTGTAAGACAGAGGTTGGAAGGGTTTCCCACTAAGGCGAACATCGGGGAAAAACAAAACCCGAGGGATGTAAGTATTTCCCAGGGATGCATGCACTTCCTAAGCCTGTCCCTCCTTCCCTCTCCCACACACGCCAGCCCGGGGCCCCAACAAACACGGTCATCCCGCCGGCCACCGCCGCCTCAGCACCTGCGGGGAGGAGCAGGGCGAGCCGCAGAGCCGGCAGTGCTGCAGGGAACCCACCTAACTGCCGGGGCAGCCGGCCCGGCCCGGCCCGGCCCAGCCCGCACCCTCCAGCGCCCGAGGCCGCTCCACAGATGTCGGCGAAATCCGGGGCGGTGGCTGCCCGCGCCCACTCCCACGCGCCCACTCCCACGCGCCCACTCCCACGCGCCCACTCCCACGCGCCCAGCCTCCGCCGCTCCGCCGCATCCCGCAGTCCCGCCTCCGCCTCTGATTGGAGGAGAGCACGCCGACCACGATCGCCATTGGATACTAGAGCAGTACCCACGCTCGCCATTGGCTGTTGGCGTATGCCACTCGGGGTGGTGGCTGCCGAGGGAGGTGGTGAGGATATCGGGACCGATCTTTTGCTCCGCAGCGGTGACGGCGGCACGGTTGCGGCATCATGGTGAGCTCCGCCGGGCCACCTTCCCTACCCGGGAGACTGGGACTGATGGAGGACGTCTAGTCTAGTCTGGTCTGGTCTGGTCTGGTCTGGCCCGGCCCGGGCTCACAGTGGGAGGGAAGAGGCTGAATCCGCTTGGGAAGAAGGAACCATGAGGGGAGCGGGGCCCAGCCCTTTGTTTTGGGGGATGATGCGGGAGTGTTTGGGAGAGGTTGCCTCCCGCCGGGGTGACTGGCAGCGGGGTGGGAGGGGAGGGGAGGGGTGGGGTGGGATGCTGCAGGGCGGCGGAAGGGGTTCCCCAGCCCGGTACCTGACCGCAGCCGCCGCCTCGCCCCTGTCCCGCAGTACGGCTTCGTCAATCACGCCCTGGAGCTGCTCGTCATCCGCAACTACGGCCCCGCCGTCTGGGAGGACATCAAGT
>WKFP01015229.1:859513-930826 GCA_011057875.1 Pterocles orientalis
CGGCGAAATCCGGGGCGGTGGCTGCCCGCGCCCACTCCCACGCGCCCACTCCCACGCGCCCACTCCCACGCGCCCACTCCCACGCGCCCAGCCTCCGCCGCTCCGCCGCATCCCGCAGTCCCGCCTCCGCCTCTGATTGGAGGAGAGCACGCCGACCACGATCGCCATTGGATACTAGAGCAGTACCCACGCTCGCCATTGGCTGTTGGCGTATGCCACTCGGGGTGGTGGCTGCCGAGGGAGGTGGTGAGGATATCGGGACCGATCTTTTGCTCCGCAGCGGTGACGGCGGCACGGTTGCGGCATCATGGTGAGCTCCGCCGGGCCACCTTCCCTACCCGGGAGACTGGGACTGATGGAGGACGTCTAGTCTAGTCTGGTCTGGTCTGGTCTGGTCTGGCCCGGCCCGGGCTCACAGTGGGAGGGAAGAGGCTGAATCCGCTTGGGAAGAAGGAACCATGAGGGGAGCGGGGCCCAGCCCTTTGTTTTGGGGGATGATGCGGGAGTGTTTGGGAGAGGTTGCCTCCCGCCGGGGTGACTGGCAGCGGGGTGGGAGGGGAGGGGAGGGGTGGGGTGGGATGCTGCAGGGCGGCGGAAGGGGCTCCCCAGCCCGGTACCTGACCGCAGCCGCCGCCTCGCCCCTGTCCCGCAGTACGGCTTCGTCAATCACGCCCTGGAGCTGCTCGTCATCCGCAACTACGGCCCCGCCGTCTGGGAGGACATCAAGTAAGTGTGTGTGCGCCTTGTCCGCGCGCGCTTGTCCCCCCCCCTGCCCCAAGCCTTGCCCATGGCGGTGTGGGGCTGGTGAAGGTCTGCGGTGTGGCAGCGGCTGGCAGCGGGCCCCAGGAGGTGGCTCTCGGCTGTGACAGGACCGGCACGGTTCTTGTCGCGTTTCGTGCCGCTCGGGGCCTTTCTTAACGCCGCAAAGAGCCGCCTTGTGCCGTCTTCTCTGGTCTCCGGGAGCTGCAGCGGAGGTGACATTGATCCCTGCGGTTCCCTCAAAGTGTTTGGCAGAAGTAATGTGCGGGCAAAACGTCCCCCAAGCTACAGAAGCTCTTCCTTGAGTCAGACCACCAGATGAACCGTGCAATGGTTATCTCTCTTTGCATTCCTGAAGGAACTGAGATACAGGTTTTAGCTAGTAAACCCTCTCTAGAACTAGTGTGAGATTTTTGTAATGTACTGAGCTTGAAAAATACATATAAGAATGTCCATATAAGAATGATTTTTGCCCTTTTTCTCTTGAACCTGATTTCTTGTGCCCAACCCTTGCTTGTCCAGCACTATAGCATTTTTCCGAGGAGGACACTGTCTTCACTTAAAACTTTGATGCATTGTGGGATTGCACAAAAAGTTTGAAATGAGTAGTGCAAACAAAATTCTCTTTACCATAAATATGGTAATATTGATACTTGGGCAAAACTGCTAGAAATATTTTTTTAAAAGACAAATGCTTACAGAGTTGGCAACTTACTTTGTAAGACTTCGGGTAACTATGTAGTTAGAAGAAAGGGTTTAATATGATCTCTTGATATCGTATGTTTTAAGGGAAAAGTAGATTATCTAACTTGGAGAAAGTGATCTTTCCACTGGACACTTTCTTCTGTACTCCTCTGTCCCATTTATTTTGGGCCAATTTTAGTAAGTCAATGTAGCTGTCTTGCTTGTCAAGTGTCCTAATACAGCTTTTGGAGTTAAAGGACTGCTCTTGACTGAGATTTTTGTGACTATGACATTTTTTTCAATTAATCCATTAATTAAGAATGTGGTAATCTTGCACAGTACCATGAAATGAGAGAGAATCTTACAAATGTTGGTTGGAAAGGACCTCTGGAGGTCGTTTAGTCCAGCCTCTGTTCCAACCAGGACTGTTACTGCCAGTAGGTCTGACTTTTATCTGTCTGGGTGTTTAAAATCACCAGAGATGGAGAGTCCACAGTTCTGGTTCGGCAGACATTCACTATTCTAGTGATCCCCGACAGTTAGTCTATAAATTACTCTTTGCAAACGCAGTTCTATGGATTGCATAGATGGGTCTTCAGTGGATGACACACAGTTTTGCACTCTGTTTTATTTTTCTTAAGTTTTCTAAACACACTGATCTATTTTTGAATTCTTATGGTTTGATGTTGGTTTTATATGACACGTAAGCTAAGTGACTTAGTAAAAAAATGTCATACATCATTTTTCCATGGAAATGATAATAAAATATGTATAAAATATAGTAAAGCGTGTTTACTGCTTCCTGGCATGCCATCCCTTAGCAAGATGCCTTTGAGGCTTATGGTCCACTTTTGTCCAGATCACCCACTGTTTAGAATTTGTACTTAAGATTAATCCACTTGAGAAGATAAAAAGTTTAATCTTTTAGTACAAGATCATGCTGCAGACTGTCAGAACCTTGTCATAGATGCTGATGCATCCTATCTTTAAGATTTTACACACACCTAACAGAATACTGAAGATGACGAAAGTCTATGAGGAATATTACTCACTTAATGGTTTGGAGAATTGTAATGGAAAGATACGAATTATCTTGCTAAAGGTCAGCTGTGAAAATTCAGGAAGCTACTACATCCTGATTTTATTCTTCAGCTGAGAAACGTCTCTGTCTTTTAGCAGCCCAACAGCTAGGCATTGCTATTAACTCACAGAGAAGGTGGCTTTCTGGAAGGAAACTGTATTGCAGCACCGCCTAAACAGGAGAATGGAAGATCATCTGCAAGAAATAGCCAACATATATTCCATGGCTGGTGTAGCTCCTTATGCAAAAGGTGTTTGCAGCAGGGAGGATTTGTTATAAAAAGCAGTGTATCCTAGAGTTTAGAAACCAGCAAAGCAGGCCCTGTATGTCTCGCTGGAACAGATTATAGTGGTGCTGGTTTAGGGGATGGTGCCGGGTCAACTGATAGCCACTAAGTGCTTGTTGTAGGTACTTAAAATTCCTGTGGTGCACTTACAGAGATGTTGTAGAAGAGACTGGATGTTTTACCTTATGTAAGCAAATACAGACTTCTTGCAAAGGCTCTGTTAGAACTGTTAATCATTCAGGAAACAATGGGAAGTTATAGACTAGTGTTGTGGCTTGCTGGGTTGAATCAGTTGAATCACTGATGATTGAATGGGAGGAGTAATTGTTGATATCAGCAATCTTTGGCTGTCTAAAAAAAATTAGAGGAACTTTGCACTGTTAGTGTGGTTGAATTTTCAACAACTCTAGCATTTCTGTGAAGCAGAAAGGCTCTGAGTAGTTCAGTACAAAATTTGGCATCCAAGTGGTTTTTTTTTGTAGTGTTGAGCTGATCACATTTATTATTATTATGGGTCTTCAGTGGATGCCACACAGTTTTGCACTCTAAGTTATGTGAGTTTTATTTTTCTTTTTTTGTGGTAATAGCTGATCAGATGTTGCTATTTTGTTCTCTCTGAAGTCACTACAGAAGCTGTAAATCAGCATTGCAGAGTGGTGGGTTGTGATTGCTGGGTGATTCTGAAATGCCAGTGGTTACTTAATATTCATAGGAGTGGAAAGAAAACATAGAACTGAATAAATTAAAGTAATGAAAACAGGCCATTCTTCAAAAAAAAAGTACATTCAGAAAAGTGAAATACTGAATTGAAAGTCTGTGCTCCATCTGACATTGAATGGAGTTCTTAAATATAGAATTTGTGAGACCAAATAGTTGAATTTGATGCTCTTAAGAGAGTGGTGTTTTCATTGCCATCACTTTCTGTTAACTGAGTCAGAATGATGATTTCAAGTTTCAGTTTCTGCTGTTTCATTCATTTTTTCAACATTCTTGTGAAACCATGATCTATCTGAAAAAGGTAAATACTGGTTTTGTTTTTAAATGTCCCAGAGTGGAATTCTTGGGAAAGTTAGACTCCATGTTTTTTTCATCCACTTTTAAAACAGAGCGTAAATGAACAACAGACTTATTTTTACACATTAGGCAACCTTTACAGTGAGACACTAGGCTCATGGAAAAGTTACAATATATGCTAAAAATTGCTAAATATTGCTAAAGAACTGGAATTAAAATGCTTAAAACCCAAAGCAATTCAAAGTCATCTCTTTCTGAACTAGTGCTGTTCCTCCCAAATAGGTTAAATTCAAAATAAGATGAAGAAAGGTGGCGTATGAGTGATGAAGGGCATTCTTGATTTATGGAGCCTTTATTAATTTTCTCAACTACAAAGCCTCAAAAATTGTTTCTTGTTAGTTTTTCTCTGGCTACCATTCATAGAACCAAGAATTTGGGCTTGTGGACTGTTTTTTTCATGATGAAATCCTGGGTGCATTAGAGGGATTTAGTGAAGGTGGATAAGAAAGGGGGAATGAGAGGAAGAAAGGGGGAGGGAGAGTCCTTTTGCAGTTGATGATTCTGCAGTAGCAGATTTTTCTTAGTGGAAAGTGAAGGTGATTCAGCATGATATTTTCTTTTGCTTACTGGCAGTTGTAAGCAGCGTGTACACTTCTCATTGTAGTTCACTCCTTCAGTCCTTGGAAGGGGAGACCCAAGACCTGGAATACAGGGAGACATGCTTGTTTGATCAGCACTCCACTAGTTCTGCAAACAGTTGTTTTCTTAGTAAATAAGCTGTTAGAGCTGTTAACCACATTTTTACTGAGAAGACACTTTTGATTTGCCCCTTCCCTGTTTAAGCGAAAGCCTCTCTCAAATCCCTTGTCAGTGCTACATCCAGAGGGCAGTTTCAGATTCTGTGGCCACAATGGCAATGGATTGAAAAGATGGTTCTCAAGATTCCTTTGGCATTAGATATCTTCAGTTCCTCTGCAGCCAATATAAACTCTAGCAACATAAAATAAACTAAAAATTGTCAGGCCTGACTGTTCTCACATACATGCAGTTGTGCGCTCATATCTGATCACAGCCAAATTTGTACTGCTGGGTGGTATGGTAGAGTGTGAACACGATACTAAGTAGTGTGCGTGGAATTGCCATCTATGTACCTGTCCAAAACAAAACAGAGAGATTACCCACATTAAAAAAAAAAAAATCCAGGGTTTATGAAGTTCAGTCTTCTCTGGTATGTTTCTGTGGTGGACACGTTTAAACAGGTGTGTGGTTACAAATTTTTAAAAGAGGCTTCTGTCATGATAAATGTGAACTCTACTGCACCAGGTGCCTTGTCTGGCTGAGCTGAACAGCCAATATGTGTGAAATCCTGAGTGCTCCATTTAGCAGCTCTAGAGGTTTGGTGTGTAAAAACTGAAGCATTAACAGAGATTTCTTCTTGAAACAGCTCCAGAACAATAGATGGGAGCTAGGGCCATGTTGTCAGCAGGGAATATGTACATAGTCATTTATACTGTGTTTCCCAACAGTATTCCTCTGTGTTTGATTAAATGAATACAGGATTTTCCCACGGGCTCCTAAATCTGAATTTAGGCCAGGTTAGATGCTCAAACTGTGACACTTGCAAATATATTACCAAGAAAAGCGGTAAGAACACAAATATCTTATTAAGAAATGCATTAAAATGCTTCATCATAAGACTGTAGAATAAATTAGTATTTTTCCCACAGAGGTACATGAAAGATCATGTTTTGGGAGATGAAATGGCACAACCAGTCAGACAGTTGACAACTGAAGTCTTCATCTTCCTTCTGTTTCTCTGGTTCCAGTCACCACAAGAACACATGTACCCTGATGAGTGTGGAAAAACTAGAACAGATGTTGAAAACGCTGTGTTTGGAAAAAGTAACTACCTAGAGGTCAAACCACTTTCTAATTCATTCTAAAAAGTAACATCTGTCTTGAAACTTGCGTAGTAGTGAAATAAGCATTCTGTGCCCTGTGTATTCCTTGCTGGCTGTACCTTAGTGTGGGATGCCGAAAGCAAGTAATGGTCTTATTTTCCTGGTGCTCAGTGCTTAATGTAGGATTAAGGCATAATTCTGCCTTTGCCCTTTTTTGTCCTTCTTTTGTGCATTAGGCTGGCATGCACTGTCCACACGTGCTCTTAAATGCCATGACTCCAGGTCTAGTGAGGCTGCTGAGTAGCACAAACTTTACAGGAACCCAGTGGTCTAGAAGTGCACACCAAGGAAAAGCAAAAGTCGATTGCTTATCCTATGAGGAAGGAAATTTTTGTCGTCCTCCCCCAGAGTGCACACATTATCAGTTACCACGGCTCTGGGCTAGTTGACTCATCAGAATTTTTTTTTTCTGTAACTGGCCTGTTATGGTTAAAATGGTAAAACAGAGAGGTTTGAGAAATTGTCCTGGTGTAATGTAAGCGGAAGGCTTCTCACCTCGATTTCAGATTCGGTTCAACTGAAGTGCTAGAAAACTGTGCAGTTTGGGGGAGTGAAATAAACCGTGGGGCTATCATTTGCCTTTTGAAAACTAAACAGCCACAGAAACTTCTGCATCATATTGGTAAAAGTTAACGTAGGTCAGACTTCAGTTACTTGGTGTGGCTTTTGAAGTAAAATGTAGATGAATTAAGAATACGTGTTTATTGGGTAAATTTTCAAAGCATTCCTAGCAGTTAGCTACATCAGTATTGTTGCAGGTTGGCTAGTTAAGTCAGGAGAGGTAGAAGCTTTTATTCATTCATGCGTTTAAAAATGTCCTCTGCTGACTTACACTAGAGTTTAGATACTTAGGAACTCAGTGACAGGATGTTATATTCTGATTAATTTTATTTGCAGTTATATTCCAAAACAGTAAATAATATAAAATCAAATACTACAATAGAAAATCTACTGAACTCTGTCTTTAAGCATATGTATTGCAATTTTTTTACAGGGTTTGGGGGGCTGATGGGTGGGACTGGTAGGTTGTGTTATGCAGGGTCAGGGAGAGGCAGGGAAATGTGGTTTGGAGCAAACTTCTCTAATGATGCTGTGAGTGGTACCTGAGTCCATCTTTCCTGCCTTCACAGAACAACATAAAGCTCATTAAATGCTTATGGCTCTTTATGAGACACTCATTTTATTCTTCATAATCATTCTGGAAAATGTCATGTTTTCTAAGTTTTCAGCTGGCCGTAGTTTCTAGGTTAATAGGGCAACTCTTAAAAAAGGAGTAAAAGAACAGTACCATAGTCTATACCAATCTCTCTACAGTATTAAAAGTGTCACTTCTGCTAGGAGAGACTTAGAATGTAAAATTTTTGGAGAAACTATGTTTGTATATTTAGGTACATATGCATATAAATATTTACATATATGTATCTGTGTGTGTGTGTGTGCACGCATATTATGTCTACATAGCCACAATGTGGGGCAATGAAAATGCAAGCTAAACAGGAGATAAGAATCAGAGCTCTGTACAAAATGTGAGGAGTGGCATTTCAGTTACGTATCCTGTGTTGTTGAAGGGAGTGGAAGGCCTTCCAGTTACTTGGGTTATTTCTCAACAAGGGCTGATTTGTAAGAGAACCTTGGTGCCAAACTCCATTTAAACATCCAAGTGTAGGTTTGGATGTGCCTAGGACTTCAATTTTTTTGATCCTGTTAATGCCTTTGTGATTTCTCCCATCAAATTGCTGGCTTTCCTATTCCTTTCTTATATATCCTTCTTCCTAGGAACTGTAGAAAAACTCCGGGTGGCTAAAAAGTGGGTTATGGATTTTATCACATAGACATGTATAGCTGTGTATCGCAGTGGTGGTAGTCAGTCCCATTTGAATCATCCTTACCTGCTTTGTTGAACTGCTGTGAACTTGCTCGGTATTTTCCTTTCCCAGCCCACAACTAATTTATTATAAAGAGTGCTTGCTTTACGGTTTACCTAAAGTTACTGATTGAAGTTACATGCTCAAAAATGTTGCAGACATACTGTGTTAATTATCTTAATTGTCTTCTCACCATGAACACTGTTGAAAAAATAAACTATTAACTAGAGTTTTAGATTGGAAGTCCATACTTATTTTGGGTCATGTAGGGCTCAGTTATAGTTAATTGCAGTGGTCTGTGAAAAAACATGAAAATTGATTTTTTTGCTGCCTCTTTAGTACCATGTGGGTTTACCCAATGCTGAAGATGGAGTGTTCTGTTCAATCAATCTCATGACAGTTTTGAAAAAAATACAGATTACTTTTAAATAGATGCCAGAAAGAGACTTTAGGAAAGCCATTAGTGGTGAAAGAACAATAGATTAATTGTTTAATCCATACATCTCTTAACATTTATGACTAATGCCAGAAAGTGGCATTAAGTAGGAACACTTGTTGTTTATGGTTCTAAGTCCTTATTTCATAATATTCCAAAGTTCTAAGCAGTATTTTTAAAGTTTTCGTAAAACTGATGCTGAATAGATGATTCTTCATGGGTCTGGAGGTTAATATTCTCAAGATTTGTAAGATAAGGATACTATACTTCCTGCTCCTACTCCTCACAGTGGTAGGAGCTGCTTGGAGGTCAGGAGTTTAAATAATGTGGATGCCAAATTCTTTAATTCATCTGGGAAAGACATGGCTAAAAGGAAATTGGCATGCTGTGAAGCATGATGTGAATATTCTTCCAGTATCTCTCAGGTACTTTGCAGTTTTCCCAGAAATGGGAAGTGCTTTTAGACCTCACAGGATACCATGTTTTTTAAAGATATCCCTTAAGCTTATAAATGAAATGTGTAGAAGAGTATTTACTAAATACCATTCCTTTAAGCCCACTTATGTAAAGGGAAGCAAAATAATAATATCTTTATATTTTTAATGATATATTTAGTATTTGGAGTAGTAGCAAAGAACTTGTACATTTTTTAACTATCTTCTAGGATTATCTTGTTTTGAAAACCTACATTAAACACTCTCATATCCAGCCTGTAAAACTGAGAAATAACTCAGAGCTCTGAAGTCTATAAATATACCTATTTACTTTACCCAGAACGTCATTTTCCTGGCCAGATTCCCATTTTTATTTAATCTTGTAACTTAATTTATGTTTTTCCCAGCTGGGTGTTTCAAAATATATTTAGACCATCCACAACATAGAATCATAGAATGGTTTGGGTTGGAAGGGACCTTAAAGATCATCTAGTTCCAACCCCCCTGCCATTGGCAGGGAAAAATAAGTCCAGGGTAGTGTGTTTGCTGTAGGCTGTCCTGACTACCCTAAGGATCTTGAACGCCACCGTTTCATGGTCACTGCAGCCAAGGCTGCCCTTGAGCTTCACATTCCCCACCAACCCCTTCTTGTTGGTGAGAACAAGGTCCAAGCATAGCACCTCTCCTTGTTGGCTCCTCTATCACATGTATAAGGGTATTTTATTTTTTTGCTTTTGGGAGGAATGAGAAGAGCTGTTTAATATTTTTAATAATGTTTACGAAAGCATCTTTGTGAAATACGTAAAAAAAAAAGATGAGAAGCATTTTGAAAACACAAACCATCTGTGAAGTAATATAATGAGCAGTGAGTTTGCGATTTTAATGTAAAAGAGATGCAAAGATGATTCTGGTTTCACTAATACCGTCTTTAGTTCTGATACATGTAATTCTGTTTAACAGCATTACTCTTGGAACGGAATTAAACTTGACATGCTCCTATCAGTGAGATCAGAACTGTGCTGGGTTTCTAAGTGCAGTAGTGTTATTTTGTCATTAAGATTGTTTTGACTGGTCTCTTCAATTTAACAAGCACTTTTTCCATCCTTGGTACACCAAGGATAGTTAAGCACAATGGTGGCAAAAGTCCCAACAGAAACAATACCTATCATGGAAGAAGTCCTAAAGGTGGCCTTGGAACTAGCTGTTGTTGTGGTGTATTCAGGGTGACACACCCAGGGCATGGACTTTGGACTGGAGTTTTGATAGGAAGAGATCCAGTTGTGCTTCTGGGACACTTGATGATCTGTTAAAGCGACACCAACAGCTCCTAAGTAATAATGTTGTGTCACAGAGAAGCCTGTGCATATTCAAGATACAAAGTAGTCTTTCAGTGCAGTCTTGTATAATCTTTTTTTGCTGTTTGTATCCATTACATTTCCTCAATATTTAGTGGATGCTAAGTTCTGTAATGGGTAGGGTTCTTTTTCTGTAAGATTTTTTTTAACTACAGCTTTACAACTGACTACAGAGGCAGGATAACAAGTGCTACTTCACATTAATAAAAAAATTCTGACAGCAGCAGCCTTCTTCTTGATTATGGTTTATTTAAATTCCCTTTAAACACTACAGTCTGACTGCAAAACTACATTAAAATCCACTTTGTGCAGAATGGGCTATATAAGACCAACCTCATGTGGCATCATGTCCAACTATATTGTCTGTAAAATCTCTAGAGATGGCAAAAGAAATCCTTACGACATCAAAACAGAGAAGATATTTCTTCTATGTGAAATAGCATTGTATGCAATCTGTGGTTTAAAAATCTGCAAGATCTGTTCAGATTTTAAGAATGGTTTTTGTCAGAATTTTGGTCCGCACTTAACATTTCGTCTGTCTCTGTGAATTATTAACATTGCCTTTGAACATTAGTAATGTGTTTTTGAATACTAAACTAGTTTCACAATGGGAAAGATTTTCAAAGGGCCTGTTGTACACACACAGTATCACCTGTAATGCTGTTCTGTGCTGCTAGACCAACAGCAGTTTGGGGGTGTTAGCATGACTAATGGAGGAAAGGCTGCTTTAAGACTTGGTCCGGCTTTGATCTACTCAACAGGAATTTTTCCATTGATTTCAAGGTCAAACCTGTACGTGAAAAATGGTCTCTGGATAGCTGTGTTATTTTCCGTGGTGCAACTGTTAAGGTTCTTTTTTTCCAAGTAAACTTCCTCACATTAACCTGGATAACATAAACATTCAGGAGGAAAACAAAGGCATTTTTTAAAAGTCTGGACTGGAATTTTTGTTTCCCACAATTCAAATAGCTCTGTGTAATCATTCAGAATTAGTCTAAAGTAAATAAAAAGGACTGCCAGACTGTAGCAGTTAAGACAGGCATAATGTAGGATGCAAGTTTTGAACCGTGGAATATCATATTGTGTGTGCTGACAAGAGGAGTCAGATTAGGCAAGAGCATAAAACTCCTGGATTTTTTAAAGTTTTGAACATAAACTTACTGGGGAGCAAAGCACACCCTTCTTTTATGTCCAGAAATGTAAATGAGATATTAATGGTAAATTCTGTTCTATTTGTCTTACAAGTTATTTTGAAAGAAAGGCCATGTAAAAGTTAAAATTCTGCTACTGTAGTTCTGCTAGTTCACAAAAAAAATTAACCAGGACTTGGGACTTTGCCAGAGCTTGTTGGTTTTGGCTCGTTTCCAGTCAAGCCCTTGAGAAAGCCACCAGCATGTTGTTGCCGTTAATGCCTTTGTGATCAAACACCGCAGTCTGCAGAAGACATCAGAGCTGTGCTAATTTACTCCCATAGTTTTATCTGGTCAAAAACTGAGTAAAGACTGCAGCAAAACATTTCCAGGGAGATGCCACAGTTTTTCTTAAAGCTATGGATTATCAAGTTTTCTATGAAATATGGTCAGGCAAATGTATGTTCTTTGCATCTAAGGATGACATGTTATATTGCAGTTCTAATCCCCGCTCATGAACCATCTGTCAGCCAGGAGAGGGAAGCTGTTCAGATGAGAACAGTTTCAGCTTTCTGGTCGTTTGAAGTTCACATACTCGGGTTTGCAGCCATACCTTGCAGTTTCACACAGGCAGTTTGTTTTCATACACGGTACTCGAAGATTCTGGAGTTAAAAACAGCTGTGTCACACTGGAGGAATTACGCTTGATGGAGAGCCAACCACAGCAGCTCCGCAAAGCTGACAAAGCCGCATCGCTTTTAGTATTAGTTATAACAGTTTTCACAACACTGTCATCTATTTCTTGATATCACCCTTGTTGTAGAACTAGTTCTATCATGTAAATACAAAAATGCATGTTTGATAGATCAGGTAGGGGTTGGGTAATTAGGTGAGAAAATTACAGTCATGAGGAAACAATTTAGGAATTACCCGTTCACCTGAATGAACATTTAAATTACTTTATCCTGTTTCCTAGACTGCTGGTGGTCACATCCTGGTCAGCCTCTCTGGTTCTGATAGCTGGGATGCTATGCTCTTTGAAACAAGTTTATTAGACAAGCTGCAGTTGTAGACTTGTTGAAGGACAAGTGCCTCTGTAACGACAGGAGTGGTTTCACACTGAATTGGCCATTCTGGATAAGCCTACAGCAGCATTTCACAGTCACATGGAGTCTTAAGGATAATAAAATTGTTTCAGAGAGAAAGACTTTTGGAAGTTCTCACTGCTGTCAGGTTACTGAGGGAGGCAGAAAGATTTCAGAAGCTGCAGACCCAAGGCTTCAGTTGACTTCCCTGAGCCTCCGATCCTGTCCTCAGCCACTCTGGCCAGATGTTCTGTATGCACAGCAACTTCTGTGAGCAGGTGACAAAGCAGACAGGGAAATCCATACATCAGAAATGTAACTCAGAAAAACAAGTATCTGATTGAACTATATTTCAGCTCAGCATCTATCTAAATGATTGGGATGTACGAGCACAACAGGGCTTAGAGGTATGGAGAAGGAATTGTGCTGGAAAGGAAAAAAAATTTTGGAATTTAACAATTTTCAAGCGCAGGCTTTAAAAAGACAGTTTATCTTTTTGACACAGGTTTAGATCAGACATTGTCATGGGATTTGTCATATTTGCAGGACAAGCAAAGAGATTTTTGCCCACATGGTTTTGAGTGAGGAGTATAACGCTCTCCTCAATTTGACAAATATTTAATTTGACAAATTTTCTAGAAAAAAATTCCCAAAATGAGATTGGCTTTTGTTGGATTAATTTTTTTAATACATTTTTCTCTGTCTTTTAAAAGTAAAAATAACTAAAAGGCAGGACATTTTTTGTTTGTTTGTTTGTGTTGGAGTATTAGCCTGCAGTGCAAGCACTGGGTCCTTTTTCTGCACCGCTGGAGTGCCCAGCAAGACTGCTGATACTGAGAGAGAGTGAAGCCTTAGAGCAGCGAGTTTCACCCCAGAAAACTATATCCAAGTAATGCAGATGTGATTGCTAAATGAACTATTTTTTGTTTAACTTTATCAATAAATTTATTTTAATGGGAAATACATCATTAAGGCTAAAGAGGAGACGGCTGCTGAGTGATCCAAAGCTTCTAGAGAAAACTGGAGAAAAACTAAAATAGCTAAAATAGTCTAAATGGCATAGGCACTGAAATAACCAGTGGTTATTTTAAAAAGTAGTGCTTCAGAGAAACTGCAGGCATTGAAGAAAAGCTTTGACAAAGTAAACTAAAGACAATTAAAATAAGAAAAAACGAAACATGGCTTGGTGCAGAGAAGGCAGTGGGAAAAATTCCAGTTAATGTAATTGGAAAGAAATGTAAGAAGTTTTGAAAGAGATACCAGCATTGTCAAACTGGGTCAATTTTTAATAGAGAAAATTCTCATACACAAAAACTGTGTCCACTGGATTGTGCAAGTATGCAGTATTTTCATGTTCATTGCTTTTCCAGATGTGTGTATTAACCTCTGTGGTTTGGCTGAGATCAGAGAGACTAAAAGCACAGTGTGTGTCAGAGATGTGGGAAAGTTTGTTCACCCTTTACAAACTGCCCTCCAAACTGCAGCTGACTTCCAGTTCCATATGATGTTACGAGAGTCAAAGAATCAAGATTGTTTTCTTTTCTCATATGAATTTCAGTTCAGTTCTTAGGAAATGTGAACTTTACCTTCTTGTCCCTGACTGCCCTCATATGCTTCAAGACAACGTTTCCCACTCATAACTCCAGCTCTTCTCCTGCTTAGGAAAAGCAGGAATATGTGGCATGGGAGCTGTTTTCAGGAATCACTAAGACTTGATATCCTGCAGGCTGATCTGAAGTTTTCAGAGAATGGCTGGGGAAGAAGACTAGAAGTACTATTTTGAAGTTTAAAAATAAGAGTGTTTTATGGGACTCTGTGTACACATACCATTTCTGCTTGCTTTTTTATAACTATACGATTTATTCAAGTAATGAATAAATTATTGTAAATTATTATTTTAAAAAGATAATACTGTATTTTATCTTTGTATTTCTGAGAACTCTCTTGCAGCCAGTTTTGCCCTGCTTGCTAAAGTCCATTCTTTCATTCCTTTTGGGAAGGTCCCAAAGAGGTTAAGAAAAAATAAACCATTAAGTTTAACAATGTTTTAATGTCATTGAATAGATAATGATGTTCCTTTTAAGTAGAGTTACATGTTTAGTCTCACCTCCCCTACACCCTTGTAGTATTACTTAGGGAAAAAACTTAGCTTGTTTTTAGCACATTATGCCCATTCACAGAGTGAGTATAAAAATGTATATGTCAAGTAGCAGCAAGACTTCATTAATTAATTTTAAGAAGTAGATATATTTTTGAAATACAAAATGTAGTATAATTTTTGGTTAGCAATAAGAATGTGATGAGCAATAAGAATGTGAAGAACTGGTGTGCAATGAAAGAAAAAGACCTTACAAAATCCAAGCATTCTTTTATTTCTCTACTGGGCATGTGCAGAATTCTGGAAAAAGGGTATCTGATCCCACATCTGGATTTTAGATTCCTCTTTGAAGATATGTGCAAATGGTTGTTAAAAACATCTCATACCTTTTGTAGATAAAGTATAATCAAAATTGGAAGGAATGAAAAGGCTTGCTTAAAAAGTGTTCAAAGAGCCCGTCTTGGTCTGAATTATTGGACATTCCCCTATTTCAAAATGCAATTTCTGTGTTTGTTAGTTCAACAACTTCTTTGTAAGGCTCTGTACTGAAAAATTGTGTTTATTTTCTCACAGATAATTATTATTTCCAGAAAACATGTGGTCTAAAATTTTTGTGTTATACCTTAATGACTCTGAGATATGGAACAGTTTTATTTCTAATTTTCTCTCTTAAGTAACTTCTTAAAGGTAGAACCTACAAACTTACTGTATTTAGAAGACTGGTACCAAACAATATATAATTGATTTACCAATATGGTGCTTCTCCCTCAACCAAAATGATTTTGTTCTATTTTCTTTCTAGGAAGGAGGCTCAGCTGGATGAAGAAGGACAGTTTCTTGTCAGAATAATCTACGATGATTCCAAAACCTATGATCTGGTTGCAGCTGCAAGCAAGGTTCTTAGTAAGTAATACAGATATCTTCTTTGCCCATTCATCACATAAAAGATACAAGATACCCGCCTCCCTCCCTGCCCCCCAAAATCCGTGTAATGGAGAGAAAGTGAAAGCAGGGTGTTGGTCAGAGACAATTTTTTTTAAAATCTCAGAAGAAAGGATTTTCTTTTTGTTATTTATCTAAGATATTTTTATCCCTTTTAATCTTTGAAGTGATTTTTATTACTTCCAAAGTATTCCAAGGCATAGGTACACCTTAAAATGCAGTAATATACCTCATCCACAGAGCATGGTTAGTGTTAGAAGCAGTCATGAAGTAAGGATATATTTCTGAAAGTACCTTGGCAATACACTCAGGTGTCAACCACTGCTACAGGAGCAGGCCGTGAATTAATCCTTGATCTCTCTGCTGAACAAACATGCCAAGTTACAGAAATGTTGGTGGCATGGGCACATCTCATTTCATATTTGCCTTTGATTTGGGTTGCATTCATTTTCTGTCATTACAAGTCTGATCTGGAATTTAAGAGGTAGAATTATGCCCATCAGCATGATTTTATCTGCAGACCTAAGTGTAGTATGAATTTGTTCTGAATCAGTAATTAGCCAAGAACCCTTAAGACTATGATGACTGTAGTAGTTATGTTAAATTGTAACAGCTGATGTGGTTTTGTGCTATTGTAAACCAGAAGTAACTCCCCTGAGGTGAGCGCTACTAGCAACCAAATCCCTTTATTTTCAAGTAGTGTTTTCTTATCTGTATCAAAATCTAAAATGCTATACGTGTGTGAAATGCAGAATGTGGCGAAGTCGTAATGGTAATTGGTAAATCCTAATGAAATTCCTGTATTGAATATTCATTGTTTGCCATGTGAACCTTGAGTCTTGTTTTTCTCATATTCTTGACCTACTGGTTCTAGGTAAAGTTTAAGTACTGTCATTCTTATTTATGAATACAAGACTGAAGTAGTAAGCAAAGTGCACAAAATGCAGTGTTTGGACTGAGTTGTATTTTCCTGTTTTAACTAGATCTAAATGCTGGGGAAATTCTTCAAATGTTTGGGAAGATGTTTTTTGTGTTTTGTCAAGAATCTGGTTATGATACAATTCTACGTGTCTTGGGCTCAAATGTCAGAGAGTTTTTGCAGGTAAGAATTTTGTGCGAGAAATTATTTCAGATACCAGACAGAGGTTAGACTTAGATTTGGAGGTATAGGTTGTACTTTATAATGTTCCATTTAATTGTGGAGAGGTGTCTGAAAACTTTCTTCCTTGATATTTGTATTCTGTAGAGCTTTCTTGCTTCTTAGCAGTTTTGGCATTGTTGTTCTCTTTCCCTCTCAGTTAATATATTATTCAGTTACCTGATAGGGTAATAATTTTTGTGCTTTCCTAACTGCACAACAGCATGATGCTGCACTGTAAAACAAAACATGGAAACACTTTTTCAGTAGCATGGAAGAAATGTAGTGACTTCTCTAGAGTGTGATTTCTAAGTGTAGAAACAATGGGCTTCCCTTTTTTGTTACCTGAAAATTTTTCATTTCAGAAAACACTTTGGATTTAAGATTTATGGTACATACCACTCTTGAAGAGAACGGTGTGCTGTAATGAGTTTAAAACCGCTTAATTGGTTAAGGTTTTATGGCAGATTGCTCAAAAGCTAAGTGTCAAATCTCTGTTGATTTTCGCTGGAAATTGGAGCCCATTGCTCCATCACTTCGGGTACACAAGGATGGGCCAGTCCTTCCCTATTCCTCTCCCATGTCCCTTTTTCCATATAGTGTACTTCTTTTTCCATTCTTTACCATGTGTGATGATGAAAAGACTGGGCACATTTTTAGTACGCGTCAAACCTGTATGAAAGTGTGAACATCTTACATTTATATTCTTCTAATGACTGTATTTTAAACTGCTTTGTTTAAATTTCAGTGTTAACAGATAACATTGGCTATTATATACTTCTGTAAATTTTAACAGGACTGATGTACTAGTAGCTGTGCCAAAAGTGTACTTTTTAGCTTTTTATGATGATGGAAAATCAACGTTATCCATGGTCTATTATTTTTGCATCTTCCAGCAGTCAGATTAGGTCAGGAAGCTCATTTATATACCTATTACAAAAATAGGTGCAGGTTGGATTTAATGTGCTGAACTTTTGTCAGATTCTTAAAATACATACTTGAGTTCCAAAAGGTGCTTCTTGAAGTCAGTATTGAGTCCAGGATACAAGAAATAATGAGGGCTGCAGCTTTTTAAAGCATGTGAAAATAAATCTCATATTTTACGTTCTGTTTCCCTTGACATGTCAGAGAAAGTTTAGTTTATTCGTAGATGAAACACAGGTACTTCAAGTTTCATGAAAGAGGAAAAAGATAGTGCAACTAAATCTGATATTTATACTTCCTATGAAAAACACAGACCTGGAAAAATTGCAAATCATATTGAAAGACACTGTGCCAAAGAGAAACAGCGTGACAAGAGACACCTAATAAACCCAGTGTGCTTTTATGTTATGTTCAGTAGCTTTCTACTGAATGAAAATCAAACACCAGGACAGTGGTTAGTTCTCTCATTTGGTGAATCTTTTACATGCCTATTTAGCTCATAATTTCAGTGCAATAAATTTCAGGGGACTAATGCCTCTTTTAGAAAAGTTTCCAGATGCTCTGTGTCATGCCAAGCAGCGTATCTTTGTATTTCAGGTGACAATCTCAACTCTTTTGCTTTTAGACAGGCCAGGACCTGCCTGATTCAGTGTCACTGCTTGTTCTTGCTTGGAAATCCCTTTGTGTTTCACCATGGAGCTCATCACTGCTCTCCAAAGGTCTAGAATTAGTGTCCCTGGTCCCAGCACAACCTCTGGCATACAGCTGAGCAGTCTAGGAGAACAACAGTTCAAGGAGAGAGCTTAATCTATTATCAGCCCACAGCAGGTGAACAAACTGGAAAAAAAGACACATTTGTTCTTCCAGAAGCTGCAATATCAGTTTAGAATGGATCAAACACAACAGAAAATAGGTGTGGGAGTGAATGACAGTGTCTAAATGACGGCATCTGGGAGTGATTTCAGCTCTCTTGTCCGGAAGCACATCTTTACTGCTTCTTGGCTGTGTGTTGTAGCAAGGTTCTGAATACAATAAGTGCTTTGCTCACCCCATAATCTGTATGCATAGGGAGAAAAGACACACTGGGGAATGGAAAGCAGCTGCAGTACACCCTGGGTCAAACCTGAAGGGCTCGCCTGTGACACTGCTTAGACAAAGTCAGTAATGGGGTAGTAGGGTGGCAAAGTGGTCTTGTAGGATGGCGCTACTGCCATTTATTAGTAACACTTGTGCCAGACTTAAATGTTAATAATTAGACAACCATCTTATAAAAATTCTGTCTTTGACATTAGCCGTTTCCCATTGACAAACTCCTTTTGAAATTCTTCAGGTGCTGGTGACTGTGTAACTGGAAGATTATAGCCTTTTCCTATGTATCTCTTTAAGAGTTTTTTTCAGGAAGGTCAGTATATCCCAGCTGTTTCTGAGGCGTGTGTACTGAAAGAGCAGTTCTGCACCCATTAAGGAGATTGCAGGGTACTCCCTCGGAGCCAGTTAGCCCTCTTGCTCTTTTCTCATCCACACTTTCAAAGCAGTCTCTTCCAATACCATTGTCTTGAACTCTGCAAAGTTCTTACAAAATTTGCCTTTGAGCGTTACGGTTTTTGTACTTGAATGCCCACTGACAGCTGGAATGAATTGACTCCCCAGTTGTTGTCTCTTCAAGTTTTAATTTGGAGGTGTTGATATAGCAACAAAAACATGAATTTAAAACAAAGTAAAAAACTGAAGGAGGGAGTTCCAGACTG
Source organism: Pterocles orientalis (assembly GCA_011057875.1). Classification (NCBI taxonomy): domain Eukaryota; kingdom Metazoa; phylum Chordata; class Aves; order Pterocliformes; family Pteroclidae; genus Pterocles; species Pterocles orientalis. The sequence goes on from WKFP01015229.1 coordinate 878,454, forward strand.
AGTGCATCCTACGGAATTCATTTCTGAGAGTCTCATTTTCTCTGGAGGCTGCCCAGGAGAAGAGGCAGCTGTTTGAGCACTTCACAGCTGACATGAAATTGAGTCCAGTATGCTTTCACAAATTTGATGATCTACAGATGCTCATGAAAGGTGGAGAATGGCCCAGATAGCACATTGAAAATATTCTCAACTCACTTTTCCTTCTGCTGGCAGAAAACAGTATGGAAAGCCTGGTGGTAGAAGTTACCTTGGAGGGTGGTAGAACAATATTGAAAATGTTCAGTTATGTTCTGGACTTAAGATGTAAAGAGTTGTATGAATTTTACAGCATAGATAAATAATTATGTGGGTTGCAACACTGTCCAGAAAGGTTGCTCTAGGTTGCTCTTTCTGTGTTAAATATTCAGTCAATAGCAAACTAAAACCTTGATAATTGCTTCATAATCAAAGCCGGAGCTAGTGTTGTGTTCTGACTGTGATTTTGATCTCATTCTCTTTAATGTCCTTATTGGATATACCCATCACTTTGTCATTTAGCTTTCCTCTCCAGATAGCAACTTGTCTGGTCAAAGTCAAATACATAAGATGTCCAGTACGTCAGCTGTAAAAATAGAAGACCTCTTCCCTTTCTTGAATAACTGTTCTAAAACATTATTACAGCAGCTGTGACATGCTCTCTGTATTCTGTGGATTTTTTCAATTATTTTCAAAGAAAGTGTGTATATGAGGTTGGTCTTTTAATCATTTAGATCTTCACTTTAAAAACACTTTGTCAGGCCCTGTGAACTTGGGTTGACTGTTGTGATATCAGAATTAGCCTGTTTCATTGAGAATAAGGAAAAATATGTTTATTCAGACATGCGTGTTTGTATCTGACACCTAAATTCACATCTGAAGAGGAGATTATAAGGACTAGAATTTGGAAGGGATAAAAACGGATGAGGTACAGGATTGAGAAACACATACAAGGTCTTTAATCATGGGAGCATTTCAGAACACAGCAAAGTCAAGCATGAATTCTTACTGTCTGGAGTAATTTTAGTAGTGCTGATTTTGATGCCATTCATTGTCTAAATATTGCCACAGTAAATGGAAAAACATCATGAGCTGCCTGAAGAGCCTGCTATGATGACAGTTCTACAAATAATAAGGCAAATGCACAGGGAGTGTGAGGAGCAGGAGAAAGGAGATGTTCAAATTAGACAGAATATGTATCTAATTTCTTCAGAACTAATAAGTGAACACCTTATAATCGTGTTTTTAATTTCTTCTTCCAGAATCTGGATGCTTTGCATGACCACCTTGCTACTATTTACCCGGGTATGCGAGCCCCTTCCTTTAGATGCACTGACGCAGAGAAGGGGAAGGGACTCATTCTGCATTACTATTCGGAAAGAGAAGGTCTCCAGGATATTGTCATTGGAATAATCAAAACAGTAGCTCAACAGATCCACGGTACAGAAATAGATATGAAGGTAATGTCTGAAGGGATGCACGCATTGGAAGTTAATGTCGTTAGGAAAAAATCAGGAAAATCAAAAGTGAAGTGATGGCAAACAACCATTTTAATTGTTGCTGTCCTCTGTGAAGCAGCGGTATCAGTACTGACTCAGGAAGAACTGTCATCGTTTGTGTTGCTTTAAGGACAGGTCAGCCATGTGCTGCGAAGGCCATTGCTAATTTACAAACAAATCCAATTGAGAACAGTTCAGAACAATATCCCTTTATTCAAAGGAGGAGATGACATGTACAGAAATTAGGTACTGGGTTCTTTTGGGTGCTTTTTCCCACTTTATTTTATATTTGGCATATATTTTTTACTGTCTACTGTGTTCTGTGAGAACATGGACATTTTGTCACTGTGTCCTAGGTTCTTCATCTATGTGCAAACTGTGAGGCTGATGTGCATTGATGAGGCCTGGCTGGCAAGCAGTGTTTTCTTCCCAGCCTGCATGCCAGGTCCTTCCCAGAACTAAGATATGTTTGTGGGTCTCATGCTGCCTACCATTGTATGGGAGCATGGCTGGATATACACATACAGCCCCAGAAGGGGAAAAATGTTCCCCAGTCACAGAATTTACATAACATCATGTGTATTAAGTCACTTGTGAAGTGGGAAAGAGGCTTCTGCTTTGTGTCTGTACTAAGAAACAAAAGATTTAACTGATCAGGCCTTGTATATGTAATGGTATATAATCAGAGCTTGATCCAAGGTGCGGGTATGTCTGGGGAAAAATAGCAAATAAAAGACTTGCGTTAGAAATATTGCAACTTACATAAAATATTTTTCATCAAGTACAAAAGAATCTAAGCAGGTACACCTAGCATTCTTTTTTTTTTAAGTATTGCCTAATCATATTACATTTCTAGCACAGTTTCATTGTATACTTGCTCAGAAAATCAGTTCCAGTTTCATCAGGTGTATCACAAAAACATGATCTTGCTCAGATAAGAGCTTTACAAGGAACCCAATGACAAAGGCATTTGTACTGCTATATGGGAGTATTTGCCTTGTAGGTTTCTTGTTATAAGCTAGCTCAGGTTTATAGTGAATTCTGTGTAGTGTTGGTGGTATACTTGATGTCCTTGTTTAGATTCTACTTTGTAGAAATCCATAGTTCAAACTTTTACAGCAGGTGTTAGCAATTGGATACGAATGGTGCAACAGAATCAAAACAATCCTCTTCTTATTTCCCTGTTTATTCAAAGTGTTGAGACAGAGAAGGAGGACCATGCTGGAAAGTTGGCTGCAAGAGTGCTGAAGCTGTTGCTTGACAAGCATTTCTTTTAGTAGCGCAGGCAGTTTACATAGTTCCCCTTCTCTAGCTGCTCAATCTTGTCCTACGATGGCCGCTTCAGCTGTGTCTCTCCAGCTATTGTGAAGCTATAAAATAAGCTAGACTGAGGAAATTAACTGGGTTCAAAGTAACAGGGTTTTTTTTTTCTGGGTTATTTTTACCTACATCTGTTCCTTAATGTGGTTTGGTGCTCTGTCTATCAGAGAGAGTTCTGCCTGCATAGTCGAGGGGTCATGCGGTGGCAAACATGATCCGTGGAGACAGAGTAGAAATCGGGGTTGTGCAAAGCAGCTACCAGAACAAACTTGACAAACTGTGTCCTCAATCTGAATGTTACTTTGCTGAGAAGTACTGATATGTATCTAGGATTTCTCACAACTGTTATATGTTCCAAAGAGGTTTAAATATTGATGCTAAATTTGCTTCTCATTTTCGTTTGACCTTGTGAGGCTTTTCTGGAAGTTTTATTGTTGTACTGTATTGAATAGAAATTCAGTAGTATTGGTCAAACCTGTTGTAAGTGAGCACAAACTTTGATTTAAATCCAAACTGTTCTTCCAGACTGTCTGACCAAAAGCACATAAGTGCCTGAAAATTTGGATTGCCTCTAAACTGACAGAAGTGTGTCTTGTATCTTATTTTGTCTGTTACCCTGTTTTTTCCCTTGTCCCTATTAGAGAGTCGCGTACCTTCAACCCTGACCTTTTTCTTGTCTCTGCTGGTTAATAAAGCCTAGCTTTTGACACCTTTAATAACATTAAGTAGTGCTTGACTCCACTAGTACTCAAAAACTTAGTGGTAGATAAGCAGAGAATAACCAGCTACTTGTTTCTGTAAGGTGAGGGTGCCAAAATTTGCAATGTATCCACACAGACAATGAAAGCCTCCCTCCATTACTCAATAGGTCCCACTATTAATCATTAATGGTTCAGGGTGAGGGTTTTAAAGCAGAGTACCTCTGCCATTGTAGTACCTGAATAGTTTTACACTATTCAAAAGAATAAGAACAAGGAAAAAAAATTGACTGACTTCTTTCATCTCAATCCCTTGCCTCATAATGTAGTAAATTAATGCTTTTGTGTTTCAGACTGTTAGTAATGCATTGTTTGAAATAGCACAGCACAGAAAAACAATGGAGTTGCTTTTCATCCCCTCACTTTTTGTAGACCAATCAATGCCTCTTCTGTAAAATTTTAGTTTGGACTTTAGTTAGAATTTTGCTTAAGAAGATTTTTTTTGGGGGGAACCGAGTGCCTAGCCCTAAGTTATGGGAGTTGCCCTCCAACTTGCAAGAATAGAGCTGAGTTGTCCTTCCAGATCTCTTTATCTGATGCATATACTTAACAATCCAACACAAGACTAATTTAAAGTTCTGCAGTTCTCTTTATATTAGTTTATTATCTTCCCTGATATGGTAATCAATTTTTAGCTAAATAGAACTAAGACTATATAATTTTTGCAGCAGTTATTGTCCCAAGAATTGTTGCTGACTTTGAGAACATCTAAAGAATATTTAAGTTCTGTCAGTCTCAGTATGAGAACTAAAAATCTTCATGGTGCTGGTGACCAGCTTTGGCATGAGATCTCTGTTAGCAGCCTTCTGGCTAAGCCTTCTCTTGCTTCACTTGTCAGAGGTTGTTTGTGTATAAATGAGGGTGAACTGTGAAGGTGAAATCAGAACAGAGATTCCCTCAAGGCTACAAATGGCACGCGTCAGCGAAGAATGTTGTACAGTCCTACAAAGCCCGCAAATCTGTTGGGAAAGCAGACTTATGCAGTTCAGTTATTATCTGAGAGCAAACTATCAAAATATTTATTTTAGACAGGGAAGATGGTTTACAATATCAAATGAGAAAAGGCCAGGGGAAGTCCTCGACAAGATGGTAATTTCTGACTGTCTCATTACTAATGGCAATATAAAAAATAAAGCCAGAATGTGACCAACTGGAGAACTCACCTAAAAACTACTTAGGCACTTGTCATGGAGGACAAGCAGTGCTCTTCCATACATTAAAATGCTAGCTGTGTGTGAAGATAAGTCAATTGTGGAGTATAGTCAGCTTCCAGTTCTGACACAAGGGCATCTGGAAACTTCACTAGCTCCAGGCTTCGGTGCAGTGAGACAGTCTGCCTTGAAACCATCTGCCAGATGGAGACAGCCCTGCAGTTTTAACTTTGGGTGTTCAGAGCTAAGAGTGGTACCATTTCAACAGTGAATTGCTTTGCCTCAGGATCACCCTGAAACAGCTGCAGTAAATTTTGTCAAGTAGCATTGCACAGTCAGTTTTGATCAAGAATTTCATCCTGTATTGACCTTTAAATGCCAAAAAACCCCTGACTTTATATTAATCTTCACAATCTGATGGAAACAAATCCCTGTCCAGGGACATTCTGTCCCCCCCCATGCTGAGATACGAGTGTACCTTGGGGACATGCTCCTATGTATAGAATTAAGTCTTGTCTTGTAGGTACATAAGTGGAAGTTTAACAGATAGCATGTGTTTGTTATACATGCTGTATCACAGTGGTACTGCTTGATTTAATATCTTGTGTGAAGCTCACCAAATATATTAAATCACAAAGTCATTTTAAAATAACTGTTCTCTGAACTGTCCTTCCCTGAAATATTGGTGTGACTTTTCACTTGGCTACGCAAGGACAAACTCTGAAGGTACATCTTCTGGAAAGCACAGACAGGTTAGCAGTTAGATGTTATATATTCTCATTGAAACCAAGAGAGTGATTTTCCCTTCATTTTTTGACTGCAGTTACTATGGTGTTTGAGCTCTTAGATGTGCTGAGCTGATGTCACTTCACCACCTAAGACTTCAGGGGGAGGAAGAATTAGACTTGATTCCTGGCTTTGTCACTTCTGTCACTGAACTTCCATTTGTCAAGCATTTAACAGAGACTTCTTCAACAATGTTTAAAGGATACTGAAAACTTCATTTGCAGTATGAAACAACAGATAAGTTCTATTCTAGTTAAGCTTACTGCAGAGTATCTAGGGCAGACCTTTATGCCAGATAAGTATCCAGTCAATTTGTTTGGATCTGCAGGTGCAAGAGTGAAGGGACAGACTTTAACATATTATGTTAATGTCCAGAAGAGCTCATTTTAGATTTGCTGACAAGGTGGCTGAAATCATTAGATAGTGCATAAATAATGTGAGCAGAAAAGACGTCATGGAACTACATATCCAATGGGAAGTTATTTAAGGATGAATCAGTGGCTCTCTTAGCCTGGAAGGGGCTATGATTGTAGCTTTTCTTAATAAGGGTCTGTGCACAGATGGTCAGAATCAAATTCAGTAAACCAGCCATGTCCACAACACGTCAGGTTTACCAGGAGTGTGCAGCCAGCACTGTGGCTGTCTTGTAGACTTTACACATCTCCGTATGTTTGGCCTGCTCTTCATTTGCTGCACTGATGTTATGCACTAGTACAGAAAGCATTTCTAGATGCCCCAGAGTCTGATCAAAAATAGTGTTGCAAATGAAGATGCCTGGGAAGTTTGCAGCTTTGCAGTTGCTGACACAGTTCTGATCTCTAAAGGTTAGGAAAATAGCACATCATGTGCGATGACTGACTTCATCAATGTGTAAGCTTGTAGGATCTTCAAAGTGTCATGTCTCAAACTTAGCTACACGTCTTGAAGCATGTAGCAATTCTGGTTTTATAGCTCTTTTTTTTCAACCAACATGAAGTTGTTTTATTGAGGCACCATTCTTTTGTAATACATGGAAAAAAATGGGAAGTTATGAAAAGACCTGTTAAGTGCTGCATGGTAGCAGGAAAAAACTGTCTGTACAGGTGCAGGTTGGTAACAATACTAGTATGCAGTGACTAAGATGGCCATTATGTGATAATATTAATAGCTCTGGAAGGTGATGTGCTGTTAATATGATAATTTCCTTAAAAATCATTCGATCTTTAAAAAATAATTTTAGGGCTGCTTTGCTCTATGAAGAAGCTTTTCATCCAAATTATACATTTTTTTCCCGTTGTGGCAAGTGCAACTCTTCAAAGTAAGATCCAAGACTGGATATTATTTTCAAGGATAGGTCAATTCTAGCAATAATCCTACAAAATTTGGAAAAGATTACTGTGTATAATATCAGCTATCCCTGGACACAGTAATAGTATAATAAAATAAAACCTCTGGGAGTGTGTGTAAGTGATAGAAAGTAAGAACTAAGAGTGTAACTGTGTTTTCTCTCTCCTCAGTATGGCCACAATTTCAGGGATAATGATTTAAAAGAAGAAGACATGGAGAATCTTTAAATCCTAAATTCAGAGGAAAATTAGGTCTTCATCTACTATGTTCCATTTTCCTGGACGAACCCACAAAACTCGTTTTCCTCAAATCACCACTGCATATTGTTTCCAAGGTTTACCTCTTATTAACTCATAATTTCCTGCTTCTTTTTGCCACACACTGCCATATGGATTACCAACACAGTTTCTTGAGGAAATTGGGTTTTATCATCATTAACATTTGAATTTATTCATAACCTCCAGCACCTGCATTAACTAGTAAATTTAGTAGGCTGATCTTACTCTAATTTACTTACATATGCAACAGAAAGAGAAGACTAATGCAGCACATTAGAGGATCTAAATGAGGCTCCTACTCTGAACTGTCCTCCAGAAAAGCCTCTCTTTTGTTTAAATGAATAGTCAAATAGGAGAACAAAGAGCACTATCTTCTTAAATTAAGCATCATTTAGCAAGAAAATATTGGTTTGGTTTTTTGCACTCCTCCATTTGTATACGAACAAATAAAGGAATCATCACTCCCCAGCACATCAGCTAGCATGGCTGACAGTTGTGGAGGAGAAATATTTAATAAACTAAACTTCTTAGGGACCAAGCGCAGTGTTTGTGCATATCTGTTCTGTTTTCATATTGTAACTGTCAATTTCTGTGGTTAGACTGTGTTTAAAGGGCAGAATCAGGATGCATTAGAGTCTTTTTTTGCTTCAATGGCTTTAAGATAAGACTCTACATGAAAGTAGAATCAGATGCAACATGTTCCAGAAAGTTGCCACTAAACAATATTGTGTGAATAGATTTGTTCTGTTCCAGTCATTAAATCTAATTAGGCTTGAGAAGAGGTGAATTTGGCATCTCAATGTAAATTATGTTATTCTGTTAGTTGTTAGCTGTAATTATATTGCAATACATGACTCTCACTGTGAACAAAATAATCCCTATTAATTTCATATTTTTATTTACTTAGAGTAAAATTACTGAAGTGTGAAATGCTATATTCAAGACACTTATTTGGGATTTGACTGATGTAGATGACTCTGGTTTTGCTGTGATTTCTTTTAATATGGAATGCAGCTTGGAGAAGATTGTCATTGCTTTTGGTTTTATCTGTTGGTCTTGATCTTGCAGTCATCCCTGCTTGACTGTGTAAGGACTGCATATTCAAACATCTGTGCCATCCACCCTTCTGTGACATGCCCATCCGCTGGTCAGCACTGTCTGCTGTTGCGTTATAGACCTTGCAAACAGCTTCCATCAAAATAAGGATTCAAGTTGTCTGTGTAATTCAAGACTTGCCACATGTTCATTCAAGGGGAGGGGAGGGTCCTGTTTGCTGGCATGTACAGGTAAAAGCAAGCATGACCTGAGCCTTGCCCCCTGATTTCAGGATGTGCATTTGAATCAGTGATCTCCAATATGTTGGGCATGCGAAGAGCAACTGTGGCTAAGCAAAGGTGTAATTATTCACCTGGAATTCTAAAGACTCTAAAATCAGAGATACTTGTTAGAATATAGTATTTTTCAAGATACAAATATCATTCTTGAATCTATCTTGCTGCTCTAAATGTATTTCTGTCCTCATACTAGCATTCCAGTTATCAATGAGTAGCAGAGTTTTCAGGTTTTCACTTTTTCTCTTAATTTTTTCTAGGTTATTCAACAGAGAAATGAGGAATGTGACCACATACAGTTTTTAATTGAAGAGAAAGAGTCTAAAGAAGAGGACTACTATGAAGACCTTGACAGATTTGAAGAAAATGGTACCCAGGAGTCTCGCATCAGTCCCTATACTTTCTGCAAGGCCTTTCCTTTCCACATAATATTTGACAGAGATCTGGTGGTCACACAGTGTGGCAATGCTATATACAGAGTCCTTCCACAGGTTAGATGATTCTCATGCATGAATAGTCGTAGAGATTCCTAATGCTAGATGCTTCATAGGTTTATTTTAAAGATTAATAAAGTAGATTTAGGATTCTTTGTCTAAACAGCATTCCTGCGTAACTGTGCAATATTTAATGACACTGTGCTCCTTTTGTTTGAAAAAGGACTGTGAAAATAGCCCTAATTCTACAACAGCTCCTTATGATCATGTCCATGTGCAATAAGAGAGTAAGCTTGAACAGAGAAAACCTGATCACCTCCACAATTCAGATGTTAGCTTGATACCCAATTCTTTCTCGTAGCTCACTCCAAGATACATCTGCTATGAAAGTGGATGTGAGACAGTTGGCCTGAGATTCAGGAAATGGTCTTGCCCATACTAATGTATAGTGTAGCAGCAGCTACAGAGTCTATATATATTATTTGACAATAATGCCTTCAAATACTTAAGCTGTCAGATGCACAATAACTGAAGAGCAGAATAACAGAAGTTGTAGTATACTTTCTTGGCTTGTGCATCAAAAGCATCAGTATTAGCTAAGATGAGACAAACTGTGTTTTTGATGCGTAGGTATACATATGTGTTCTGAACTGAATGCAGCTGCTGCAATTTCCTCTGGTTATTTACAGTAAAAGAGTACTCAGAGGCCATTTAATGTTATGTATCTGTATATGAATAGGATACCTCAGTTCTTACCTGAAAGAGTTGACAGTGTTTCTAAAAATAAGCAACAAGTAAAAGCGTTAATATGAGAGAAACAAAAGGTAAGATGATGAAAATGTCAGATATTTTTACAGTTATGTAGGCTAGTGTTGCACATACCATGTTGTTTCTGAATTGTTGACATACTTTTAAAATGCAATTTTATGTTATTTGCTTTTTTCTGCAATTTGTTTTTGGTGATTTCTCTTGAATTTGGCAGAAAATGTTGAAAGGAGAGCTTTGTAAGTAGCTCTGCCAGATTTTTCCCAAGGGCATTCACTGGACAGCTATAACTATGCAGCCTACTGAGGACAGCTATCAGAATCCTTATAATCAGAGTTGATGCTTTAGAGAACAGAGGTTATTGAAAAGGGAGTTTGAAGGAGGTCACTTAGGAGGAAGACACTGGAAAGCTTTTTTTACTGTATAGTGGGAATGGTTTGGCAGATAATGAATGTGATAGTTATACACAATTTTCCAAAGTCATCTTGCAGACTAGAATTGCACTTTGAAGTCAATATACTTCTGAGGTAAATTCCCTAATTTAAAAACCTTGTGTTTTAATGGAGAAATGCATAAAGTATATATTCTCTTCCATTCAGTGTTGTTGTCTAATAAAACTGAATATAATTGCTCCATGTATATATTTTATGATAAAACATAAACTTTTTTTTTTTTTTCTCTAGCTGCAGCCAGGAAATTGCAGTCTGTTGTCAGTTTTCTCCTTGGTTCGGCCTCATATTGATATTAGTTTCCATGGGATTCTCTCACATATCAATACAGTCTTTGTACTGAGGACCAAGGTAACTAGACAATATTCACCTAGCTTGTCTTTAAGTATGCTTTGGTGAGATAAGAAGAAGTGCGGAAAGCTCAGAAGTCTTCAGAGAAAATTCTTTGCACAGTAGTATGCTCAGTCCCTTTTGAGTCTTGAGCCAGGAAAAAGTCACAGGTGTGAATGCATGTGTAGCTGTTAAGTAGAATGCTTTGTAGGAATGGTGAAGTACATATGTTTCATGTCTAATGCTTTGTTTGCAAGGAGCCAACCCATTATATGGCATTGTACCAATGTAGACAGGCAATTACATTTACTTTTGCTTCCTAACAGTATGGGAGGCAAATATGAAATGTGTTCTTGCTTGGACCTATACATTCATATGCAGTTCTATGTCCTGTTTCTACAGAGGGCAGGAGAGGAGGTGGGTGGTATGAACGAGTGCAGAATGTAGAGTAGCACCTACTATGTCAAAGAGCTTGTTCATTTGTAGAAAACTGTACCTGAGAGAAATCAACAAGATTTCTTAGAGAGGCTCCCAGGCACAGATAAGAACTTTGTACAATAGGCAATACTTTTGTCCAACTATCATTAAGAAGTGATGCAGAAGAAAACAAGAATTTGTGAACATAAAGAAAGATACCATATATTATATCTTTGAGGTTGAAAATCACAGTATTATAATACGAGTAGTGTATGGTGTTCAAATTAGAAATCGGTTGGGTTTTAATGTAGGCTCTAACTCTATTCCAAACATTCTGACTGCCTTCATAGTGAAGGCACTTACATACATGGCCTTGTGCATAACAGACATACCATTGCCCTTATATAATTGTGATTTTTCATCACCAGGAGGGACTGTTGGATGTGGAAAAGCTGGAGTGTGAAGATGAACTGACTGGCACAGAAATCAGCTGCTTACGCCTGAAAGGGCAAATGATCTACTTGCCTGAAGCAGACAGCATTCTCTTTCTTTGCTCGCCAAGGTACTTCAAACCTTAAGAATTCTGTAATATTGATTTTCATTTGACAACTACTAATTTTAAGAACACTTATGAGAGTAGTACTACAGAGATTAATTGGTTCAAATATTGATTTATTTTATTTTGATGTGTTTACACTAAAAGAGGGAGGAGCATTTAAACACCAGAACTTGACTTATTGTTAAGTAATTCAATACAACCATTGGGATGCCTTGGCCCGGTTTGTACAAATGGGAATTCCTCATGATTCCATGATTTTTGTCGAGTTTTGCCTTTTATCTCTTACACTTGAGAGTGCTAAGAAATGTCACAATGATTTGGTTTCCTATGTGGATTCATACATTTTTGCAGTAGTTTTAATATAATAGAGCAGTGATGATTATAAAGAAGTGGTTGGAATGGGGGATGGAATGGAGGGCTTCTTTAGCTTCTTTAGCATGTTGAGCTAACACATCAGATTAACCAGTTATGGTATGTTAATCTGATGCATAAAAGGGATGAAGACTGAAAGTGGATGAAGACAGAAAGGGAAGAGGCTACCTTAATGTCGCTTTTATTTTATTACTGAAGAATGTTCATTTGAATGTTCATGGAACTCATCAATGAGAATTCTCTATTGAAATGCAAAAATTAAGAGCCATGTGTTAACATGAGTAAACACAAATAAGGTGTTTCATAGAAGGGATATGTCGTACTGCTCACCACAAGTTCAGAAGTATATTCTTTCTTCTGTTATTCAGCAGCCTCTGCTGTTCATTTGAGTTTTAAATGTTCCTTTGGCAAATTTAATTGTGCCCATTTTATTACGTATTTGTCCACATTGCAGCGTGATGAACTTGGATGATTTGACCAGAAGAGGTTTATATCTTAGTGATATTCCATTGCATGATGCTACCCGTGATCTGGTTCTTTTGGGAGAGCAGTTCAGAGAGGAGTATAAACTGACTCAAGAGCTTGAGATCCTCACTGACAGACTGCAGCACACACTGCGCGCACTGGAAGATGAAAAGAAAAAGACAGACACGTAAGAACCAAATCCTGATTTTGAGCTGAAACAGTGACAGCAATATGCTATTTATAGCTATCTTCTTCAAAAAATAACAGTCTTGGAAGGAATATAAGAGATATTCAGAGCCGATAATTTTAGAGTCAAGAAAGAACATTTTGCTTTAATGCCTCATAGGGTATTTCTTTATTTAGATTGTCAAATGTCATCTGCAATCCAGACTGCTACATGCACAGGTGTTTTGATGGCTCAAAAATAATAAGGAAAGTTACAAGAATTGAACTGACAATCCTTTTTTGCTTTGCAAATTACCTGAAACAGTAGTTTTGCAAACTTTCTTACATGCAGTCCCTGTAGCCAAGATGAATTTGATGAATGCCCAAATGCTACTATTTGACAAGAGTTCTGTAAAGCAGCTGTAGACAGACCACTTTATCTTTCTGGAGCACCGTGCTCACAGGTTAATAGAACAGAAAAACATATCTTATATGTTTATTTCTACACCTAAGTACATAATAATAAAGCATATACATTGGACCCCAAATCCATTTCTACAGGTGACTGTAAAATCAAATTCATAGTATTAGTGTATGGCAGCGCTGCTCAAGGACTATACCACTCTCCATCATCTTTGGCAAGTCGTGGGAAACAGGGGAGGTGCCTGAGGACTGGAGAAAAGCGAATGTCACACCAGCCTTCAAAAAGGGCAAGAAGGAGGACCCGGGTAACTATAGACCAGTCAGCCTCACCTCCATCCCTGGAAAGGTGATGGAACAACTTATTCTCGATGCTGTCTCTAGGCATATCAGGGATAAGAAGGTCATTAGAGGCAGTCAACATGGCTTCACAAAGGGGAAGTCGTGCTTGACCAACCTGATAGCCTTTTATGAGGATATTACCAGGTGGATAGATGATGGTAAAGCAGTAGATGTGGTCTATCTCGATTTCAGAAAAGCATTCGACACTGTCTCCCACAGTATCCTTGCGGCTAAACTGAGGAAGTGTGATCTGGATGATCGGGTAGTGAGATGGATTGTGAACTGGCTGGAGAAAAGAAGCCAGAGAGTTGTGGTGAATGGGATGGAGTCTAGTTGGAGGCCTGTATCTAGTGGAGTGCTCCAGGGTTCGGTACTGGGACCTGTGCTGTTCAATATATTCATCAACGACTTGGATGAGGGAACAGAGTGCACCCTCAGCAAGTTTGCTGATGATACGAAACTGGGAGGAGTCGCTGACACGCCAGAAGGCTGTGCTTCCATCCAGCGAGACCTAGACAGGCTGGAGATTTGGGCAGGGAAAAATTTAATGCAGTTTAACAAGAGCGAGTGTAGAGTCTTGCATCTGGGCAAGAACAACTCCAGGCACCAGTATAAGTTGCGTACTGACCTGTTGGAGAGTAGTGTAGGGGAGAGGGACCTGGGGGTCCTGGTGGACAGCAGGATGACCATGAGCCATCACTGTGCCCTCATGGCCAAGAAGGTTAATGGCATCCTGGGGTGTATCAGAAGGGGGGTGGTCAGTAGGTCAAGAGAGGTTCTCCTCCCCTTCTACTCTGCCCTGGTGAGACCGCATCTGGAATATTGTGTCCAGTTCTGGGCCCCTCAGTTCAAGAGGGACAGGGAACTGCTGGAAAGAGTCCAGCGCAGAGCCACGAAGACGATTAAAGGAATGGAGCGTCTCCCTTATGAGCAAAGGCTGAGGGAGCTGGGTCTCTTTAGCTTGGAAAAGAAGAGACTGAGGGGTGACCTAATCAATGTTTATAAATATGTGAAGGGTGAGTGTCAGGAGGATGGAGCCAGGCTCTTCTCTGTGACATTCAGTGGTAGGACAAGGGGCAATGGGTTCAAGCTGGAACATAGGAGGTTCCACTTGAATATGAGAAAAAACTTCTTTACAGTGAGGGTGACAGAGCACTGGAACAGGCTGCCCAGAGAGGTTGTGGAGTCTCCTTCTCTGGAGACATTCAAAGCCCGCCTGGATGTGTTCCTGTGCGATCTGATCTAGGTGTTCCTGCTCCGGCAGGGGGATTGGACTAGATGATCTTTCGAGGTCCCTTCCAATCCCTAACATTCTGTGACTACTGGCAGGTAAATTAAACTGAAGTTTGAGTGACAAACAGCATGGGGCTGATGGTTGACTGTCATTCATAAAACATGGTACCCATCTCTGTAATAGAAGAATTTATGGTGGACTATGCTTGTTTAGTCATAGAATTAACAGTTGTTGTACTATGATTTCTATTTACAGATATTTTTTTCTGTAGTAGTGTAATGGAAAGTTTTGTAAAAAGACTTGAAAGGGATGGATGGAAGAATCAAAGAGAAAAGAAGCATAAAAAATATTTTTTCTATTAATTCCTGTTGACTTGCTTTATAAAGTCATTTTATCTTTGGGAATTCTAGAATTCTTGGCAGCTGCTGGCAGAGACAGTGTCAGTTACTATATCACGTGCCAGAATTATTCACTAATTATAACTCATGTAGTAGTGAACTTGCCAAAAATGCAACTAATGAGGGTTTGTGCAAGAGGCTGTGTACAAAATGATGCTCAAGATTTGTGAAACAACTAGAAATTTTCAGCTTGCCCACTTAGCTGTGTAAGGAGGGAAATACACCTTAAGGCTGCAGTTAGAAAGTGGGAGGAATACAAATGAGAGTAGGGTGAAGCTGTGTGTGTGTATTTGGATTTTATTTGCATAATTTGTTATATGAATAAGTGTTACTGTGTCTCATAGACTATTAATTAAAAAAACCAAACCATGCAATACACCCTAAAAGCAGCATTCTCAACAGGAGGCATTTAGCAATGCATGAATTGATCAAAGGTGGGAAACTGATCTCTTCGTGGCCTTTTTTGCAATGTGTATGGTTTTGTGAGCAAAAGCGGATTATATGAGCTGAGGATATGGCAGAAATGCTTAAGCAATAAGCAAAAATGATCCAAGACACTATTAACAGATCATGTCAGAAGAATTAGTACTATATACCTCATTTTGTTAGTAATTTAGATGTATTAGAGGGCTTGAAATGTCATGGCTTTAAGTATGCTGAGGTAGATCAGTTCCTGTTTCCCAAGTAACATATTCTTCAGTAAACATCTTTTATATTGCTCTTTGATGATGCGAGTATGTTATAAACCTTATAGGAGATACTAAGTTAGTATTTAAAGAGGGCTGATTTCTCCACATTCTTTCTGTTTTTCTTGTGCCTTTCTTTTCTTACACGTTTAGATTACTGTACTCTGTTCTACCACCATCAGTGGCAAATGAGCTGAGACACAAGCGTCCTGTTCCAGCTAAGCGGTATGACAACGTGACCATTCTTTTCAGTGGCATTGTTGGATTCAATGCCTTCTGTAGTAAACATGCCTCTGGAGAGGGAGCCATGAAGATTGTTAATCTCTTAAATGATCTTTACACAAGATTTGATATTCTGACTGATTCACGAAGGAATCCATTTGTTTATAAGGTAAGCAGAAGATTTTCAAAGTATTTAATCTTTGTCTTTTCAATAATTTTCTACCTTGTCACTCTTCCATCCTTTGGATTTTAGGCTTTTTAAAAAAAAAAATATATAAGTTCTCAGTCTTTGAACTGTGTTACCTGATATTACATAGCTAAAGAAGAGTGTGTTGTGTATCTCTAAATGGGTGAAGGAACATAAAGGGCTTAGTTCTCAGCAGGATTTCTGCACAGTCCCTCATTAGATGGTTATATAAACTGCTTCCACGTTTACCAGACATGGACACATACCCAAGCAGTTTGTGGTTCTGCTAACATTGTGCTTTAAGTTTTTCAGTCACATACCTGGGTCTCGCGCTTGTAAATTGTGACTTGTTATTCAATGTGGATTTCATTCCTTCATTAGGAATGAGGTGTAGTTGCAGATGTGGCTGGTAGCAGGTGGAGAGAGATATCCCATATGTATGTACATGTGTATGCTAGTGTGTTTATCTGTGCAAGATTCAGTCCTAGCTTTTATTTGAAATTAATTTTATGTTCTGTACCAAGTGAATCAAAGTGAGTCAGAACAAACGTGCTCAGTTTCTACAGAAATTTAGAAGACCTCAAAAGAGAGGCTCAAGTTCACACAGTCACAGTGTAATTTTCATTTTTTATATTGTGAGCATATAATAAATTCTTCAATAGCAAGCAGAGGTGATGGAATTAGGGTGATCTGAATGAAAGTGATGGGAATATATTTGAAAGGACAAGCAGTCTTGAAGGAAGCACTGTGTCCATTCTAGTACACTGAAGCCTGTGATAATAAAGTAGTTTAAAAATTTATATCTTCATAGGTGGAAACAGTTGGGGACAAGTATATGACAGTGAGTGGTCTTCCAGAGCCTTGCATTCATCATGCACGATCGATCTGCCACCTGGCATTGGATATGATGGAAATAGCAGGCCAAGTTCAAGTAGATGGTGAGCCTGTGCAGGTTAGTAAATGTGTGGGCTTGAATGAAGAGCTCTTTCTTTGAGACAATGGTAATGCTTCGGAATATGATAATGCTCAAGTCCCAGTCCATGCAAGCTTTGTTATTGTTAGAATTTGAGACTGATATCTGCAAATAATATGAAGACTCACATATAGATGTGACGTGTGCAGTTCCTAGACCTTAAAATCTAGTTATTGTGCCTAACCTTTTAAATTACTAAATTAGGTCGCATCATTTGTCTGATTTATGAACATTTCAATCAACAAATTCCCAGCACACATCAAGTACAATTCATTGAGTCGTCTTCATCTCAATGAACAGATAAATATTCCCTCACTGATATTTTTGGTCATGCTTCAGATCATCACGTCAGCATGAGAAAATATTGCATTAAAAAGAAAAGTACAGTTCCATAGGAAGTGATGGCTGTGATTACTGGCAACAATGTATAATAGGGGAAGTTCATTCGTTGTGGGATTTTATGAAAATGTTGTGGCATTAATACAGAACTGGGGAGGCTGCATTGACCTGTCCTCATCAGGAGGCTGTGAGAGCAAAATAAGTAATGAGTGTGATGCATATTTCTATTTATATGAATGTTACTGGTCTAACACCTAGTTTAGATCTGTGTACTTCGCTTTGTCACTGGGAAAAGAAGTGAGAAGATTTGATTTAGGACTTTAGAATAACTGTAATGTGCTGTAAGAATGAGCTTCTTCAGACCCCTGCCCTAGCTCTTGATCTTTTAAGTGCAAGATACCATGATGTTTCCTCTGAGATACATCTTCTTTTATTGACCTACACCATCCATTTCTGCATCTTCTGAGCACTCATTAAACACAGACCTCCAGAATATGCCTCTCTTTCCACTTTTTGTTAATTTCACAGTACATAATAGCAGCATGGCATGGTGCATGTTGGAAAAATACGGAGTTTGTTCTTTCATGTGGAAGACAGAGCCGTGACACTGCACTACAATTAAAAAAAAGTAATACAAAACACAAAATGCAATGCTTTGAAGAAGCAGGAGTGGTGCATTGAAAAAAGAAACCCTAGTATATAGAAATGGAATAATACCTGTAGTTAGTCATAAGCATCAGATTGGTTACGTTGACTTTGAATATTCAGACTTGTTTTTTTCTCTCTAAAGATAACAATAGGAATCCATACTGGTGAGGTAGTCACAGGTGTTATAGGCCAGAGGATGCCACGTTACTGTCTCTTTGGAAATACTGTCAATCTAACAAGCAGAACAGAAACTACTGGAGAAAAGGGAAAGATCAATGTCTCTGAATATACTTACAGGTGAGTGATGCAGTGTTGTTGGTGGTGTTAACATCTTAAAAGAAATCACTTTGTCAACATAACATCAAAGTGTCTTTGGAGTTGAAAAGACAGGACTCCTGCAACACATTATTTTAAGTACTTGAGTTCTCATGAAACTGTATGGCAGACTGCATTATGATGTGCCATCATTGGTATGCAAATATAATACTTATCCTAGAGATAGCTTTGACACTTATGCTAATTTGCTCACATATCTATAGCATGTGGCGTGCATGCATAGTACATATATTTACATGTTTTTCTCTTTCAATTTCAGGTGTCTTATGACTCCAGAAAATTCAGATCCTCAGTTCCACCTGGAGTACAGGGGTCCAGTTTCTATGAAGGGTAAAAAAGAACCAATGCAGGTTTGGTTTTTGTCCAGAAAGAGTACAGAGACAGAGGTATGACTAACCAGAGTGTAATTTTTTTTTTAAACAAGGCATAAACATGACAAATTTAATCTAAACCACTGAGATCATTTGCATTTGCAAAACTAAATGTTCCCTAGAAAAAATGAAGAGTTTTGTACAACAGTATTTCATTAATGCGTTTACTGTCTTGACAGCACATTAAAGTCCTTTATTATTTATCTTTACCATTTATGCAGTCCCTGAAAGATTACTTTTGTATTTTAAAAAGTCCTTAAGGGAATGCCAAATGTTTAAATATTTATATCTCTTTCTTGCGGATTTCTCCACTGTACTAGATTTTGCAATATAATGTCAATTTCTGTTTAGCTGACATGTCTGATTATCAGCACCTCAAAATTCACCATTTGCTTCCTTACAGTCAGTGAATAAGTATGTCTTCAAATATTTAGCCAACAGTCCAGCAACCACTTGCAGGGAGGTTCACATCTAATGTGTATGGTGGTCTGTTAATTCCCGGTGGATCTGCTTGTTCAGAAACTGTTGCCTGATAGAAGCCTTGCTTTAGAAATATACAGGGTGAATACTGTTTCTTCAAAGTGACATATGAGCCTAAATCCTTTTCTCAAAATGATGTAGGGTAAAGCTCTTCAATCACTGAGTGCTCTTTAAGCTTATGCCTCAATTTCAGAAGTATGGGCATATATTAACGAAAATATCATGAAAAGCCAATGATATCTAGACTCACAAGTGTACTACAAACAGACACTTAATCAGGTTGCAGTATGCCAGCTGATCTGCCATAGCTGAGCAGATGCATGCACTCCACCCATTGCCAACAGGGAGAACAAACAAAGGGTGAAAGTAGCTTGAATTTTGACCTGAAATAATACAAAAAAAAAAAAGTACATTAAGCTAATCTTAAAAATACACTTGGCTAAAATAAGGAAAGTCATCAGTTACTTTGGCTGAAATAACTCTTGTAAGTCAGAGGAAATTAATTATGCGTCTAAATACTCATGCTTTTGAAAATGAAATTTTGTCTGTTAAATTTTTTTTTGGCACTTTAGGAGATCTAATCTGGATTTATTACCACTGGTACCCAAGTATACGAATACTGACTTTTTAATGGTAACTCCTAGTATTAACCCCCAGTATTAAAATTCAGGTGAGACCCTGTACTTTAGCTCTCCTGAAGCCTGTAGTTTAGTATATATTACTTACAATAATCTGGCCACTTTTGATAATATTTTTTATTCTGTATCAAAAGTAACTATAATTTCACATGGCTACTATTCTTTCAAATCTGCAGTTATATTTTAATTAAACACCTTTCACTTTTTTCTGCATTATAAATTATGTCCTATCATTTATAGCAGAGTATATTGTAATTTTAAATGTAAAATTTCAGAGGGGTACTGAGTCAGGTGGGTATTTTCCTTGTTGCAGCCTCACGCATGTTTAATATGAATATAAGATTCAGATAGTTTAGAATTTTAAATATTGCAATTTCCTTTTAAAGATCTTGTACAACAGTTGGTTTTGTTAATCATCACAGCAGTCCTGAAAGGTACTTGCTGATACTATTGTCTAGTAATCGAGCTTTGTAGAGGGGGACATGAGGGCAGAAATAAACTTGACAGAAAAATACTGTCACCCTGAATTTTAGGAGAACTTAAGACTCACACTTTAAGCACACTCAAAAAGTCTCTGCAATTTTTGTTTTTGGTAGTTCTGAAATTCAGATATACATGTAATTCTTATAGATAGAAAGACTTATCCCACCACAGGTACCTCTTCTAAATTGTAGAGAGTTTGGGAGAACAGGGGACTAAAATGATACATTCATGTGATGACTGGGATAATAACTTTGTCAGAGGTGATTTTTGAAGTGAAAGTGAAAAAATATAATCCTCTAATCTTTTAATGCTTTTTCATTCCTTGCACAATTTCATCTGTCTATACACAAAAGATGCAAATCCTTTTCTGAACTGTTTGCAGTTTCTCTTTGTCTTGTGAAGATAATCTTCCTGTTATTTCTGGCACTTTATAGACTGTACATAGTAGTTGTAGTCTAAAAGCAGAAAGCAGATAACCAATTTTTTATGTTTGGTTACCTTACAGTAATCGCTTTGCTTTAGACAAGGGTGTAGTCTTGGTTTTCTTTTCAGAACCTCATTCTCTCAGACCTTTCAAACACACACATGTGCTAATGTACGTATTATCATGTGCAGTGCTGTTGATTTCAGGAGGACTGTTCATGACAATAAATATGGCATGTTAACATATATTCAGAAACTATATGGTAAATTTCCTGAAAGGTTACTCCAGAATATTGCAAGAAGTCGTTTATAGATGTAAACATGAAAATATTTCTTAAATCATCCTGAAGATATTTTTGCTGATTATTCTTTTACTATGAAGTTTTCTACTTCCAGTATCTAGGATGGTTTCACATTAGTGATGCGTTTTCCTTTTAATTTATATCCCCTTAGAGAGTGATTAGTTCAGCATTTGCAAATCTGCTGGGATAATATTTTACCCCGAAGGCCAGTAATTAATATATGGTGAGGAAAGAGGACAAAATACTTACAGCTGGCATAGACATGTGAAACCACGGCTTAAAATATGCTGTCTCTCTGCTAGGCCAGTAGAAAGTTATAGGGCTGGAGCAGCTCAGCATACCTCAGACTTGGCATCTCTAATATCAGCAACCATGAGCAGCAGCTACTTCTGAAAAAGACCTGATTTACAAGCATCAGTGTTGGTTTGGAATGCTGCTCCTTTACTTTTTTCCACTGATGCATGTCATGGAAGAGGTATTTCCATGACATGCATCAGAAATATACATAGAACAAAAGCAACTATGACCGATTACTCATTTTGCATCTGCTTGTTTGCATGTCATGAGATTAATTATTACTATCATTATTATTTTAATAGAGGTTCAGCTGCAGCTTCTCTCTTGAGAAACAGATTTTTTGTAAAAAGTAAAGCTTTCAGAGAGCCTCCAATGTCTGACTGCAATTTCCATCATTCCCCGCTTTCGAATATTTTTCTGTTCTGCCCTGTCCTCACATTACTGATGGGAACAAGTTAAAGTTCTTCAGTCAGAGCTGGTAGTTCATCAGAGAATGTAGGAATTGTTACATTCCTACATACAAAGCACATGAAAGAAATGCATGTGTTACCTATGCTGTGTTTTATTATTTGTATTATTAACTGATACTGGTTGCAAATTGTAAAATGTATTTTGTCACTGCATTGACCTACCATGTTGTTGCTTCAAAGAAAATCCCTTACTTCTCAAATTCTACTTCCATGCACTCAAGGAAACAAAGCAAGATGCTCTCTGAGCTGAGGGAAAAGGAAGAGGACGCTGGATAGGGTGCAATACTGTCTCCAAATAGGGTGCCAGGAAGTAAGATTGATTTATGGATGTTATTTCACATCATATCTCCCATTGTTATGTGCAGTACCATTGTCTTTTGCCCTAGTCCTGAAGTCATGCTCACTGTTTTTCTCCAGGCTCGCTTGCTATGTTTTTTTTTTTTTTTTCTTAATGTTTGGTATTGTTATATCTCTGCTATGAGCATGTATTTCAAGCTTCCCTTTTTTTCGATATGCATTTTTGCATGTCAGTCATGTGGCCTTTCCTACTACCACATACTGTTGAATAACATTTTGTAATGTGCACGCCACAACTAACCACTCCAAACTGATACTTTACTTTTTCATCTTCGTCTCTGAAGTATAGTGGTTAGATGAATCAGTGACACTTCTGGAAAGACAGGCATTTCAGTTGTTGGGCAGAACAATTAACCTGAAGAACTATTTTTAAAAATAATACCTAAAGCAGCATTATGAAAATTATTGTATAAACATTGTTTATCAGATTTAGTTCTGCTAGTACTACGCTTCTTAGTCATTTTGCGATTAAGCTTGATGCACTGTAAATTCCCAGTTAGAAAACGATTCCTCTTTTGATATGATCCTGCATTTTCCCTTTGTAGACACTGTGTAAACATTTTCTATATTGAAAGGGGGGAGTTGTTTGTCTGATACTGCCATTTCAAGCATGTGCCAATGTACTTCTGCTGAAATGCTGTTCACTTGCAATGTATTTCTTATTTATATTAACTAAACTAAGTTGTCATGTTAATAATAGATTGCAGAACAATTTTAGAACACCTGTAGTGCTTTTGATTTGTTTCTGAAGGAGCCCCCAGAATTGAAAGACATGCTGCTGGGAGATGGTTGTCATGGTTGCCTTTAGGTTTAGTCTCTCTAATTTTCAGAAATTATTTTATTCCTTGGGAGAACCTGATAATATTCTAGGCATCATGGCATAATTAAGGGATGTAAAGCTTGTAAGGGGATATAGTACCTTTTATCAGCTGATGCAGTTAGTAAAAGTTTCAGATGCCTAGACCTTCCATAACTTCACCATACAGTGCATTTATGTGAATAATATCCATTCTTATGTGACTGATAAAATAGGGTAGTGCAATTACTTTGTGTATCAAAATTGTCTGCATCTAGTATACCTTATCAGCACAGAATATATATGTATAAATGTTTTATGTTAATGTGCAAAAGAAATTGCAATAAATTATTTTTTCCACTGACTTACAGAAATGTTGATATTTTCTTTTTGGTGAAAGCTTTTATTTCATTGTTTGATACAAAAACAAGTATGTTCTCCATTCCATAATTTGAAGTCCAAGTTTACATAGTTTATTGAGTCATTGTTCCAATGTTTGCAAATGTCCAAGAGTCATTTGCAGTATGCAAATGAGTTGAGGTATATGGATCACATCCTCAGATCAAAGTAGTGTTCAAAATGTGTAGATTAATGCTACCAAAAACAGTAGATGAGGTCACAAAAATGAATACATTCCTTTGAAACACTTGGACAATATTTAACATACAAAAATTATTAGTCGTTGACTTTGAGCAGGATGTACGTGACCAACCAAGGCTCTAGAAATGAGAAATGAAGAGAGGAAGCCATATACATTCCTTGCCATCATCTCACTGTCAGACAGCAACGCATCCCTGCACTCCGTGAGATAGCCTAAAGACATGGGATTTGTGACGGCTGTGGTTGTGCATTGTCATAATTCATGCAAAAGGGTGTGGTTTCTGTGTTGTGCTTCAAGCTGATGGACTCAAATAATGTTCTGAGTTTGTATTTTAACCTTCTTAATAATTTCAAAGTATTAAAGCCTCTGTTAAGCTACTCTGTAATATAACCAGTTTCTTGAACCACTAGAATAATAGCTCATATATTGTGTTCATAGAAGAGCTTTTTATCTCAAGGAGACCAGTATGATTTAGGCACTTGAGCACTTCTGTTACTAAAACTGGTCCTCACTTAAATGCCACATTCAGCTACTAAAATTATACTTTAAATATTACTCTCAGATAACAGTTAAAAACTTCTGCAGGTATTTAGTTCCTTTATGTGTGCTCTATTTCCTCTTTCATTTAACTATAGTGATTTACTTTTTCAATAGAAGCTCTCTAGTTGAAAAGCGAGGCAGAGTAATTGCCAGAGTGTGTTTCAAAGGTATTTACAAATGCATTTCTTTTATTTTAATATTTTTTTTTAAGTTGAAACAAGGAGAAGAAAGGGAAAAGCAGCAATGAAATTGCAAATTCTGGAATGCTTAGCTGTTTGTAATCTTCTGGATCATGTGCTTTCCTTTGAATTGAGATATACAAAAGAATTTGGGTTTTTATGGTATTATTAACTAAGGCAGTGGCCATGCAGGGGACTCTGCTGTCTTAAAGTTGGCACAGTGGTTGGCTTCTGTATGCAATGCTGAGTAGTCTGATTGCTGCCAGTGTTTCTTGGATAATATACTCCTTTTTTTTTCCTAAGACAGGGCTTGAAAAACAGCAGAAGGACTCTCGCTGGCTTCAGTAAATTTTGAAGCGAGCCTAATAAGCGTGTACTGTCAGTATTTAAAAGTTACATTATAAACCACAACCAATGAGGCCATTTGATATATGGCCTGTATTTTTAGATTCTGATCTTTTCATCGACCTTCCCCATGTGGCGTTCTATCAAAACTTGAATTTTTTAAATTTATATGGGTAGGCAAATTTGTGTGTTTACTTTTTTTAGCAAAACTATTATCAATTCTAGCATAGTAAGAGGAATGTATTGCTACTATATTTATTTTTTTACCCAACAATACACTTCTCACAGGCTCTGTTAGGCTGTTATAAATTATTAGCCTTATGCAGTCAGTTTTTATTTATGTTTGCATTCCATAAGGTAAAAACTGTAAATCTAGTCCTCAGTGGAAACAAACTCTGGGAAAATAATTTCACGTTCGATAATTTGCGGGGAAAAATCAGAATGATGAACAATGAATGAGACACTCATTTTGGTATCTATTTACAGCGTTGACACTACAGTTATTCTTGTACTTTGACTTACAAAAATAAATTAAAATGTTGTACTGCTGTGGTTAGGGAACTAGAAAGGCTTTATAAATAATATCTTGAGAACTATCTTGAAACTTCAATAAATGGGAAGGGTATGGGTCGTATACTGCTGGTTTTAACTCCATATATATTTCTGAAAATTTACACATGGGGTCAGACCAAACAATAAACTACACAAGGAGAGCTCCATTTTCTTTCAGGAAAGCGTGGGCTTGCAAAATTTGCCATTCTGGCAAACACATCTACAGAAATCATAATTGGGAACAAGTCAGCAGGTAGAGCAGAAGACAATGTCAGGACTCCAGCTCCAATCTCTCTGGTTGATATCACAAGCTATTGCACAGCTCATAGTCCAATTCTTTTTCCTCCTGTATCCAGCACCAGCTTAGCTGTAATGATCTTGGAGGTATAGCATCTCTCCCTGGCCCGCAAGTTCGATGATAGAAGAGAGTGATGCATTATTCATGGCAGTAGTGGCGTTTATCCATATTGCTGTGATTTCTTTTGGGACTATCCATTTAAGTCCAGCTGAATGCACACTTAAATTTTGCAGGATCTGGGGATTTTTTCTTCACCTTCACCATAGGTTTATAGGAGCAGGAGACAGCAGTATATGTCTTAGACCTCAGTACAGTAATAAAAAATATCGCCCAGAAGACTGTTAATTCACCCTGCTGCTATTGGGCTATATTTTGTTTGTTTGATTGTTTGTTTTTAGAGGAACTTCATGTTTTTATTCTTACCTCACAAAGGCATTATTGACAGCAGTGGTTTATTAGCACCCAGAAAAGCCATTTTATCTCTTATATAGGTATATAAAATTATATATATATATATATACACACACAAATAAGGGACATCCTCCAGGAAGGAGTCATGAAGACAAAAGTGCAAAAAGCAATTTGGTTATGTGAGATTTTTTTCATTACTTGGTTACAGTGTTTAATGTAGGTGGTAGTACAAAACCTATCTGACTACTTAGCTCACTTTTGAAAGACAAGCTTTGAAAGACAAGCACATGCACAAGAAGGAAATGGGAAGGGATGTGCTGGCATCTGATATGAATAAGAGCTGAGTGGAGCTCGACGCCCCAGAACCTTTTCTTTGAACAAAACTCCAAAGCTAGTAAACATTTGAGTGTGCTGCAGCCAAGCTGTGTAGTGCAATGTACAGTCTTGTACTCTGAAGCTTTGATGGCGGTGCCAATAACACCTGTCTCCATGGAGCCAGGGCAGGGTCTGAGGTATTCACATCCTAATGTGTTTTTCCGTCATGATGTAGACAGATCAACATCATACGTATATTGTCACAAACTGTAAAATGGTTATTCAATGCATTCCAGAGCCATCGTATATTAAAAAAGAAAAAAAAATGTTGGATCATCATGTTCTAGCAGTATAAAAACTTGAAGAGAATTTGTTACTCGTGTTCTCCAGACACTTGTCAGGCAGTCAGCATAGCGGTACAAATGGGAGTTTATGGGATATTGCAAATTAATTCTGTCAGTCATGGTGTTGGCTTGTCTCCAGGTAAACAGGTGTTACTGGAATTTTAGTCCTTTTCTGTTTAAGTGCCAGGGACACACAGAGGGTCTGTGTTATTATTTTTCAATTAACATGGTCCTTCCTTTCCTGGGAGAGAGTCTGAAACTGTTGTCATTTCATGCACCTACCAGACAATGAGAGGGGAGCAACTAATAAGCCAGTAAACAGAGCTGTGGTAACTAACTGTAAAGAAAAAACAAGTGGTTTCATTCCTTGACCTATAGGTGCACATGCAAGGCACTATTATTTTTCTCTATTGTTCTTCAGATTTCTGGCTGGCTTTGAATGATAGCTTTGGAAAAACTGCAACAATACATGCTGTCTCCACAATTCACTGTTTGTTATTAGTAGGAGAAGGCTAATGTTAATTTTCATCATAATGGTCGATGGGTCTGTCTGGCAGTCTGACTGTTTTGGAAATAATGACAGCCAGGGAGTGTAAGAACAATTTTCTGATTATTATTCTGGGATGAAGATGTGTGTTCTCTGTTATAAAGGTTTTGTTCCAGACTGTTTCCACATACCCAGCAGTCAGATTGACATTGCCTTTGTCTTTTTTTTTTTTCAGAGATGATTATGGAAATTTCAATAAATATAAAGCACCTAGACAAATTTAATGCTACAAAACAATTGTACTTTCAAGGGGAGTGATTTTGTGTGATGAGGATCGATGAACTCACAGCAGTGAGCCAATGCTAGCACACATTTGTTTTTATCCCTTCATATGCTGACACCTCTGGCATGAAGCCTTTGTGATTTTTTTATATTGCAGGTTCTCAGAGTCGTTCTAGCTTTCCAAAACTGATTTTACACTTTGATAAGTGTGGTATCCTGTCTAGTGCTCAAACAACTGATTTGTGATTAAAATGACAGAACTTAGCTGAGTGCAGACAAAAGACTGAAAGTGCTCATAGTTCCTAACTGGTATTAATCATAATCCCGAACAGGAGACTATTAAGTTAATAGTCCTTGAGCCTTTGTTTAAAAATAAAAACCAAACAAAAAAACCCCACAAAAACTACAAGGCCATAGTTTTCAGATAAGAAATAAAACTCTCTTTGAGTTCAATATTGCTGGCTTCAGCCCTTATGTCAATAGAGCATAGTGTTATAATGAACTGTGTGAAAAATCAAATCACCTTTATAAACCTCACTGAAATATGCAATGTACTAAGTGTGAAGAAATACACATCTCTTTCTCACAAGTCCTAAACACTGTGTGTAAGGTTCCTGGAAAGAAAAGAAAGCAGGTTATGTCCTGTTATTTTCAGATATTTTGTGCAAGTCAACTTAATAAATGACAATTTTCATACGCAAAGTGTTCAGAAACAATCTGATTTTCAAAACCCCTGTATTAAGAGGTTAAAGAGCTGTGTTTTTCCACAGAGGGCATAGTGAATCATTAAGAGACATAACAGCCTGTACAAGAAACCAAAGCGTTGCCTTCTGTCACATTCTAGGTGTGTTTGTGGACAATTATGTAATGATCTAGAGGGTAAGAAACTTGCAGGCAAAGTGAGCATACATGCCTTTTCAGAAAGCTTTCCTTTCCCACATCATCCTACCCCTTGGGTTTTTTAAATACTTATATATAGGGTAGGCCACCTTCTTCTTTCCTTGCTGCTTGTGTCCAGAGAAAAATACAATACTCATGAGGCCTGTAAAACAAGTACAATAATACTTCAGTAATCCTGATGAAGGCACTGTGCAAGTCCTGGGTGATCACTCTCTAATCCCTGCCTGCAGTCCTTCTTTTCTGTTTAACATAAAATGTATGAGCAATCTTAGGAGCACAATTACGGGCAGGGAAGGGTACAGCTAGGGACAGGAGGGGAACACCTGAGCTCCAACTAGAATGATCAAAAAGTGTCTAAGATTGCAAACAAACATTGTTTTCTCATCTGTGGCTCATACTGTGTAAATTTAGGGTTTGATGTGTGTACATTGTTAAACTGGAGATGTCAGTATTTTCTTAAGCTATAATTAATTGTCGCGTTATTATGGAGATGCCAAGAAAGAGTCAACACTTATTTATGAAATACTTATCCTAGGAGAGGGGTTTTTTGCTTATTGTCATTATTGGGCATGATTCATCTTCCCGCTATGGTATCTGTGGGTAAATGTTAACTTCTGTTTGCAGTCAGAAAACAATATCCGTTGTCTCTTGCATTTCCAGATATGTCACATTTTCACTATGATACTTCCTTATCATTGGACCACATTTTTCCTGGCACCATGGCACTGCAGCAGTAGGAAAAACTGCTCTATGACTGAGTGCTATAGGCTATCAAGAAGAGACAAAGTGGACCCAACACTTCCTTTTCTCATTACACTTTCTTAATTTCTGGCCTCAACACACTAAAATCTCTCCAATAAATTGTTCAGAAGGAACCTGCAAAATGAAGATCTGCTGCATCACGGGAGATCACGCAGTAGCCAACCAATAAATCTGAGTGGGTAGCTCTTCACTGCCACAGCTGCCAGTCCTCATTTCTTGTTTTCCTTCTTGTCTAATGGAAGAGTCTGTTCTGTGTCAGATGATGTCTTCTAATTAAATGCTGCAGGGTACTAATGTTTTCTCCCCCTGTTGCTATAATAATACCAGGCAATCTGTGTAGAACAAGTGGTGAAGAAAACAAAAAGGATATCATCTTAGACTGTTGTATCTGATTTTGAAAGCTCTGCAAAGCTGACAGTTGCTTTGCATCTGAACCTGCCTCTAGCTCTGAGACTGAGACCTGAGTCTGAATGCCATCCTGAGGTGATGGCAGTGAAGTTGGCAAAGGTGCTCTGTTAGAGCCTTGCAGCACATGAGTTTGGACTCCCCGGTTTGTGTCCTCCGGCGTGAGACCAAGGACTTACTTCTCCGCCTTCGATAATTAACAGGAGTACTTTTTCTACATATAACAAGACAGTGCCCTAGAAAGAAACAAAACCAGAAGAGAGGTACCTGCATGTCCCAGTGTAACGCCACCTGGGTAAAATATTCTCCATCTGAAAAACAGTTTCAATTCACTTTGTAAATTCGTACCAGAACGAGATGGAGGAACACATTTTAGAAAACAAAATCCTACCTTTTCTCAGCTGAAACTTAAAGGGAGGTAATGAGATGGGTTTCTGAACATGTGTTAGTCTCGTAAAAGGTATGAGGCTTTTGTGGCCCCAGCCAGGCCCTGCAGCTGCTGGGGACCTGTGCTGGCTCTGCTGGATCTGCGCTCAGCCTGGCAACGGACGCCATCTACTGAAGCTCCACAACATTGTCAGAAACATTTGGTAAGACATTTACTCAGCTAGTTTGGGCTTCTCTTGCTGTTCGTTAATTTTTATCAGGAAGAGTCATTTTTCTTGGGCAGCAACTCAAAACTGGTTAAAGGGAAAGTATCAGGCTGTAAAACATTGGGAAAAAGGAACAGTAGGGCCTTGCTTTGCCCTGACCCCAGCAAAAAAAGACATTAGCAGTCTTAAACAGGTCATCCAAAGGTGGAACAGGAGCTGTCTGGAGAAGAAATGTGTCTATTTTGTTTGGGTTTTTTAAAATTGAAGTCTGTAGAAGAAGGCACTGTGAATTGGATAGTTTAGCCTATCATGTTTTAATGTTTGTTATCCATTTAGACAGGGTTAGAAGGTGAACCTTTCCCTGGAAAAGAGTAGCTAATTGGTTGGGGCTGTGTGGTGCCGAGTTATTTCATGTCTGTTAGGCCGTGGCATAAACACAGACATGTTGCACACTGTTCCTGTCGGGTGGAAGTTGTCTTTCTGCATCCTCCTGGCTGACTGCTCTTGTCTTGGGCCATCACCTCCAGTGAGAGCGGGGACTGCAGTCCCGTTAGCTGTGTTACAGTAAGAGTTTGCAACTAACAGCCAGGCAAAACTCTCATTGAAGGGAGCCAGTAAATGCTGGATTAAACGAACACACAGACTGTAGGGATAATTCGCTTCCACAGATAGATCGTGGCTGGAGATAATTCATAAGACTGCAGATGTTTTGCAGGAATGAAGAGGAAGAAAAGGCAAAATGAGTCAAAGAGAACCTGCAGAGAGTGTAGCTCTGGCTGCGAATGCTCAGTTACCCTTCCTCTCCACTCTCCAAACAGCCTAACCTTGATAAACCCTCACTTGGAGAAGGAGAAGGGCGATCGTACCTACCTACCAAGTGTGCAGCGTCAATATGCTGACCTCTGTGGGTCGGTGATGTGCACAGATGGCACACTATGTCTCTTTTTGAATGAGGACAATGCCTCTGAAGGTGTGAATGTAGTGAGTAAATCTTCAGGACATGACCTGATGCTGGTGAGCGTTTCTGTCCCAGCACTGCGGAGACACCGAGAAGAGACACCCAGAAGTCTGATCCGCAATCATAGGGCAGAGAGTCTGCTGCCAGACGGGGAAGGGGCAAAGAGCTAGCTGTGGCTGCAGGACTAGGCACTTCCAGGGTCTTGTCAACCTCCCCTGCTGTCACCATCCTGGCAAAAGGGTACAGAGAAGCAGCTGGCCATCAGCCTGGAGACAAGGGGCTTACGTTGGGTGCCGGAGGCTTGTTTTTGGTTGGAGGTAGGTGGATCTTGCAAGTGTTTGTTAGGGAAGAAGCACAGGGTCACCTTGCGAGTTGTTGGCTTTCTTCTGACTAGCAGAGTTAGCTCTCTGCTGTGCCGTAGTACTCTTTAAAAGAGGATTAATCACTGACCAAAATGGTGCCTTTGATTGTGCACACGTTTAGGTACTGTACACTCCTGCACAGAGTGGCAAGAATGGCATACAGGCTGCAAAATCTAGAGTCAGCAGCTGTTGGAACAGCTTGCTTTCCTGAGGTACTCGATTCTCCTCCTAAGGAAGACCCTGGGAATAACCACTGTTTTGCTTTGGTCACTGGAAGAAAAGTCAGTTTTGTTATATATGAAAACATTTGTTTTTGAAAACAATTGCTTCCTTCAACACATAATGATTTATCCAAGTACAGAATTAGATATATTAATTTCCATTGCTCATTTTGTAAGGCTGAAAAGAGAGGGTATCTGGACAAAAGTGCTGGTTTAATGATCAGATCTCTACCTCTGTGAGAGGCTCAACCTCAGTTTTCGCTTGAACCATACTTCCTCAGGGAGTGGTCCCCAAACCATGCTGCATACATCTCAAAAGGATGGATACTGCCCATCCCTCTGGTTCATTGGCTTTGTTTTTACTGAGCAATGAATTCTCATCTTACCCCTGCTTGCCCCCACCACTCCCAAGAAAATCACAGGCCTTTCCCTTGTTGACTTCTTCTAACCCTGCTTCGGACTTCAGACATCAGTTTAATGTTTGTGGTTGGTTCATGTAACACTGGCAGTATTGACGTTATTTAAAAACTATACATCATATGGTTCATTACATTTTACTTCAGGAATATACAAGCCAGATGTTTTGCCTCTGATAGATGTGTCAATACTTTGCATTGTAACAGCTGTCGTGTAAAAAGGATTTAACATAACCTAGTGTTTTAAATGAATATAAAATATTCCAGTATGTACACAAGCAATGGTTAAAAATGCCATTGATCTTTGGTAACTTTTTTGGTAAGGATTATGTAACAACAGTGTTATTGAACAACCCAAATTCAAGACAAATGAGTTAAACTTTTCTCAAGCAGCACACAATATTCCCATAGCTACATTTACAGGAAGATCTTAGATGAAAAGTGTCCTAGAAGCAACTAAAACTTGTTACAAAGCAGATCCTATTTTAACAGACAAATATTTGTTTTAATTATTTAAGACATCACATCTTTCTATGCATTTAATTTCATATTTCATAGATAGTTTCTCACAGAAGAATTTTTTGTGTCATTTCCACTTGCATAGCAGTAGATTTTATTGCCCTCATGAGCCTGGAGACTTGTGGCAACTGCAACATTGCTGCAAGACAATGTTATATTAGGACATTACCACGACACATTTATCTGGTCTATTAATGGAATTAGTTGCTTGAAAGAGCTTGTCAGCACTTCAGAAGTGGCTTCTGTTGTGGAGTGCTCACTCCTCTGCCAGGAGTTTCCAAGTTCTACTGACCAACAGTACCACTCTCCATGCAGGGTAGTCATTGCATTTTATACATCTGTTCCTGTGCCTTATGTTCATTTTGACCACAGTGCTCCGGTGAATATGGAGAAAACGTTCTATTAAGACAAGTGTTACTAAAGGTGCCTCTGAATTGGAGACACGATTGCAAATACTCGCAAAAAAAAAAAGAAAAAATAATACCATATTATTTCCTGACCACTGCTCGTACTTGGAATGTGCCAAAAGGCCCTAAGTCTAATGCTTATGTTCTATTCTGCAGTTCTACTGTCTTCAAACTACTGCACAATCTTTAATTATGAGGAAGTGGATAAACTGGATGGACTGAGTTAAAGAGTCTTCTTTCCCTCATCTGTTTCTGCAACAATTCCTTTTCCCTTCTATTAATCTCAGTAACACAGATATGAACTTTGGGTTGCATTTATCAGAATTGTTTTACTTGCTCGCTGTACTTGAAAACATCCAGAAGTCATTAGCATTGCTAACCACAGTAGCTAGGTCAGGTTGGAACATCTCCTGCTCCTAAACAGCAAACACATGCTGGAAAACTCCCCAGCCATGGGAAAACAAAAACCATTTTTTTTTCTGGCTGATATGCAAGTGGGTGAATTCTATCAGTGCATGGCTTGGTGCAAAAAAAAATGTAGTGGCAGGGGAATAGGGACTTGGGAAGGAAATTAGGTGATGAAAGGAACAGCCCCCATCCACTGGTGCACTTCAGGCAGGGAATCGCTTTAAGCACTGATGTGGCTTTTTCATTGAAGCCTCTTTCCACCCTACAGGGGCAGGTGGAACAGATAATCAAGAGGCTGCAGGATAGAGGAGGCTCGATGGTTTCTGAGGATTACGATTTGTTTGGGCCCCTCTCATTTTCCTGGCACTTGCATGATCAGCAGCATGGGGGATGCACTTGCCTTGCCCAGTAGCAAAGGGAGAGTGGCTGTGTTGCTGCAGGGGTCCTGGGGGAGGGAGACTGGCATGTAAGGTGCCAAAGGCTCTGGGCCCTGCTGAGAGCTTTCTTTTCATCAGCCCTCAAAGAAACAGTACAAAGCAATGTTGCTGCTTTTTCAGCTTTAATAAGAAAAAGAGGAACAGAAGTTGAGCACCGATTCTGTAAGTGTGTCCAAAGGAATTGTTTTGTTTTATGAGTCTGAGAGTTGCTTGGCATCTGTTGTCTGTTCTAGTGTCCTTCATGCCCCTTAGGGCAAATAATCACCTGTTGATGTGTGTGAGCTCTGCATTCATTATAACTAACAAGTCCTGTATACGCTTTATTTCATTAATCTGTTGTTAGTGATTCATAGCTAAATGCATGCAGCCAAAATACATTATATAAATCCCTCTTGTAGCTTTCTCAGCAGGATGGCCATTCTGTCCTGATGGCTGATTGCTGACAGATCTCAAAAACTAACCCTCAACTTCTTTCAGCTGAGTATTTGAAGGCAGAGAGCCTTTGGGTAACCTAGTGTTTATAAATCCAGACAGGGAGACTGAAAAAAACAAATGGTCACATTTTCTCCTTGATATAACCCTCCAGAATTTAACTGGCTTTAACTACTCTTGAATAGGATTTTGTTGTTAATGAAATCCATCTTGATAAGTGACTGTTGCATGTTTTCCGTACAGGGCACTGTAAGGCTGGTCTTGAAACCGTGTAACTGACCGATCAGTTTGTGGATGTGTTGATATTCTTGTGCACTATCAAGGAAACAATGTCAGGATTATACAGTAGAATTCTGAAATGTATTTATTGACTTGAAAATGTGAGAGTGTGGTGAAAGCTTCTGTAAGAGTTAATTAATGGAGCCTAACTCCACTGCTGAGTGCAAGCTCCGTAACGGGTTCTGCGTTTAGCAGGTGCATTTTCTGTTCAGTGTTAGGAAAGACACAGAGGTTAAGAAAGAAGGCAGATGTCTGGGGTTTTCCTTTAGCACAGGAACTGTGTGGATCCTCAGCCCTTCTGATTTTCCTCAGAGATATGAACCATACCTCTCATCAGAAGTGTCACAAGAAATACTCTGTTCTTCTGTTGGAAACTACCCCTTTCTCTTCCCCAAGGAGATCATTTCCCTTATTGTATCTTTGGGATTGAATAAAATTACTAACTTGCTTGTAGTATTCTTGATTTCCAGACAAAATTTTCTGCCAAAAGTTTCTAATTGGTTTATTGTACTGAAAACTTTTTATGGGATATGTAGAAACTGGCAATGTCAACTAGAGAGAATTTGGTCATGTGTCAGCAATCAAGAAGGAATAGATTGTCTCCAAATGTAGACATAAACCTCACAATCCAGTATTTGCTAGTGTCCCCAGCAGAGCTTGTGTGGGTGAATGTTTGCTGAAACAAATGCAACGATGTTTTCAAAACTGTTCGGTGGTAGGAAGCTGGGCTGTTCCACGGGATTCAAAACCACTGCTGTCCCCTCACTTCTTCCCGCACCAGGTCCATAACATGTGAAGGGAGGCTCAGGGAGAACATTCCTGTTGCCATGGTCATGCTGTTGCTGTTTGCTCACTATTTAGGCCATTTCCTTTCTATTAAGACATCTAAGCTTTCTTTGCGAGCAGTAGGAGTGATGGAATAGGTAATAGCCGTTGCTTACCTGCCTCATTTTCCTATCTGACCACTTAAAGTGGCATCCCAAAGCACTTTGGTGCTTTCAACTGAGTGTCCAGGCAGATGCTTTACACTTTTCTAAGGCGGCAGGACCTTTGGAAAAGGATCCACATCTTGTGAAGTACTCCACACAGTGGAGTCCTCATCTGAACTGGGATACTGGAAAATAAACGGCAATTAGCAACTTATTTTTCAGGAAGAATGAAGTCTCTCAAATATGCTGCTGTACTGCACACCGTGACTTTGTTTCCCTCAGGTTTTTTTAGAGTTATGTAAATCTCTCAGTAACAGTTTTGCCTTCCCTCCCCTGCCACTCATTACCATTTGCTAGATCAACAGTGAACAGCTTCTTACAATTAGTCTTAAAACAGACATTTTGTGTTGCTACTCCAATTAAATAGTCTTTTTTTTTCCTTGTATTTGGTTTGTTTCATGCGAGGCATTGTTTGCCCTTTTTATTCATACATTGCTTAGAAGCTTGAACTAAAGTAACCCAGAAAGATTCCATTTATTCAGGCTACATTAAATAATCACAACGTGATGTAACCCTTCCAGACTAGAGTATGCACAATCTATAAGTGAACTGTAAGTTTACATGGGCATGATTGGAAGTTGTTTGGCATTTTTAGGTTGGAAAATTTCCACTAAACTCTGGATCGAGTCTGTAACAAATAATATTAGTCCTGCAGGCCATGGCTAGAAATGTTGAGGATTCATTCAGATTATAAACACAGGGGGCTGGGTGACCAAAAGGAAAATATTCCAGGGCACCAGGGCTAGTCCTATTAGCCAGGACCAGTCTATATAATCATCAATCCTGCCTTTAATGCCTATTTGCCAAGTCTTCAATAGGTAGAAGAGATAAGGGAACCCAATGCTGTGCTTACATTGAGACCCACGAGGGACATAATATATGTAAATCCTGGTGCTCATGTAACTTAAAACAGCTGGCTAGGTTGAGAGTGGCTTTGAAAGTTTCACTAAATAAGCAGCAATACTAACAATTATGTGGGCTACAATAATTTTCATCAAGAACTATGAAGTGTATTGGAAGTATTATTAAATTTTTGAAGACTCAGGATCATTTATTTGAAAGGATACCCCACAATTAGCAAGGCAAAACTAGATATGCATTTAACCAGGCTTCGTGTGTACCAAAATGACACTTTTCTAGAGGTAGAAAGGCTTTAGTATTTCAGTCTGGAATGGACAGCCACATGTGTGGATCTATGTTGCAATGAATTAATCTGCTATGTAAAAATCCTGTCCAAATCCTCCTGTACAGACCATTCTGTGTTCATTTTGCTTTGCCAAGTAAGCAAGTGCCAGGCCTGTGTCCTGAGCTCTTTGGCCAAATTTTAATTTCTCCTTGAGTAAATCCTTATTTTCTGGCATTCCTTTAGAGATGTACATTGCAATAGTAGTCTT
The DNA here is from genome assembly GCA_011057875.1 of Pterocles orientalis. Classification (NCBI taxonomy): domain Eukaryota; kingdom Metazoa; phylum Chordata; class Aves; order Pterocliformes; family Pteroclidae; genus Pterocles; species Pterocles orientalis. The sequence goes on from WKFP01015229.1 coordinate 915,112, forward strand.
GTGAAATACAAAACTCTCTTCCTTTTACCAGGAGCTACTTTGGTACTATCACCTGCTGCCAAAGGGTGTGAAAATGAATACAATGCATAAAACAACACAATGATACTCTGTGGATATAAAATCCAGAGTAACCAAACACAGGCCATTATCCACACAACCCAATTGCCTTCCTCTGTTCCTCAGAAAATGTTATATGCAACAGCATGATATTCTCTACAGTGTTAAATAAACTTTTAAAGTCTTTTGCAGCATGCATTTTAAAATGTGATATTTTTATTTTATTTGTTGTGCAACACTTAACTACTTTGGGTCAGTTGGAGGGTGTCATCTTCAGGCTGATGTGTTTCTAGCTACAAAATTCTGTGTTGGATCTCTTCGTGCACATCAGATGAGGATTTGGAAGTAGCCCAAGGGGGCTTTCCTAATTGTGTCACTAATTTCACTGTTAGGATTAACATTTTGGAAACAAACAATTAGCATGGGTAAATCTGGCTGATCTCTGTACTTGGAGCAGGGACATGCACTTGTGAGAGAGTGAGAGACGATGTGATCAAACTGTTAAAATACCTTGCTTCTACCTTATAGGTACATCATCTTTACCTATCCAGTAAAGACATATTTTCTTAAAACTTTTAAAATTTCTGTTGCCTTAATTGCACAGTAATCATACATCAAAATATAAAAGCACCCTTACTTCTGCTCTGCTGCACAGCACACTTCCTATATTTAGCAGTGCTGGGGAGTCAATTGCTTTATATAATCTCATCACAAGTCATTGCCGGGAAAAAAAAAATCTGAGTCTGTCACTTGACCTTGGGCAAAACACCAGTCTTTGTGCTTTCTTCAGAGCTCCTTCTGCCATGTACGTTAGAGGAACCTGTAAGCAAGCAGTGATTTCAGCTGTTCTTGTTTGAAGTCAGTGGAGTAAACAAAAGTCATGTTAGTCTTCTACTTGCATCTTTGCTTTGTCTAACGCTTCCCTTTCTGAGAAATGGCTTTTTCTGCTGATTCTTTAGCATGTTTTGTGCTTTATTTCCCTTGAACTTTTTGCACAGCAGAGACAATACCAGTCTTCTTTTGTTTAGTCATTACAATACTAATTCTCTTTTATTTAGTCCTTATTAGTAGAAGCAAACAAAAAATCATTGTGCTTGGTAGCTACAAAACACTTTGATCTCTGAAATACAAGGTGTGCTAGATCACTATGTTTAATCTTTCTCCTGCTTTTCTTCCTATCCAGAAGCCAGATGATACCCGATTCCTACTTCCAAAAACATGATTTCTTCTAGCTCAGGTATTCCACAGCTCCAAACTGAGTCTGGGAGAAATCTTTAGAGAAATGTTGCAGTATGTTTGCTCTGTTTTTTCCATTTTTCCTCTGCGTTGGCCAACACACACCTCGGATAGTGGGGTTAGACAGGCCTTTTTGTACGGCTGCTGTTCCAAGTGTGACTCTGCTTGGTAACAGTGAGAGGGGAAAGTACCAGCAGAAATGACCAATCACAACAAACAGAGCAAACATCTCTAAGTTAACCTCAAGGTCTCTCAAACCTGCAGTTGCTGAGGAGTAAAATCAAGGCATCTAGAAAGCAAAAATATCTTCCTGTATTTCTTGAATCACTTGTCTTCGGGCTTATGTTGAAGGGAACCTCTTGCAGTCGATTGCCAAATGCTAGCATTTTCATTACTTTCTGTCTGCTGATATCTGTCTTTCTGATTTTGCTGCTTAGTAAGTACATTTATGACATTTTTTTTTTGTAGAAAATAATTTATTATTAGTTGCTGAAATTGAGCAGATGGTATTGAAGAAGAGTGTGGATGACAGAGCATGGCTATGGCTGATCGCTCACCAGGAGTCTCGGGCACGGTGCTTACACTCCTGAAGAGCGCAGAGGTGTGCTCCTGGCTGAGGGCTGACTGGGGAGCAGTGGTTCAGAAGGGATAATGTAGCCTTTGTGAGTCTAATGTACAAATGTTTTGATTAGTAAAGTCTGCACAGTGCTATTGTGAAGTCTAGACTACTGTCTGTAAGTTTTCAAATAAACAGTTATCTGTTGCTATTATGTATAGCTGTTTGGAGTCAGCTTCAAATTAGGGTTATCCTTTATCTTGTAGTCTTAAATATAGTCTTGGGTGCATCTTGTACAAGGCTGTTTTGTGTCTACCTCCCCTAAAGGGTTTCCATCCAGTCTCTGGCACCTCCAAATGCATCAAAAGCTCTGATTGATAGGCTCTGGCAGCAGACTTTAGCCAATGTGGACTTGTTCAGAAGTGTATTCAGAGACCTATTCTAGAGAAAGAAATGTACTAAAAATAATGTATAAAGTGAAAATATTAACTCCCACTTTTTTTAATGGCTATGGGTTTTGCTAAGATGTTGAACTCAAAAAGAAAAAAAAATCAAACCCTCCAGTGCAGATTTCTTGTTTTATTAGCTTTAGTGTGTGTGTGGGGAGGAGTGTCTATTTACATTATTGCACATCTTTGCCAGTTTATTTAATCACCAAAGTAATCTTTAAAAACATGACTGTAAACCGCTACTGCTCCATAGGCAGATTAGGCAGATATCAAAAGGCACAGAAGGTTTTCTGAACAATTTTAAAGGAATATAGTTGTGGGAAGCCTGATTCGGCACCAAAGCCACAAAATTCTTGTTCTCGCTGATTTTTTAGTAAGACTTAAATGAAGCCTTTAGTCTCTATCATCATTTATGACATTAAACGTTGAACTTGGCCTATGTCTGCCCCCTTGCTGTCCATTCAGATGCCCTACGTTTCTCTGTGTTGTATTTATAGTAGTTGGCACGCTCCTAACTCTGTCTGGCAAAGCTATTATATCCTTCACTGGAACTTGTAACAATGGTAACCTACTAGGAAAGACTCCATCATTAATAAGGAATCTGCTTTTCCAGCATAACAATGCTCTGTCTTGATGGCAGTTAGAGAAACTGTGTGTGTGTGTTAATTTGGCATGTGTATCGCTTCTCACTCAAAATACAGGAGATGAAAGAAAAGCAGGTCAGAAATGCTGAATTGCATTGTATGTTAGTATCTCTGGCTGTGCTATTTTAAAAACATTGGTAATTCCTTAAAATAAAATTTTAGGTAAAGATTACATTTTTCTTTACATGAGACTTTCCAAAGTTGACTCTTCGAAGTTATCTGGCACAGTTAAATAGTTCTAGGCAATAAAAGATGCGGGAAGAAAAAGGAGTACAGGGAAGGGAACAATGCAAAATATTAGTGTCTCCTTTGTATCTTAAAAAGGAAGGGAAGTTGCAGAAACAATTAGTTTTGTGCTTCTACAAGCCACTAACATTCTTGTATTCCCATCTTTTTTTCCTCGTGTGTTGGTTGGTTCTGGGATGGATTGTTCCACTGAGGCATTTCAGGAGCTTTCAGTAGAAGAAAGATGCACATCCAACAGAAGTTAGTAAAAATGTACTCGAGCAGTTCTATGATTGTAATCATACTGGCACCACAAAACAATCCAAGCTGGCCACCTACATCAGCTGTAGTAGAAGGAAATAAACATATGTCATCCTAAGCATTTGGTTTAGTCTCACAAGCAAACAAAATCCTGCTGGGTTCAAGTGGTAAATAAATTAAATATACCGAATCCATCACTTCAAGAAAACAGAATTAATATTCTTAAGAATGTTTATTGGAGAAGACTGATGTGTCTCTTAAAATTGTAAATAAAGCAAGTACAATTCATCCTACTGTGAAACAGTTACTTGAAAGGCAGAGGAGTAGGAAATATTTCTAACCATTCTCTTGCTTCTCCTCCCCGTGTTCTCCCTTTCCCCTCCAAATCCTGTGAACTTCACTATTCTTGCAGTCCTGCATGTGATACAGCCATAAACTAGTGCCAAACCTAGTTCTTACTCTCAGCTGCTGTCCCTACGGCAGCCTTTACTAGAATAACAGGCGACAGTATCAAAAACGACAATGAGGAAACATTATTATTGCCATTTGTGGTGGGTTGGCCCTTGGCTGGGGGCCAAACCACACATACCTGCTCACACAGTTCCTGCCCCCACCTAATCACAGGGGAAAGAATTAAAGAGGTAAATGGCAAAGAGGACTCGTGGGTTGAGATAAGGACAATTTAATAACTAAACTACAATAATATTGGAAATAATACTATATACAAAGATGCAATGTGATACACAGTGATACTGCCCCTCCCCACCTGATGACCGAAGGCCCAGCCCACTCCCGGCCAATGACCCCGGAGGAGGGAGGGAATGGGTGATACACAATGATACTGCCCCCCCCAAAGCCTCAGCCTGTTGCCAGCTAACGATCCCCAGACACCGCACTCACGGTTCCCCCAAACGGTGGGGGGGGGAGGGGGTGTGCACCGCTCCCGGGGGCACTTCACGGAACACAGATAACAGCCCAAGCGTCCCAGGCTGAGAGTTGACCGAAGCAGGGGAAAAAAAACAGCGAGCGTCCCGGGCCAAGAGCTAACGGCATCTGTGGGGGGGAAAAGGCCTTGGGAGAGCGAGTGCAGGCTCCCGAAGCGAGATGATCCGGAGCCCAAGGGAAGTGAAAGAGAGCGATCTCCCGGAAGGGTCCTCACCTATATACTGGGTATGACGTGCATGGGTTGGAATAATTGGTCAGTCTGCTTCTCAATCGTAACCTAAAAGCAAATCCCAAGCTAGAAGCCAGACTGTCTCTCCCCCCCCGGCTCTGTCTGTGGAAAGGAGAGAGGCTGAATGTATTTGTCCTTGAGAGTATCCTGGCAATAACTATAAACGTTCCTTCTTATCAGTTTTCTCCTGAGCAGGAATCCAAAACATAGCTTCTTGCTAACTATTTATGAAGAGAAGGAAGAAAGAAAAAAAAATTAACTCTCCTCTGCTTAACCCACGACACCATTATAGTATAAAAGGTACTGCTTTTTGTTTAGAAGATCATGGCTGTGACTTGGGAGGGGAGAGAATAAAAAAGAGAGGTTGGTTTGTGTTTTTTTAAATTTCTTTTTAGATTAATTATTAATCAGCAATAAATATTAAGCATTCACTTACCTAGCAACCCAGATATAGTCAAGGCCTTCTGCTGCTGTGTTATTTTGTAACTCAGATCGTGGTATTTGATGTCAATATGCACAAGGTTCTGCCTAATGACAGACATACAGCATTACTTGAGGCAGTCAGGACTGCTGTTCATTTTTACAAATGCTTATCAGCATGGACCGAGGTCAGGGAGAGTGATGGTGTCTTTTAAAGAACAATTAGATGAGAGTTAAACGAAAATGAGCTAGATGACTGAAGGGAAAAAAAGTGTCCTAATAACAACAGTTGTAACAGGAGCTTATCAGAGGCGTAGATCTTCAGGCTGTGTTGAAACAGTATCTCTAGATCTGCACTGTGAGATAGACTGGTCCCTTTTAAGGGTCACAGAGATAAGCTTGTGTGGAACTGTCAAGCATCCTGACCTACAGCAGATACAGCGCTCAGAAGCACAGTCTGCCACTTTTGTTTATTTGCCACTGCATATTTAATTGTGCTTACTTCAAAGAGCATGCTTGTACAGAAGAGCCCTTGTCCTATGCTCGGATGTTTAGTTCTGTCCTCTGCTAATAGCCTCGCTTACCTAATTATATTCTTGCCTACTGCAAAAGCAGGAGAGCAGGTAAATCTCACTTGGAGAAAGACTGTGGAATGATTCAGTGTGAGTAAAGAGGTCATCTTTATGATATTGTGCCTACAGAAAGATTCTGTGTAACTCCTAAATAGAATATAAACATAACAGTTGTGGAATAAAACAGACACAAAACCTGATTGCACACATAATGTTGTGATATTTAAGAATGAAAGTAGTGATTATCCTTCAGAAGTGTGAACAGCTACATATTTTTGGGCTGGCAGGGATAATGAACTCATTAACAATATTCACTGGAAAGAAAGTATTTGCTATACAAAATGATCACTTTTATCTCTTTAGGTGATAATTCTAAAATTCATGTAGCGCTGAGTAGTAAAAATAATTTCATTCTCATGGTTTCTATGAGTAAGTCTCCCTACCTTTGTCATGGAGTTGCTAGCATAACTATCCAATAAATATTTAACGTTTCCCTTCTTACATCTTCAGAAATCAATAGAACATTACATTTCATAGTTTGGAATACGTACCCATGAATGCATGGGCAGGATTCCTGTTGGTTAAGGCTTGGTAACAGGGGAACGTTCTTTGTTTTCACTTGCTTAATTGAATGATTACTGCTTTGTGCATGATGTTTACAGGCAATAAAATAATCAACAAAGATAAAACGTCCTCAGAGGATTAATATCTTTTGCATATAACAGCAAGTTTAGTTTTCAAAATCTACATTGAGGGCAGGCTCTTTAATAGGACAAGGGGTAATGGTTTTAAGCCCAAGGAGGGTAGATTCAGACTAGATATAAGGAAGAAATTTTTTAGGATGACAGTGGCGAAACAGTGGGAACAGGTTGCTCAGAAAGGTAGTAGATGCTCCGTCCATGGAAACATTCAAGTTCAGCTTGGACAGGGCTCTGAGCTACCTAGTCTAGTTGAAGGTGTCCCTGCTCATTGCAGGGGGGTAGGACTAGATGACCTTTAAAAATAGCCCAAACTATTCTAGGATTTATATAGTTCCTCTTCACATATGATCATATGCAAACATTTGCAGATTGATGGCTTCAAGAGTGAGAAAACTGAAGTCACTGAAAAAATGAAATACTCATAGATATTTCATTAGACAAATATTCGACAGTTCTTGATAAACATATTTCGTTGTTGTGGATACTAGGAGTTCATGTGGCACTTGCCTTAATATTTTTTCTTTTACTGACTTCTGCATCTGTAAGCAAGAGGCAATTCAGTCTATAAAACTGTATTAAGTGCACTCTGACAACTAGTGTGTAACTTTCTAGAAAAAAAAACCCCTAGAAAACATTCTATCTTTGAATATATAGTGCTTGTGTTTGCAAGGAAATCTGGCATCAATTTATTGTATTGTAACAGTAAGGCACATATGATCCATTAAAGCATGAGCATACATGATCTCTTTTCTATGAATTTAAAGGTATGCAGATGATGGCAGCTCAGCGCTACTATGGAGCAACACAGCTCTGTGCATATCATAAATCCTAACACCATTTCCTGGATAAAGCATACAGTCAATACTGTTGAGACAGCATACTTAGATGCATCTAAGTATATTTTCTATATATGAATATGTATAAATCTTAACCAATTCTGTTGAAGAGATTATTTTATCTCACAGACATTATTAATACCATACATGAGAGTATCTTTTTAAAAGGTCGCATTTACATCATGCACTCTGTCAGCACACTTAGGAAGTAATTGATCGTTTCTGTATTAGACAAGGTGTTAAGCAGTATTACCTGATGTATTCTGGGCTTTTCTTCAGTTTTGCAGAGAAATATTTCATGGCTTTTTTTCCTCCAAAACTTGAATACGTGACAGTTGTAGGATAATCTGTTTCTTCACATGGAGCAGGGCAAGTGGAATTGTGGGTTCCTGCTGTACATAATCCTTTTATCTCTATATTATCTGAAATTTCAGGAGAAATAATTTGCATAATGTTTCTAAAAAAGCACACAGATTTAAGACTACTTTTTTTAAACTCACAAAATTGCTTTTAACTGACTGATAACGATATGGGTTAATTATCCTTTAAAAACTGGATACTTACAACAGAAGAATTTAAATGTTCTGTGCTAGCTTTTTTTTTTTCAGGTATACAATTCTTGGTCTTGATGCCTTGATGTTTGTCTAGCTCCTTTCAATGCACAGAAACAGCTTCCACATCTATGTCAGTTGTAGTTTACTATCATCTGATAACTATGTAAAAATCTTGGTAAGCTAAGTTCACTTTACCTTAACCCCTGCCTATCATTTGATGATTGGGTTTAAGACAGCTAATAGGGCTTAGGGACAGTTTTGTTTCTTCAAATACCAAAGAGAAAGCACAGAATTCTGCAGGTCTGACTGCTTGTGAAACTGAGGAGCCATTCCTTTGACAAGGTTCTAACAAAAAGAAATCATTATAGAAATGTAGGAAACCCAGAGAAAATCAATGTAAAAGAAAAATGGTAAGGCATAAATATTTTCTGAAGCAGAAACCATAACCCAAAGCCATCTGGTACTCTGAGTACCATAACCTCTGCTCATGATGCTCTGCCTGCCCTGGCCTGGTGGCGGCCGTTGTGTCTGTTCCCTTGTTTCTTGCTTCTCCCCCTGGGCTGCTCGCTTTTGCAAACCGCAGGGGAGGAGACATCTTCACCTGGTAGTTGATGATTTGAGTGCTCGCCAGGGACACTAGGGTTGTGGATTTCATTCTGCCTAGCCAGCCTTTAGAGTGCCTAAAATAAATGTTCTCACCAGCAGAAGGTCCCTCAGATAGTGGATCAGTGGCACTGTTGTGTCAGGTTCTGTTATCAGGAGTTTTTTTCTCCTGTGCTATGAAAAGAGACTTGAGACCGAACATGTGGTCCTGGAAACTAGGCTCCTAAAAGCCAGGGACTGTATGCAGTTTACCACAGACGGTACTGTGATGCCAGTTCCTCCCGGGGTCCAGCTCTGGCACCTCTCCATCCTTGATGGGACTTAGAGGTAATTTTTGTTTATTGCTCAGTGGTTTCTTTGAAACATGACCACAGAATATCCGTTAAGTAAAATAAAATACATATTTCCACCATGACAAACTGTCAAAGATTGTGATTATATAAGAATGTGAATTTAGTGTAATCTTTGTCAAACGAGCCCTAGGAAAAAGAAATCGTCATTGTTCATAGCGGTACATGTTGCCTGAACGTTGCACACACCTAATCAAAACAGAAAGAAGCTCCCCACACAGGTCCCCCAAAATCTGTTAATCTACTTGGTTCCTTAATCATCCATTCTTTTGGGAAGGGAGACTCACGTTACATAGCAGAATCCGAAACAATTAAAAATGAAAAATTACTTCTGAGATTACCATTTGCAGTATTTTCCAGAAAGTCTGTTGTAGTGACTCGCAAATTTCATATCTACTGCATGCAGATTATTTGCTTATGGAAATGGATTGCATTAGTGCACTTTGAAAGCATATAAAACACTTTTGAAAAAAGACCTTAAAGACCAGTGATTTTGAATTATATTTTCTATCAGTTAGCAAACCTGTTATTACTGTGCTGTTCACTTTTCTGTCACAAACAAAAAGAATATAACATTGGAGCTGGAAGGTTGATACCATGAAGATGCAAAAACACAAGCCAGAGGCTTCATAACTGAAAACAGATTAGTTGAGCATTCCTCTATTTTGAACCATTTCTGATTACTAAAATGAATTCTTATGTTTTTTTTTTAATTGGCGTGTATTTAATGCTTTGTCTGGTCTCTGTTTTCAGAATATCAAATGAACTGGGATGTACTCCATTTTAGTACTACTTTCAGTATTCTTTTTAAATTTACAGATATTGTTTACTATTTGGAATTGGCTTAAAAATATGAATATGAAGGTATTACTTACAGACTGCTGGATAAACACAGTTGTAAAACTTCAGCAAATCACATTCTGTGCCATTTCCTTAAAAACAAAAAAACAAAATATAGGAACTTAAATTAACAATCCAACCCTTAGCTCTATTTGTACTAAACTAATATGTAATGTCACTAAACTAATATGTAACATCATCAAAGCCTTCTTGCTGCTTTGTATTTATCATTATACAACTGAGAAAAGAATTCAGTTGGGCCCAGTGTATTTACCAACAACAAAAGAAAGGGGTACATAGCGAAAAGAGACAACAGACCAAACCAGGAGGCTTGCTGTCAGACCAAACATCTTTATTATGTGTGCCAGCCAGAACTGCCTTTAAGCTTGTGGCTCACCCTTTGTGTTAGCTTGCTAAAGCCAGGAATTTGTTTTTTCTAGTGGAAATGAAAAAAACAAAATAGGGTAGACACCTCGTGTGTTTCAGCAAAAGTTTTGAACTTCATGGAAAAGTTGTTTGGAGATCTAAGGAGTAAGATAGCACCCTGAGCAAACAGCAAAATGTTTAGATTTCAGCTGGTCTCAGTTTTACCCCATCTTTTCCCTTACAGGGTAATATGACTTAGCAGTTTAGCACACAGTTAAAGAAGGCATTGCCCCCATGGGACATTGGTTTCTGTCTTCAGGCAATGAGTTCTGGTGGGCCTGCTGAACACCTGCAAAGTAGGTTTTCTGCAGTACATGAGAAAATCTATGACTTCTTATGGATTTAGTTCCAGCTCTTTTAGGAAGTCAGGTTGAAGACTTGTCTCACAGCCCTGAGGCATAATAATTTCTTTCAAGATTTTTTGGCCTGCATCTTAGGAATCTTAGGATCAGATGCTAGGTCTACAGCTGGCCAAATATCTTCATTGTTTTCTCTGAATAAAAAAAAATATATATAATTCTAGTTAATCCCAGCTCTAGATATCCCTCGAGCATATGCCTTATCTCTGTTGTTGAGTTAACAGATGAGGTCTCCTAGCAAGATGATAAAGATATAGTATTATGATATTCCTGAGAAATACCCGGAAGACTGAAAGGCAAACAGCCACACCAGTCCTGAATATACCGTGCTTTGCATTCCTGCAAACATCCATTAGTAGTATAAATCTTGTGGTACTGAAGCTTTATATCAGGCTTGCATTCTCCCCACGGGTATTCTTGGATAATTGACTGTAGGAAAATAATAACAACAGAAAATATAAATTTTTGTCTCTGTTTTAAATTTAGATATAATTTTCTCACATTTTAAAGGAAGCATGTTGAATTCATGAGCAGTAACATTGTGAATTAATTGGAGGCAATTACAGTGTGCGCTTTCGGGATTATAAAATCATCTCCTCTCTCTCACAGCAAAAGCAGGACCTGATCAGACAGCCTTGTGTGGAAGGGCAGTCCACTCCACTTGGATTCCACTAGGAATCTGAGACTGTTGCTATTAACAGCACAAGTTGATGGAGAACTGCTGTGGTGTCCTTGTACAATGTTGGGAAAGAAAGGTTGACTTTAGCAGATACAGATTATGAATACCAATGACATTCTCTCCTCCCCCGAAATAGCAGTAATTTTGTTTGTGTCTGGAGGAAATGTTTATTTTCAGGAGTCACTTTGGCATGACAAATATTTTAACTTCCAAAATGTCTAATTCATTGTCACACTTCAGAAGAGAATTAGAGACAGTAAAGACCAATATTTCTGCTTGATGGACAAAGCACTTACCTTCAGGTGGCGGATTGCGACCCGTGCATGCGTGCCAACTGGTGTTAATAAACCTAAACCATCAAAGTGTGGAAGCTCTTTGGGTGAATGGATAACAAAAGTAATACCAGTGTCAGTATAACCGAGATCAGGTTCATCAGTGAATTGTTCCTGATAGAAAAAGAAATATTTAAAATAGTTTCAGCTTTGCTTACCCTCTGAAGCTTTAGCTATATTTTTAAATGGTACTATGCTTTTTTTACTTTGTCTCGTATCTCTAGTCACGTCCTTGGCAATTTACAGAAAAGTATAGAAGCAATCTGACTTAAATTTCCTTTATTGATTACCTGTCTGGGTTTCCTTCTAGTTACTATAAACTTTATTCCTTCTGTTATCTCCCAGTTTAAAAAGCAAGAAGACATAGACGAACTTCTACTCATAACTTGGATATTTGTTCCTTTTACTTGCAACAGCCCATCATGTTTCAGTAACTTTCCATTACTCTATCCAGAACCTGTCACTCCTGTCTCATAATTCCTAGAAAATAAAAGTGAATGCCTAAGTCTCTTATCACTCTAGATTTCAGTTTTCTTCCCTGATCTCCCAAGGTGATATTCCCTGAGTTTTCTGGTTTTGCTGGTCAAAGACAAATCTAATAAGATCAGAGACTATTTACAGTGCAAAGACCAGGTCATAGCTGGCCCTGAGCACTTACAGCTGCTGCTGCAACTAAAATTCAGTACTTCTTAGAAACTGGCATTACATGACCTTCCCTACTATGCCTTTTATTAAAATGAAATGTAATCCCAAAGTCCTTGCATGAAATCAAATTACTGCTCTGATGGTGTGTTTCAGTTGTAGGTGGACTGTGTATATATACAGATTTACACTCACAGCTTTCAGAACCATTTAGCTGGGGACAGTCAATAATTCTGATTTTTTAAGTCTGTATTAGATCTTTCCTTTAAGATACCCTCTCAATCAGAAGTAGTCTTAATACAGATTTTTGTGCATTAAATTCTAAAGGTCTGTGTAAAACCTACCAAACAAAAACCCAAAACCAACCTCCAAACAAAACATCTCTACTCATCTATAGGTTATTACACAATTCATTGTTTGTAATCATTAGGATAGCTGTACCTGTTGGACATCAAAAAGTAAATGTAAGCCTCTTCCGGACAAACTCACTCTTCTTGCTGGAATATTATCATGATTAAAAGTAAAGCAGTTTCCGTATTCAGTGAAAACATGTTCAAAATCCTTCAGTAAAGGAAAACAGGGAAGAGTGAAATGAAAGAACATTCGCTTGAAGTTTCACTAGTGAGTCACAACGCAGGAGATGGACTACTGGGATTGGTTGTTTTTTGTTTTGTTTTGTTTTTTTCTGCAAAGGCAGCACTAGATGTTGCAATTGGAAAAGTGGTAATTGATGGAAATATCCAAAAGGATTTCATCCCTTTCTATAGAGAATGAAGTTTGAAGGAGAAATTTCACATTCTTTATTAATATCCATGATCTGGTCAGAATAATTTAATTAGGTCCTGTTGTTTTTCTATACCTGTTACATAATGTAGAAATTATATATTCAAAACCAATTTGTTTAAATTTTCCAGCAGATGTTTAGTGAAGATAGTTTAAAAAATAAAGTACAATATTTGCATTTTGTCCCAAAGCCACCTCATCATTTAAGTGAACACATTTGTTAGTATGACTGAATCTCATTGCTTTAGTTTTAGGTATTAGCACTAGTGTCTTTCAGTTAAGAGAACTCTCCAATGCCTAATTTTAGAAGCTACAGAATATCTAAAGTTTAGGTTAATCTGCAAGAATATAGCCCTGACTTTTCTGTTCATGTTTTCCATCCAAGTTGGGAATTGCTCTGTGGAACAATCAACATAAAAATTGGATGATCATATTCTTTGGCTGTTGTCCGAAATTCTAAGAGGTGGGTTGTTTTCACCTTATTCTTTAAAATGCCTGTAGGGTCTGAATATATAGTTACCATGGCTGTCTATATTTTTGACCTTAGGAACACAACTGTGCAGTCGTGTCATGCAAAGAACTCAGTTCAAACTGACCTTCGTTACAGGCTGGTTATGGACAAGGTTCTAGATACAGCTCAGGGAGGTATGGCAGCTCTCAAAGGCTGCTATCTGTGCTGAAGTGGCACTATGCAGAGAGCAATTTAGACTGAAATCCCATTTCACAGCTCAGGGAGTCCAGCAGGCTGTCTCTGCGGTCAGTGGGAGAATCAGGGTCCTCAGGGTGATTTAAAGCAGGACTTTTTTTTTTTTTTTCTCCATTGGCCGACTGTAAAGGGAAAACAGGGGGAGTAGCTGGCAAAGCTAGATGTCTCGAGTAGTAAGAATACATCCCCTTCCCCTCCATGCTACTGTTTCAGTAAAATAAAAAATATTTACCTGTGGGTAACAGGGCTTTCCAAAAAATTCACATTCTAGCAGTGTGCTGCTGTTCAGATAGAACCCATTTTTCCTTGTAAACTCTCTGATGCTGAAGTTCTGGTTCCCAAGAACAAAATCACGTAGCTCTTGAGAATATTTATCTCCCATAGCAAATTTTGGGAGAGCTCCAGTCACAATGTTCCAAATTAAAAAAATTATTTTGAGGTTGCTCACTGCATGAGCTTGAAACCTGTCAGTGGGAAGGAGAAAGAATTACTTGGTGTTCTGCAGAGTTGTGGGACTGATCTCAAGGCTGCTCCTGCCCAGTCTGTGGCATGATTTGTTGTCTGCTTGCAAACTATAAGTGATTCTCACCCACCACATTACACTTTGATTTCTACAACATGAATAAACAATATATTCTCCATTTCTAGGAAGCTAAATTGTCCTTATCTCAACTCACGAGTCCTCGTTGCCATTTACCTCTTTAATTCTCTCCCCTATGATTGGGTGGGGGCAGGGACTGTGTGAGCGGGTGTGTGTGGTTTGGCCCCCAGCCAAGGGTCAACCCATCACAGTATCTGAAAACAGAAAATGGATACCTTCCCGTGGTTATTCTTGTCAGTGATATTGGAAACAATTCTGTTGTGTGTGGTTGCTTATGAAAAAAATAAAAAGACAAAACCCCCGAATAGATTAGACATCTGCATAAGTCAACAATCAGATTTTTAGAACTGATGACAAGCTGAACAGCTGCATTTACATGTGGGAAAGTAGCTGGGAGGAGCTGTTCCTTTTGAAAAAGCTGTCTTCCATCATTTAGAAAATTGATTTCTAAGTGCTTTTGCAGTAATCACATGTACCTGCTTTACTGCACTGCACCCCAGTGTAGAGACAGTCTACCTTTCCGTGAGCTCTGGGGCTGGTGACACAGTGGTATAAACCAAGGGTGATCCTTACTCCTAGAATCCACTTTTTTTGGATGCACTGCCCAGGGAGGTGGTGGAGTCACCGACCATGGGAGTGTTCAAGAAACGTTTGGACGTTGTGTTGAGGAATATGATTTAGCTGGGAAGTATTGGTAATGGTTGGACTAGATGATCTTCTAGGTCTTTTCCAACCTTGATAATTCTGTGATTCTGTGATTCCGTGAAAAATATCAAACACATGATGAGGTGTTTGAGGTGCTTTCCTGATATACAACACTGAAGTCCTTTATTGAAGTAAAGTAAGGGTTTACAGAACAGTTATAAGTTTGAAAAGAGAATAAACACAAATGAAACTACACTACCCCGTTCTTTAGAATTGCCATTTTATGTAACTCTATTTTTAAAAACATATTGGTGTGTTTGTATAGTAGGTCTTAATGCTCCAACTTGGGCAAGATCATTAGGAACAACTCTTCACAACCAAATTTGAGTCAAAAGATCAAACTTGGTTACTAAAAGCAGGAGGGAAGGATAAGCACAGCATGGACAACAGATGGATGTGGCAGCAAACTGTTGCTTAGGTGACCAGCAGCCGTGCTCAGTAGCTGACTATTATAGTGCTGTCATTATAGTTAGGAACCATAATGGCTGAGCACCTCTGAAAGAAAAGTACCTGCTTTGCCTAAGATTTCTACATTTGCATGAGGATTCTATTTGCAAATCTTGTATTTTATTTTTAACTTGGATGTGACTGATGGCTGTCCCCTAGTTACACTGTAGAAGCAACACTCGCACCTAAAGAGCAACACCACAGAGCTTTTTCTACTCCAACTTATGTTTTGAAACTTAACAATCTGTAGTGCAATTGTTCATCTGAAGGAGAGGGAAGATTAAAAAAAAAAACAAAACCAAACAACCTCCCTTTCTGCATTCTCCTATTTTCCTCTTCATTTGAATCTCATGCAGTGGTTTGGAAGACATGCCCCTCAGAACCGTATTTTCCTTGTTTGATGTGATTTGTTCAAGAAAGTTGCAGAACCTGACTGCTTTCAGATAGAAAGGTGTTGCCTCTCAAAAGCAAACAACAAATGGAACTTTTACCTGTTCAAGTTGCAAAAAGTCACAGCAGGAAATTTGATGTTTTCCACATACTGAACCACCACAGTA
>WKFP01015229.1:936710-948017 GCA_011057875.1 Pterocles orientalis
GCAAGACAGCCTGCGACTACTAGCAGCCACAGCATTTTGCGAGTCTTGCTTTGTGTTTGGACAATGTTATGTACTCCATGAAACGAAGTGGATGAGGCAAACTCCTGATGGTACTTTCTTCTGTCTCCCAAATGCGGCAGCAGTTTCTTTATTAAGGACAATCGTATCTTTTCTGACATTCCTTAATATTGAACAAAGTGAAAACATATTTTTAAAATTAGAATTTAAATGGCACTTAAGAAAGGAAACTGTGTAATTCTGATACTGGAAAGCAGTTGTAAAATTGGTCTTTAACAGTAAATTCTCTCTTTAAATAGTGAACTTGCTTGTAGGGATGGTCTAGAGCCCTGTACAAGTTGTGTGCTAGCTCAGTGTTGCCTGAGAACAGACTATACTTTGTGATATCCTAAGCATACAATTTTAAGCACATTGATATAAAAGAGTAGTTCTGTTTCTGTGGAAAAGATTGGGTCTTGACATACCTCAGTGATCTGAAACCTTAGGTTGCTGTCGACCTACTGTCAGAAGCTAAGCATCTGATTTTTACAGTAACATCCCATTGAAGGCCTGGTCTTTCATACTTCCTCTGAGAAATAAGGTAAAAGGGGAATGATATGAAGGGGAATCTCATTCCTTCATTATTAAAAGTTTATGGATAAAACTTGAAAGGTTCCGAGTTCAAAAGGAAATATTTTTCTACAAGTTTGTGCTAGTCTGTTTCAATAACTTTGAAATGAATGTTTTTAGTTTTAATTTACCCTGTGGTTTTTAGAAACTGAAGAAAATCAAACCAAACCATTTTAAAATCTAAGTTTAAGAGGTCTAACAGCAGTAAATATGCTCGATACCTGGAAAGGTAGTAATTTTCTTATGCTTGTAGCTGAATGATCTTTTAAGCGTGAATTTGAACAGAATGATCTCTCTCAAAACATCCAAACGAGAGAAACTTAAGACCTTTCCCTGTATCTAGTCATAATTGGGCTGGTCTCTTCACAAAGCTCTTCATTTACACACTGTTATCCGCTACTTTATTCTGTCATTGAGAAAGTCCATAAGAACAGTAAATCAAAGAATGTTTGTGAGACAATACTAATTAGGATGTGAAAGTGCATTATTTAGATCAATGTTTAACAGCAATTAAATGCTTCCCTAATTCCATTTTTTAACCAAAAAAAAAAAAAATTTAATAGTGTGGCATGTGTTGTAGGAAGAGAATATACCCTTCATAAAACTGATTTACCCGAGGCTGTTACAGTTGGGCAAAGGAACAAAGGGATGTAAGAGTCATCTGCCGAAGCTATCATGACCACATCAGCACTCTGGGATGTTGCTTCTGTCTCTGCACAGTCTTTAGACTGTGATAATGAAATCCCAGATGGTGCTGGATTTCAAAATGGTTCTGAAGGGAAAGAATTTTCTTTGTTGTTCTTTAAAGATCTATGTAAGATCAATACTAGTATACTTTACTGTGACCTCTTTTTATCATCAGTTTTTCTGCTGGAAAACTGTTCAAAAGTTTCTCTCCTAGCTCCAGTGACTATTACAAAGCTGTTCAGCCATGTGTCCTTTGTACATGGCACTGGAATGCGGTGGATTTCTGGTTTTCCTGCATTTGAGTAGTTGGCATTTGTAGCCTTTTTTCTCACCGGTGTGCGTGCAGTGGGACAAGCACTTTGAGATGTTCCCCAAATAACAGCAGAGCAAAGTACATTCCGAGCACGTGTCTGCATCTGCTGCCCAGAGACTGCAACAGAAGACTACAAGCAGGTCAGACCCTTTTCACCAGGGAATGCACTGTGTGTTTATTCCTCCTGTGCACACTGTGCTAGGCAAGAGGACGAGAGCATATCCCTACATAAAAGTCCACTGCTATCAAAACCCACTAATTAGCTAAATCAGCATAAGTGTAACTTAGAATCTATGCAAATATTTAATTAATCTGTATGTTAACTCCTGTGCATAGCTACCACAGCAAGTATTCATGGTGTTTTATCTCATTGTGAAGGATTTGCTGTTAATGCATAGGGTTATCTAATATCATCCTGCTGCTTTCATTACTGTCTTTTGCCAGAGAAATTACCAAATTAGCACCACTAGGTCAGTGACTTTAAGAATCCTTACTCTAATTGCAGATTTCATTAGAAAATGCTCAACTGAAAAAAAAAAAAAAGGAAAAATATTAACTACATAGGGTCAAGTGGCAAATCTCTAATATGAAATTTCTCACACATGGGAGACTGGAAAACAGTATGAAATGTGTAAGCCAGGACTAGCCATTTATTTCAGGATTTGGTCTGTTTGTGAGGAATAGGTACGTTCCAGTGATATATAATGAATAATAGAATGGTTATTCCAAGTCTCAGTTAATAATAGTAACATAATACACAAAAATAATGACAGTGGGTATGAGAGTATAAGTTATTAACCCTTCATTCTATGCTGTGTAAAACTTGGGCTGTGTGTATCGGGGCTAAGGTTGTGTAACCCACACAGTTGAACTAGCTGTAAGTGGGTTAGAGTATCCAAGCTGCTGCTAGATAGACAGTAAAGTCTTGCAAGACTTTAGACAGACATTAGAGCTCGGACATATTAGACAATAAGGTCTTGAGAGAGCTATGTTCTTTTATTGGCAATACAAAGTACCTTTAACATAGTCAATACAATTTTTTTTTGTCAGAGATGTGAATAAAATCAATATTTATAGAGGTTCTGAAGATTAAAGCATAGATAAGTAAAAAAAAAAAAAAAAACAGGAGGTAACTAAATGAGAGGAATTCAGGTTCAGGAGCAAACCACTTGTGTGGAGCCAAACATGGAACATTCATCTAAGAACTAGTAAGGAAGCTCATACATTCAGATAGGCTGCAGATGATTTCCCTTGGGAAACACTGATTACCAAAGAAGCCTCAAGAACCATCCTGGTTAGTCAGATAAACCTGATTTCCCAGCCAATGTTGTTAAAGTAGACATTAATTCATGGCCAGGGACATACTACTATGAGCTTATATAAAAACCCAAGAATTTCACATATCTTTAATGTTAACATCACAAATTAAATTTAAAGGTTCTTTAAACTCCTACTAGCAGGTAATTGATCACAATCTATAACTGCTTCTATAGGGAACTGATAGGTAATAGTAATAAGCTCTTTGATCTCGTGGGGAAAAAGATGTAACAGGATCCAGTGGGAAGAACTGGAAACTAAGCTCTTGCATAGCAGAAATCAGGTACAGCATTTTAATTTTTGCAGTCCCAATGTTTAATTGTGATTGAATATTTATTAGTGAACCTGCTAAAAAAGAACGGCTTTTTAAAAGATAGCTCAGCTTCAACCAGAGCTCTTAACTGAGGGAGTTGTTTCAGGGAGGCTATATGTGCCCTCTGGGCAAGGGTTAGTCTAGCTAGATTTGTAATTTCCTTTTTGCCTTAGTCTAAAAATCATTAAAGTGTGGTAGCATTCAGATAAGTCATTGCCTAGTTAAAACTGTGTTAGCTTTATTCTAAATTCATAAAGGACCAATAGCTAGAGACTTTCCCTCACTACTTTAATGTTTTTTTTTTCTATGAGCTTTTTTCATATCTCCATTCTTTGTATCTTGAAAATGTACTCTACTGCTATTTTTAGACAGCATTGCAAGAGAAACAAGAGAAGTTTTCTCACTTTGATTGTCAATCCTGAAAAAAAAATCCAAAATGTAACTAAAACTCTTGGTAAAGCACTCTAATACGTCTAGACACATACCTTTAGCATCTGAGTGAATGAATCTCCCAAGCTGGTCCATGAGGCTGTGCTTATTTCAGTAAGGAAGGAATGGAAAATAAGCTGCCTTAACCTTGGGATCATTGCTAGGCAATGGCTTTTATAGAAAACTAAATGGGAGGTGATACTCGATGACACATAGACCTGGGCAATTTACCTGCCGGGGTTGCTATGCTTTGCCTTTAAATAACATTGTCTGCAATATAAAAAGAGAAGATTAGTTTTATGATGGGATCAGATGTATGTATTTATATTTATTACAAGTACACATTACACTCATAATAGTACAAGTGCAGGCTTGTCTTGTGCATTGCATCATCTTGCAAATTTATTTCATCATTTTTCCTTTTGCTTTAGAAAGACCAGTCAACCTCACTGCCCTGTTCAGAACTGTACAGGTTCTCTCTAAGCAGATAAGGAGCCCTTCCTGCTCTGGAGGCCTGCCACTATGTTCTTACCAGCAGTGGGATGCAGTTCATCCACAATTTGAATAGCTGTCTTCCTAACCAGCTCCAGATTTCATGTTCTTGTGGGCTTTAGGAAAAATGAGCTGTTATTCCTGAGAAGTAACCCTGTGGGCAATGGTGTAAATACATGCAATCATTCCAGTAACTCCTCATGGAAAAGGACAGAGACTGCTTTTGCATTAGATGTGTGGTATGAGCTTGTGTGAAATTTGTTTCAAGGAAGGAACTGAGCATCTAATTAGAATGCCAGAGAAAATACTAGAAAATCCAGACCTGGGATGTGTTTGATTAATGCTTTAGGAAAGAATAAAAAAAAATACAAAACAAACCCAACAAAACCCTTCACATTCCCTCTCTGATCTGCAGGGGATGGGAACAGCTGCTGCTTCTTTCAGTCACTGTCTCAGCAATGGTCCTGCTGACTGCCTGCAGTGTTTTGGGGTTATTGGGTGTACTAGCATGGCCCCTCAGTGCCTCGCTATCTAGTTGTTTGCCGACTGCTTTCTGTGTTTTTCAAGCTACAAGGTGCAAGGTAAAGCACCGAACTCCCTTTTGTCCTTCCCGTGTGACAAGCAGAAGGTTTCTGTTCTCAGCTCCTTGGAAATCCCTGCTCCATTTGCTACTTGTGCCTCACGGAGGAGGGTCTCTGCCGGGGCAAGCTCTGCATGGCGTTTGCACCCGAGCACCAAAGCGCTTAACGGTAAACTATTTTGCAACATCTGCAGGTAACTCAGCCACACCTAATGCAGTGCCAAGCAGTTATTTGCAGATCCATGAGTCCCATTAACGCAAACCACTTAATTCACAGTACCCAGACAACGCCTCTTGCTTTGAGTTGCTTGAGTTCTTAAAGCAAATGATGTCAGACTTTTATGCAAGTTGCTCTCTACACAGCAAATATGTTTCAGCTTTTCTTTTTAAATTTTGTGAGTTGGTGTCTTGCAAAGAGTCGTTATGTAATACTTCAGACAAACATGGCTTGTGTTCTCTGGTTGTTTATATCAAAATAAATTAAGTTTTAATATTTTCTTTCTTTTATGGCTGTTTTACATTAATTCTTAAGCAAACACCAGGGGGCGAAGGCCAACCATCTTGTATTTGTTCATCTTTCACAAATGGCTTGCACAAATATCTTTCAGATTATAAATTGGTCAGAGGGAGCTTGGTTTCTCTGCTCACTCCTTGCAGTGTGTATCTGGTTATCTAAACAGCACATTCTCTAATGCTCAGTTCAGTAAAGGTTAGGAAAACCAACCAATGACAGAAATGATCACAATTTTTTGTATTTGTACATACTGTAAATTTTGTACACAAAATGTTATTTGAAGTCAGTCCTCAGTGCTCTTCAGTTCTTCTCTTATGGTGCTAAATTTAAAAAAAAAAGCTTCAGCCAGCATAACTACATAGATATTTGCTGAGACAAATAGACAAAATGTTTCTGATAAAGTTATTTCTTTATAGCCTAGTTGCAGCAAAATGTCTTGTAGAAATTCTTGTGGCCTGTTGAGAGAAAATACATGCATACACACACACAAATACATATTTGGTGCATTCATTGGATTATTTTTTTTCTCCAGAAACATCACAGTGTTTCCTAGCAACTTTCATTTCATTGCATGAGGCTCTGTGCTTTATTGACATCGATGCTTCTTATAACATTTTACCTAGCTCTCTTTTTTTCATAGAAGCATCTCAAATAATATCTTCTTTAAGACAGAGCAAGTATAGCAGACTGCAAATACTTAATTAATACAAAAAATATTAGCAAAAAAGAAAAAATAGAGCAGAAAAAAAGGAAGTGACCACCATCTGGACTGTTATAACACATTGACATTGCCATTTCAGCAGTGGAGGGGAGGCTGAAGAAGGAGCTCAAAGAGAGTTTGAGGACTTACTGGGTCTGTCTCTGCATCCAGGCGGAATCAGCCACGACTGGAGAAATTATAAGCTCTCAGCAATGTTTTCTAGTGCTCTACAGATAGTAGAAATGTATTTTTGTTTTCTGATGTCTGTTTTATCCTGCCATAATTTAAACTGGTTATTCCTTTTCCCATGCCCTTGTATACGGAAAATAATTTCTTACTCCTCCCTTTGAAGGAAAAGTATTTATCACTTTTCCCTCACGATCTTCTCTTAGTTATAGAGGTCCAAGTATAATTCTTTCCATCTCTCTTAATGGGCCATATTTACTAATCAAACTTTTGTTGTTCTCTCCATTCTCTTCAGAGCCCTTTCCAAGTGGTCTTCATCTTTCTTGAAGAGTGGTGCCCAGGACATAATACAACAGACAAATCCTTTCTGATCCTGGATGGAAAGGAAGCTTTCCATGTCATGTAGAAAGCTTACATTTAAAATTTCCAGTATAAAATTTGCTCTTTTCACAGTTTTGCTTTTTGTTGCTTGTTATTTTTTAATAACTAAAACATACAGATAATTTCTAAAGAATTTCTTATTTGCTAGTTTGGTTATCACAGCTGAAGTTCATTAAGTACTACTCTTTGCATCACTGAAGCTGCACGTTACTTATTTCAGTGCATTGTGATAATTTTGGGTTCTAGCCTCCACCTGCCAGCGTGCTATTATACCTTCCAGGTTGTTCTCATTTGTCAGTTTAAGAAGTGTACAGCCTATTCCGTCATCCACGCCGCTAATGATAATACTGAATTGCATCAGATTAGCAAATTCTTACCCGCGTTTGTCCTGAACCAGCCCTTTGCACTTGCTAGCCAGCTGCTCTGGGGAGCAAATGGCAGCACATGTGGAGCCACGTGGAGGTGTGGGAGTAGCTTACGGCTCCAGATTTTGGCTTCACTGTACCTGACTGGTAACCAGGATACCGGTATTTAGGAGGGGGAAACCACCAGCCTTCCTATACTAAAGAATTGCACCAGGCAATGTGTGGCTGCAAGGCATTAAAAGAGGCTATGTTTGCCTTGGGAATACTCTGTCATGTATTCAAGATTTGTTGTTTTTCCAAAGTTTATAGTTTTGGCTGATATTGATACAATTCACTGATGAAAGGAGGAAGTTTTGGCAATAGGAAGAACATTTTCTCCATACTTGGGAGATAATTATTAGTCAGAACACAAAGAGAATAAATTGTTCCTCGGGGACAATTCAGAGGGCAGGCTGCTTTACTGTCAGAGGACAGCCCACAGACAACCAGTGAAAGCACAATGAGCGTGA
The DNA here is from genome assembly GCA_011057875.1 of Pterocles orientalis. Taxonomy (NCBI): domain Eukaryota; kingdom Metazoa; phylum Chordata; class Aves; order Pterocliformes; family Pteroclidae; genus Pterocles; species Pterocles orientalis. The sequence continues at coordinate 944,124 of WKFP01015229.1, forward strand.
GTTCTGTGTATTTAGAAAACACAGGTGTAGGAGGAACCGGTGGTACTCTAAGAAGACTTCCTTCTTAAGCACAGCTTGGGGCAGGAGGTTTGGCACCAGCATTAACAGGGTCAGATACTGTGCAATGTGAAAGAAATTCCACTGGTTCTGCTGAGCCACAAATGACAGACATCAGGGGAGGGGATTGTGCTGGGATGTGTGAAATGTCAATGAAAGGTAAAGGTATGTTGAGACATGATGACACAGTTCTTTGTGTTTAGGAAGCAGAACAAATACATTGTTTTTTTTTAAATACAATCCTTACGGCACTCTCTCTTCTCTTTGTTTGTAGTTTGCAAGACCTTGAGCTCTGTTCCTCCCCCAGGTACAAATGTCTCATTGGATTATTAATATTGCATCAACTTTAAGCTTGTTTGTTTTAGCCTTTAGTCACTGAATTTTATTTTTCTTAAAACCAACTGTTAATTTCAAATGCCAGTTAAATAGCAGGTCCAGTTTTGAAAATCACAGAACACTCACTTGAGCAGAGGACATGTTCTAGTGCCAAATTTATCTCCTCCTCTTCACCTTATTTTATGTGTCTTTATTCACCTGTCTATCTTTTGTTATATTACTAAATTGGCTGGGTGAAGTTATTTCTGTTCGGTGCTTGTATAGCAGCCAGCAGAAGTGATGTGCTGGCTGAGGCTACTAGGTGCTTCACCTGTGCAATTCGAGTTGCACCTTCTCAACCAAAACCTACCAGTAGCTGCTGTATTGCATTTCTCTGGTATATTGTGAGTTTGTTGTCCAAGAGACAAACTCCTTCACCACTATAATTTTATGGAACTAACAATGCTTACATCTCTACATCAAAAAAATATTTTCCTTCTGAATGCTTCATCTCAAAATAGACACAACAGAATCTGCCCAAGTACAGGAAAGGGTGACTGGGACTATAAAGATGTAGTACAGTTGTTTCTTATAAGCCATGACTTAGTACCAAATGGAAATTAAAATTACTTGATTACTTGGCAGGAAGTTTTAAACTAGCACAAGGAGATACTCCTTCACATGATACGCACTGAAGTTATGGAACTCATTGCTGCAGGCTGTGGATTCACAGAAGGATTGTTAAATGCAAGGACACAGGTATCAGTCCTGGACTATCAACATTGAAAGCTAGATTTATATACTGGGGAAATTATCTCACTGTAAGCTTGCTTTTTAGGGTTGTTTTGATTGGGTTTTTTTAAATGATTCATTGTTTGTTTTGTTCTAATAGCTCTTCCCAAAACCTCTGTTACTTTCTAGTACAAACTCTTCAGCATGGCATAACCTACTTGGATCTTTTATCCAACTTGCTGCAGCCACTGGTAGGTAGAAGCCATCTGTGCTGGGTAACCTCTAGTCTGTAATTCTGCTTCAAGCGTCACTTGTTTGTAGCCAGAAGGTCTCCAAGCTCTTGTTCAAGTTAATGAACATTGGAAAAACAAATTGATCTGTAATGATTTTGTAATCAGAATGAGAGTTTGAGCAGAAGAATGGGTGGCACTGCCCAAACCATTTGGGTGTGCATTTTTTCTTCTCCCTAAGTGAATTCATGTAGGATAACTAGAGATTAGCCTTGGGTGAACACGTCACTTCTAATTTAGTAGGAGAGGAGACTCTTGCTGGATTAATGATGATACATAGGAGGTCATTTTTACTTGTCCTCTGAGACTAATGTCTTGGATATAGAGCCCCACACAATAAGAACATGCAGACTCTTGGCTCCAGTTGTGTCTACAAGAGATGTAGGACACCTCTGCCTTACATCAAACTTCCCCTTGGCCAGGCTAGAGGGATGCTCCCTTTCTACCTTATAACACTTCTTTCTGTCCGACTAAGTTCCGTTTGTCTGCTCTGCAACCCTGTTGAAGCTGAGATGAGCCAAAGCTGGCCCAGCCACCCCGTGTCAACAACTGGGGAAGGAGAGGGGGTAAACAAAATGAGGGGACAAGGGTAGATTAAGAAGGGTGCTTAACAATTTCCATGCTTGGTCATGAAGGCCGTGAGTTTGTTTGAAGGCCACAAAATGCAGTTCTGGGAAGCTGCAGGGGTTTTTTTTTCCTGCTTTGTTTAACTGTTTGTCTTGTATTCAGCCCAGTTCCGAAACAGAACATTCTCACTCTCTGCTGAAGGTTAGAGTCCCCTGATATGTTTCTGGGCCGAACAGTAGTCTCTCTGTCTGACTTTTGTATGTTAAAAGTAAATAAATAAACAACTACATAAAAGCTCAAGGGCACACACACTCTTTCGGTTTTCATAGCCTTGCTCAGTCTTCCCCAGCACGAACAGCAAGTTGTGTGTGCGGTTACATCTGCTTCTGTGTGGTTCTGAGTGTTCAGTATGAAAGAGGGAAATTATGGTGCATTTTGAGGAAAAAGTAATACCATCGATTCAAATTAGCATTACATTTTGCTTTCAGATGTATTCACACGGAAGAGCATTTTCAACAAGACTTGTTTATGATTATGCTGCTATAAAGAGAGGGCAAAGTAGCTGTAAAATCTCTGTTGGGGCATAAAAGCCACACAAACCACGTACAGAAAAATCAGGTCCCTACAGTGAGCCCCAAATTTGAGCAGCATGGCAGAAGCACTTTTATTTCTAAGAGTGTCCGCAGCCAAGCCAGAGTTGAAGGCTCTGAGTTGAGACAAAAGGTAGGGTTCTTTTAATCTGTACTGTCATCTACACTGCCAACAGACAATTTCATAATCAAGTAGTACAAGTCACTTTTTTTTCACTACCAAGTTCATTACGCATTTGTGAGGCCTTACTGAGATCAGATGAAGGTAGCCAGTAACATGAATATTCTGTATGATAGTTCTGTATTGTCTATGGTTTTATTTCAGGGGTTTTCAAGTCCTCATTAACACCTCTTCTTCCGCCGTCTGGGATAGTTTGAGATCTGTTGCAGCTGGAATGTCTAGAGAACGTACCTCAACTAGCTTGAGATTCTGCATTGCGTACGAAAGTAACAGCTTACTTATTTCTAATTATCTCAGCCATGGAATGGAGCTGTTAAGTTGTTGGGCTTTTCTTGGAACTGATTGAATTTTTGATAGCAGTATTTCACGTATTGACAGCACTGATAAACGTTTGCTTCTTATTTTGAATCAAAACATGATGTTGTACAAACATGGTTAGAATAATCTATTTGTGGCCCAAACGGAAGTTTCCCAAGTGTTACTAGGCCGGTGTTTTTTAGGATGGAGGTGCTTTGGGACCAATCAGCTCTGAGGTCCCTAAAGAGAGAGTTTGAACATGTTGGAAACACTGGAAATAATTTTTTTAATTGTTGTAGTCTGGCTGTTTTATTTGATTGACTGAAGCTTGTCTGTTGCTGAATCAGAAGGGGAGTTTGTATAGAACTTGATTCAGATGGTATCTTCAGATAGATTTTGGGAGAGTTTAGTAACCCTGGAGTACTTAAGGATAGTATTACTTCCCAAATAAGGAGTTAATGTTTTGTTAAGCACAGAGTTTAAAAGGGCTCTGAGACTACAAATTCCTTCACCTCCTGGGTAGACAATACAAAGGCTGCAAGCAAGACATCATTGCTCTGGAAGTTTATTATTCTCTGTGTCCCACAGAAGAAGCTAAAACTGCACAGGAAAACAGACAGCAATTTCTTTGGTGAGGTTAAAAGTTCAGTATTTTTCAATGGTCCTTATTTTTACTAGCTTCACACTCTCTTTGCTTGTGCTGTGAGAAATGTAACAGAAAGTTTGATTCCCCTGTGGAGTCTCATTCTGGATGTTTCAGGTGAAGCTGTATAGAAATGACAAGGTAAACCTTCCTTGTCCATGCCTTTCAGATTTGTGGATGTCAGAGATTATATTACTACATTTGTAATCAAGCTGTTTCAGT
>WKFP01015229.1:948037-985982 GCA_011057875.1 Pterocles orientalis
AGCCACTCTCCATCATTTATCAACAGTCCTGGCTAACAGGGGAGGTCCCAGAAGACTGGAAACTTGCCCATGTGACACCCATCTACAAGAAGGGCCGTAAGGAGGACCCAGGGAACTACAGGCCTGTCAGCCTGACCTCGGTACCAGGGAAGGTTATGGAACGGCTCATCTTGAGTGTGCTCACACGGCATGTACAGGACACCCAGGGGATCAAGCCCAGCCAGCACGGTTTCATGAAAGGAAGGTCAGGCTTGACCAATCTGATCTCCTTCTATGACCAGGTGACCTGCCTAGTGGATGAGGGAAAGGCCGTAGATGTCATCTACCTGGACTTTAGCAAGGCCTTCGACACCCTGTCCCACAGCATTCTCCTAGAAAAGTTAGTGGCTCATGGCTTAGACAGGAACACCCTTTGCTGGATAAAAACTGGCTGGATGGCCGAGCCCAGAGAGTTGTGGTGAATGGAGTTAAGTCCAGGTGGCGGCCGGTCAGCAGTGGTGTTCCCCAGGGATCGGTTTTGGGGCCGGTGCTGTTTAACATCTTTATCAATGACCTGGATGAGGGGATTGAGTGCTCCCTCAGTAATTTTGCTGATGATACCAAACTGAGTGGGTATGTTGATCTCCTTGAGGGTAGGAAGGCTTTGCAGAGGGATCTGGACAGGCTGGACCGATGGGCTGAGGCCAGTTGTATGAGGTTCAATAAAGCCAAGTGCCGGGTCCTGCACTTTGGTCACAACAACCCCCTGCAACGCTACAGGCTTGGGGCAGAGTGGCTGGAAAGCTGCCCAGCAGAGAGGGACTTGGGGATGTTGGTTGACAGCCGGCTGAACATGAGCCAGCAGTGTGCCCAGGTGGCCAAGAAGGCCAACGGCATCCTGGCCTGCATCAGAAATAGTGTGACCAGCAGGACTAGGGCAGTGATTGTGCCCCTGTACTCGGCACTGGTGAGGCCGCACCTTGAATCCTGTGTTCGGTGTTGGGCCCCTCACCACAAGAAGGACATTGAGGTGCTGGAGCAGGTCCAGAGAAGGGCAACGAAGCTGGTGAAGGGTCTGGAGCACAGGTCTGATGAGGAGTGGCTGAGGGAGCTGGGGTTGTTTAGTCTAGAGAAGAGGAGGCTGACAGGAGACCTTATCACTCTCTACAACTACCTAAAAAGAGGTTGTAGTGAGGTGGAGGCTGGCCTCTTTAAAGTAACAAGTGATAGGACAAGAGGAAATGGCCTCAAGTTGCACCAGGGGAGGTTTAGGCTAGATGGTAGAAAAAATTTCTTCACTGAAAGAGTGATCAGGCATTGGAACAGGCTGCCCAGGGAAGTTGTGGAGTCACCATCCTTGGAGGTGTTCAAGAAACGTGTAGATGTGGTGCTTAGGGCCATGGTTTAGTGAGTTAGGTGGTGTGGGTTGACGGTTGGACTTGATGATCCTTGAGGTCTTTTCCAACCTTAATGATTCTATGATTTCCTTTTTTTTTTTTTTTTTTTTTTTTTTTTTTTTTTTGTGTGTGTGTGTGACAGCAGAAACTGGAGTAGAATTACTCTGTGCTTGTGAACAGCAGACAACTTTGTTGACAAATTATATGGAATCTTGCAAAAATTTATTTTAAAGCAACTATGACGAGATAGTGAATTTGACTCAGTAAAAAAATTAGTAACACCAGAAGTGGAATAACTAGTACAGCCTCAAATCAGAGCTCTTGTGCAGATATGTTATTGCATGATTACACAGAACTTTACTATAGGATCTCCATTTTCACTGAACAATGACAGTGTTGATGTAAGATCTGGAAAATGGGCTGGATATTTTGGTTTTTTTTGGGTTTTGGTTTGTTTTGATTTTTTTTAAATGAATTAAAAATAGTTTTTAAATTATTTTCCAAACTTTACCATTTGAGGTACCTAAATATTTCCATTTTAGACAAGATTTTTTTTTTAACTAAAAATAAAACTCTGAGGTGATTTAGCCTAGCTTCTCATACAACCTGGAATATGAGGCCTATATATATGTATATTTTAATATTATCCTTAACTATTAGCTCTATACAGTAGGGCTACTGTTGCTAACAGCAGAATTGAGTGCTTTACAGAACAATCAACTTTATTTCTAAGCTGAACAAAATATTGAATGCTCAAGAACTTCAAAGTGAGAAGAAAGGAAAGAAAATCCATGATGAGCATCTTTTCATTGTGACGCATCAAGGTAAGGAGGAGTTCAGTGGTGGTTGACTGGCATTTTGGTCACGGGGAATTATTTAATGCTGAAATATGGAATATACAATTTGTTTGCATTTTAGACACAATCACTACAGTTGCTCTTTTATCTACGTTTATATTTGTTTATATCCCTGTAGCATTTGTAAGGCTGTAATCAACTCTGTGCTTAGGAAGGCATAAGTATAGCCTTTGGATTTGGTAAACCAAGATCTTCATGGTTCTGTTTCTGAAGAAATTAAGGTGGTGAAATTAATTCCCCATCTGAATAATAGGCTGATCTGCAGTTTATTGTAGGAAAATTTTGTGTGTTGGCTTGTGCCTTCTCTGAAACTTCATTTTTAACCATCTAGAGGCCAGCATACTGGTTGGGCACTCCCTAATTTCTAATATCCATGCGTTTTGCAGGCACTGGCCTGGTGATATTTTCCTGTTATTGATGGGAAACATGTAGATAACACAAATAATGCAAGCAGCTCTGCAGTTAGATTTTATTGGAGTATGAGATCTAGAACATTCTGTATATCAAATATCTGATGCGTAAAACATGCTTAAAAAAATTCTGTCGACATTCTCGCCTCTAGATTTTTTTCATGTAATACTTTAGGTAAAGGACAGTATACTGTAACAGGTAATACGTTTGTATATCAGCATCTGTTCGTACACCAGCAGTGCAAATGTGGGTGTCCTGGTTTCAGCTGGGACAGTTAACTTTCTTCATAGTAGCTAATATGAGGCTGTGTTTTGGATTTGTGCTGAGAAGAATGTTGATAACATACCAATGTTCTTAGTTGTTGCCAAGCAATATTTACATTAAACCAAGGATTCTTCCAACTTCCCAAGCTTTGCTAGTATGCAGGTGCACACCAAGTTGGGAGGGAGCACAGCCCACAATTACGGTTTAGGATTCAACTTTGGGTTTAGGATTGAGACCCAAATTGGCCAATGGTTATATTCCATATCATGCATGTCACGCCCAGTATATAGATGAGGATCTGTCTGGAAGCTCTCTCAGGCTCTTTTGTCTTTTCCGGGTTACGGTTTTGGGACCCTTTCTCTGCTGTGGGATCATTAGCTGGGAACAGGCTGGGCCTTGGTCAATGGGTGGTGAGCAGTTGCACTGTATATCACTTATTTGTATGTACATTTGTATATTATTATTATTACTACTCTTACTATCATTATTACTTTCAATTTTATTGTATTTCAATTATTAAATTGTTCTTATCTCAACCCACAAGTCTTCCTACCTTTACCCCTTCAACTCTCTGCCTGGGAGGTGGGGGAGGGTGAGCGAGTGGCTGGGTGGTATTCGCTGCCGGCTGGGTAAAACCACAATAGCACGCTATTCGTTTCAAATAAAAATGTAAGAATTTTACTTCTTCAGTGCTATGAAGAAAAAAAAAAGTAATGTTGAAGTTAATGCTAACAATGCCTTTCTTGTTGTAGTTTATGAACTTTGGTTCAAGCAGATTCTGTGGGAAATGGACTCTGTGCGGGAGATCTTTCAAAATGGCCATGTAAGTTAAGAGCAAATATTAATTTTGGGAAAATGCAGCCCTTTATTTCTCTTGCTTCCTGCCTCTCAGCCCCATATATTTCTGTTTTGCTAAAGAAACGTGCTCTTTTTTTAAAAACGTTAACAAAATAACGCCAATAAGATTTGGCTGAGTGCTTCTTACATCCTAATAGTTCAGACATTTGATCTGCAAAATCTTATTTTCTCCTGAAGTCTGCCTTTTGTGCAGGTTACTCTCCAAGACCAATTTTCATTGGGCACAATGCTCTCCTACTCTTCTACTAGTACTGGATAACTGCAGAAACTTAACTTGGGAATATTCTCCTGCAGAAAAAGCATGCTCAGAGGCATGTCTGAAAACCAGAGGGTTCATGGGTATTTTTATGCTGAAAAGTCACTTCTGCCTTTGTTCAATTTTTTGAAGTCTACATACTATATCTTTCCATCCAGTATCTGCTATACAAAAGGAAAACTCTTTTCCAGAGTTGTATATTATTAAATCCATCACTAAAGCAATAATCAAAATCACAGTTTACAATTGTATGAGAATTTCTGAAAATTACAAATATAACAGGAATATTTTTAACAGCTCTAAACATTCGTCCAAAGCTAAACACACCTCACAATAACAGATAACACAGGAAAACTCCTGAACTGATACTGCATCCATAGAAAAAAGGCTGATTGCATGTAATGCGAGAAATAACTTGAATAATGTCATAAGCATGGGTATACGAAGAAAATTTGAAACTAGACCAGACTGAAAGAAGGAACCTTTTTATCATAATGTCCAATGAAAATGTTCTCTGTTGTCCTCCACATTCATAATTTTATTGGCTTTTTAGTTGAACAATATATCAAATTATAACTGATCCAAATCAGTTCTTAGGAAGAATAATTTTTCATTATATATTTTTGTGAAAAATGAAACTTTGCTTATAATCAGAATCTGAAATGTCAATGTTAAGGTTAAGTACACAGCCAGGCAATTCAGGCAATGGTTATCATCTTTCATTTTTGTAGTTTGATATTTCCTGGTTGCATGAAGTTTAATCCCATTGAAACTAATAAGAGTTTTAGCACAACCCTCTGCAGGCAAAGTGTTCAACTTAGCCAGAAGAAAGCTTCTGTTTCCTATTTAATATGTTCCATTTCCCACCTGATGCAGTCTTCTCTGTTTTCCTCTGCCTGCTAATGCACATCTTTGATGGATATCTTTTTTCACGTGCTCTGCTGACGTACCTCTCAGATTATTTTGCTTGTCAACTTTTTAAGTACTTTCCACACCTGCCTTATGATTTGTTTCTTCACAATAATAGAAATTATTATAGAAGTTATTATAATAGCATAATATAATTATCATATCATATATCATGAAAATAATATTGTAATCATTGGAAGTGATAATGATATAAATTATTTGGACTAGAATTTTATTTATTGTGGTGACTTCTATTTCATTCAAAAATGTACAAAAGGAAATAAAAATCCTGTACATTTGGCCCAGATGTAATGTATCATCGGTCAGAGAAAAACAGATTTCAATCTTTAAAATTTATAGTTTTGGTTTTCAGTTAAAAACTGGGCTCTCTGCTCAATATGAGATTCTGCTGGTATGGATTTAATGTGGAAAGGACTTGGGAACTATAGTAATGTACAAGAGCGAAAAGAACTGAAATAAATAGGTAGGACATAAACAGAACACCATTCTGTCTGGTTGTGATCTTTCTTTTTTTCTACAGGTAAGAGATGAGAGGAATATGCTGAAGGTTATTACTCGAATGAACAGAATTTCAATGATTCTGAAATTACTTGTGGAACAGTTCTCAGTTTTGGAAACTATGACTGCATTGGACTTCTTTGATTTCAGGTAAATACTTACTATTCCTCCTCAGTAATCCGCGAGCATGTTTTCAGTGGTTCTGCAGTGCTGGAGGCTTCAAGCGGCTGAAGGAAGCATTGCTGTCTCTTCTTCTTTCTCCCCAGTAACTTCTGCTCTCCAGTAGCTGCCCAATGTATTGCTGGGCTGGTGGTTGGTAGCTCTTCTGCCCCGGTTTCCTTTGGGATCCTTGGCTTGCCTCACTTCTCCCATGGCACTTCTCTCTCTTCCCTCACTTCAGCTAAGTCCTTCCACTACACCACCATGTTTGACAACTTCACCCACTGTCTGCCTTCCTGTTCTTGTTCTGCTTGTGTTACTAGACCCATCTGATTCGTGACCTCAATGCTCTCCAGCATCCCAACCACTTCTGCAGTGTTTTAGTACTCTTTGCTTTCTGGCTTTTAATGTTCCCTAACTGAAAAACACATAAAACTACAATTTTGAAACATCTGTATCATCTAGCATTACACTCCAGCAGGAGAAATCCGTGGGCTAGTCATCTGTTTTGATGCATTCTTGCTTCTGCTTTTCAACAACATACTGTCATTTGATGTGCAAACATGAGATCAAATCAATAACCTGTTTCTCCCAAATCTTGTATTTGTAATTCAAAGTGCATTACAATTATCTTAGCCATGTGGGATTTCACATTAATTTTATTAATGATATTTTTCAGTACAGTCATGTGATTTAACTCTGAAAGAATCCCATTAATGAATCCCCCAAACAAATCCCATTACATGTTTTCCTGAGCATTATTCTATTGTCTACATAACAATTACTCTGTGTAACAAGCCTATTTAAAATGGATTCATTGGCACTTTAATGATGTGGAAATTTTTGTAAAACTATTTGGGGTGAAGCTGCTTATTCTATCTAGAAAGGAAATGATATTCACTAGTGTTTCCTCCTGTACATCACACATGAAAGGCTGCCATGTTAAAACACTGTACTAACACAAGTGTGTGTATGCACAAACAATATATAGCTAGAAAATCAGAATGTGATACATACATTGTAGTTGTATTAAAATACTGTTTTTTTCTTAATTGCAATAATATAGAAATTGCTCAGATATCTATTTGAAATTTTTCAAATGTGAAATATGTATTTTTTTTTTATTTTGTTGAGAACCAGAGAATGCCACCATTGTGAAATGATATCCTCTATTTTTGTATCTTCTTCTCTTCTGTTCCCAAAGATATTACCTAAGCCCAGCCTCAGGTTTTCAGAGCCTGCAATTTCGCTTGCTAGAGAACAAAATTGGTGTTCCCCAAAGTCTGAGAGTCCCCTATAACAGAAGACATTATCGTGATAACTTCAAGGGACAGGATTATGAACTACTGCTACAATCAGAGCAAGAACCAACACTGCTGCAACTTGTGGAGGTAACACTGCCTAAGACCTTGCTTCCCCAAGAATGTCCTTCTTTGGTGTCAGCGATAAATTCTTCTTCCTTGAGAGAAGCAAGCAGGCTGGAAATTTCCCTGTCAATTGTGTTTTGGATTCTTACCAAATTTTGTACGATAGGGAGCTAGTTATTAGTACACGAGTGGATTTTTCACAGCATTTCCTCTCATCTGAAAAGTCTGACTGTTAAACTAGTAAATTACATTGTGGAAGTATAAGCTAAAAATATAAATGAAGTGTTTCACTCGCATTGCTTTCATGACCATAAACCCTTTTTAGAAGAAAAAACTTAAGTATTTCCACTGTAAGTGATGGCTATTAAAGAGGTTAAAAAAAGGGGAAAATGACAAGCCAAAACGGAAAGGAGAAAAGATGTTTAACAAATGTTTCATTATCACTTACCTTGATTTAATGACTTTGTCTCAAATGACTCACAGTAATTTCTCTGACTCCCTTGTCATTTTCATACACAAAATCAACAAAACTTTCTAAAGAATAATGCAGTATAAACCTCAATAAAAGCATCCACTCTTCTTAACCCTATCCATTTGTCTAATGACACCTGATACAGAATATATACATACAAGACTTCATGCTCTTGTATCTTTCAGATGAGGAGCTAAATTAAATGATCTCTAAAGGGAGTTTGACCATAAAGATTCTTAATTTATTTTCCCCTCCTCATTTCATTCCCATTATTAAAAGGAAATCAAAGAGAAAGCTTTGCTATCTGCCAAGTAAATTTGTGTCTTGTATTACGACATATTCTGGTGTATGCTAATAACAGGCTGCTTCAGCCTGTCTGACATGATAAGATCTGATTGTACAAGTAGATGGTTCTTTATCGTCTGAGATTTATCTTTAAAATTATCCTACACATGTAGAATTAGGTTGTTTTCCTGTATCTACAAGGACATCAGTTTTAAAGACACTCTTAAAATGAGGCAGCTTTTGTCTTCCAGCACTGGTCGTTTAACTCGGAACCTGTGGGTGTTTGCACAGCACTGTTTTGCAGGTATAAATCTTCTACATGGACATGCTTACTCTAGCAATAAGCACCTTGATGGGGTATTAAAGCAGAAGAACTGTAGCAGTACAATTTATGTTTCTATGACTTGTAATTCTAGGGTAATGTGCTTGCATTATTAATGTTTGAACATTATCATTGTTGTTGTTATTATTAAAGGCATGGCTGGAAAGAACTCCAGGGCTCAACGCAGATGGATTTGATTTCTGGGAACAATTTGAAGTGAATGTTTTAAAAGGACTAGAAGAGGAATTTGCTTTGGTGCAGGTATATAACGTATTCTTGATCTAGCTATCTAGCTATAAGTAACAATAGCTGGCAAAATGACATCCTGTCATAAATGTGACTTTTGGGCCAATCACAGTTTCTCACTCCAGTTAATATTCACCAGCTCCTATCAGCAACAAGCATAAAAAATTGCAAACTTTTCCAGGAAATCTGCGTAAGTTTGTAATTTTGCATCTAATATGGTTTAAAACGTGACACATGGATTATTTTGATTGCAAAAGGAAAGGGATAGTGTCAATGGAAGGGCTGAAATGGATTTTACTGAAACTACAACTTCACCTTCAGTTACTACTTGCATCTATAGTTCAGAGTAAAACCCCACAAAGTTTGTGCCCTTGAGCTGTGCGTAGGGAGTGTCACTATAAATGTCCCATTTCTGTTTGTCACAATTCTGTATGTCACAATTTGATGCTATGTGATCATTTGAATTACACATCTGAATAAGCACAAGAAAATCCCCAAATATTGTAAGACTGGTAGCTTTAAGTACATTTTTAATGGAAAAAATCACCATAACATAAGAATGAATCAATTTCCTGAGAATATGTTTATAGCTTTCTACATTATCTAAACTTTTTTTTAAACATTTTTCTTACCCATAGTAGTGCAAAGATGTCATCTTTTTGCCTTGAAAAAAAAATCAGACTTCAGAAAAATTAAGATTAAATGTTTTTAAGGCCTCTAGACCTAAAGAAAAGTCATAAGCAGCCAGTTTGTTCGAACAGTCATTCATCTGAATTATGTTGACAGCTATTTAATTGTACATTTTGTAGTAATCGTGTTTTCTAAAGGACAGTGACTCGGTGACTCATCTACCTTGTTTGAAAGGTAAACTTGCAGAGTACTTATGATGAAAACAGAAGTTATATCATGGGTTATTCAAGTACTTAATTTTCTCTATTGAATTCTAAAACCTGTTTGTCTTTTTTTAATATCAAAGGCAAAGCCAGAATCAGAAGAAAAAGATGACCTAGTGTCTGAATTCCAAAAACAGAAAGATGTATTACTTTCATTATTTGATGAAAAACGCCACGAACATCTGCTTAGTAAAGGTAGATTGTATTAATGTATGTCACTACGCACTGTTTGTTTTTTATACATAAAAAACACATAATAGCTTTAAATTTGCAGGAGAATCAGTAACAAAGTAAGGACATTTGTATTTTGCAGGAGAAAGACGACTGTCTTATAAAGCACTGAAGGGAGCCTTAATGATCTACTTCTACAGGTAATGATGTTAGAAGATGCATGTTTAATGCTTACTGGCAGGAGAGGGGAAGGTTAGGGACAGCTGCACAGGCTTATTCAGGTTGGAAGAGGCCTTGGAAAGTAATCTAGTCCAACCCTCCACAAAAACCCAGATAGTTAGGTCCAACCTGAAGGTCAGATTAGGCTGTTCAGGGATCTGTCAAGTTGAATTTTGAATACCTTCAAGGATGGAGGTTACACGGCCTCTCTGGGCAGCTGGTTCGTGTCTGACCAGATGCTGCTCCTCAGACTGAAACCAGCAAAGGCCTTGTTCAAACTGTTCTACAAAGTGTCATAAAAAGATTTTAAGTATTTTTCCAAGTATGAGGGAAAAGGCACGGATTGAAACTTACATGGCAGAAGCATTTGCTAGAGTATCTATGGGCATTTCAATACCCATTAGGAAAAACATACATTGTCACTATTATGCACTGGTGAAGTGCTGCCTTGGGAAACACAGCACGTGGTAAGAAGTCTCACTGTCTTCTCTTTCATTTTCAAAGGGAGGAGCCTCGTTTTCAGGTTCCCTTTCAGCTTCTTACCTCCCTTATGGATATCGATGTGCTCATGACCAAATGGAGATGTAAGTTTTCCTTTCTGACTGTGATGATACTCCCTCTTCTAGATGCGAGTTAGCTGTTCTATTTCACCCTCTTTTAGACAATTTATACCCAGAGTTTTAAAATTGAGCTTCTGGGTTCATCCTTAAGGAATGACTTTTTTGTTCGTACTTTGGCCGAGAGGAAAGATGAACAGCTGCTTCTGTGATCATTAGATACATAGGTATAGCTATCTCTTCGGTCACATGCTTTAAGTTAACAATTTCATTTAAGGGACAGGCATATATTTTCTGGTGTCTGCCAAAAAGTCATCATGACATCTCTTCATATGCAAACATCCCTTCTGCTCCTTCTCTATCTAGATATCCATAAATGACTGCATTAATTCTGCATTAATAGAGCATAATAACATATACTAATTAGTGTAGTCATTCTGCATTAACAATAATTTTGTATTAGTTGACTGAAGAGTAGCATAATTAACTCCTGCATTGCTTAAGACGTAGTAGTTCTGTATCTCTGTAAATATCTCTGTATGGTCTTTAATATTTCAGTGATGCACCTTGATGTGACCCTCTGGTTATACCCTAACACTGAACATATGCCATGTTCTTTTGTGTTACTTAGATAACCACGTCTGCATGGTGCACAGAATGATTGGCAGCAAGGCCGGCACCGGAGGCTCATCAGGCTACCACTATTTGCGCTCAACAGTGAGGTAAGAATAACACGTTTCCCCCATTACCTGCGATAATGCAGTCTGTAGATTCTCATAATGCCAGGAAACAGATTTCAGATGGCTCATAAGAGGCCAGAGGGCTGCTGCTTCTCTTTTGGGACACCAGTATTTCCTCCTAGTTGTTGTACGTTTATTTAGCAGCATAACTTGAGGATTCAGCTAGGTAGACAATTCAAGCTTTTTAGGTGCAACTATGTCCTTGACAGTCCTGAATGACATTATGTCAAAAAGCACAAGGATATTTAGAATACCTTCTTCTAAGAGGAAAACTAAGAGAAGCCATATGTAGCTGGTGACCGCCCTGCATGGCAGTGGGCAACGATTCCCATGACTGAAATCAAAGATTAAAGGTTCACTGTCTTTTGCAGCAACCCTTCTCACTCTTAATTTCAGGTTAACATTCTTCCTAAATAAATTCTACTTCATATCTACCACAAGGCAGAAACCTTATTTAATATCTAAAAGAGATGGAAGGATTCAGGAGGATTTTGAAATTATGGCTTTCTATGCCAATATAGCAGTATTAATTGTTAGGATTGTCTTTTTCAGTGACAGATATAAGGTGTTCGTGGATTTGTTCAACCTTTCAACGTTTCTAGTGCCGAGACACTGGATACCAAAGATGAACCCAACCATTCACAAATTCCTTTACACGGCAGAATACTGCGACAGCTCCTATTTTAGCAGCGACGACTCTGACTAGCTTGCCTTTCTAGACTGGCTGCTGTACAGAACTTTGAGCCTTTCACCTCAAGTGGTGCTATCCCTCCAATATAACAGCTATTCTCACAGTGTGGGTGTGTAAATACATATTTATGTATGACAGCTATGTGAATAGTGTGATCAGCTTGTGGAAGAAACTTAATTGTTTATAGAAAAAATAATCTATATTGAGTTAGCGTATTTAAGACTAATGTGACACCCCTTTCAACTCCATGACCAATTTAACTCTTAGTTGGCTTCTTAAAACCTACGCCTAGAGAGAGGGAGAAAGTTAAACAGAATTATCATGATTGTGTCTTCTTTGTACATGTTTTTCTATTTGTTGTTTGCCTAATGGCTGTTAGTATTTTGCTTCTTCCAGCAGAGGATGTAATTAGCCTCATCACTTTCAGAAGAGTATGGGTTTCTGAGGTCTAGTGGAATTTCAAAAGGAACTTTGGTTTAAGTGTTTGAAAAGCTAGATTTAAAAAAATATTAAGTCCTGAATCTACAGCCACCCAAGCTTCTTGAACTTTTACATACAAAAGGAATCGTGTTGCTCCCTATGTGTTGTTATACACAAATGACAAATCCTTCAGTAGAAATACTTACTGTTAAGAATGGATCTAAATTCATACTCATTTTGCACTTCAATAAAGCAGTATTAAAGGTCTTCTTTTGTTAAGCCACCTTCTAAAGCAAGCATGAAGTTCAAACAACATTAAGACAGGCATTTAAAGTGTTCTTTATTCAAAATATAATTGAAATAAGGATAAAACTGATATGTAATAAAAGCAAGGCAAATCTGGCCAAGGAATACTGATAAAGCTGTCAAGTCTTCTCATTAGACAAACTCCCATCTTTTTATAAATGCTTCCCTTTGAAATACACATAACACTGTAGGCCTTAATTTCTGGGGAGCTGCTCTGTATCTTAGTGCTTTAGGTACTTATACCTAGTAGTAGCACCTCAAAAACCATGGGTGGGGCGTCTGTGTTTGATACTACTATAACCACATTACTCTTATCAATGCCAATTAGGAACTTTGGCTATTGTTTTCCAGTACGGAAGAGTGCTATTTGTTGCTTGTAAACTTCTGAGGGAAGGCCAGACTACAGCTGACTAAGACTACAAAAGGAGAAATCTTCTGTTAGTCTGAAGTTTTCAGCCAGTAAATTCAGTAAATAGCAGAACATGAAGTAGTGAAACAGCACTTGGTCCTCCTTGCATTTATATTAACATTTAGAAAGACTAAAATGACAATACAATAGACAACGATGAACACTCATTGCATTGCCATTAAAAGGTGCAATACACTCATCTATTAACATGGCACAGTAACGGAGTGCAAAAATTACAGAACTGCTTCAATACTTTTCATAGTGCTTCACAAAAAGTCCAGCCAAAACATTCCAGATGAAAGATTCAGAGCATTTTAGAACTACATTTGCCTGCAAGTGTAACTACAGGTCAGCAAAGCTGAAACCACTTTTTGATGACCAGCAAGTCCTACCTACCAATTCGATTATGTAGGGAATTTAACACCCACTCTATTTGGAGTATTCTGTAATTGCTGACTTTCTAAAGGTGGCAAATAGATATCAACAAACCCCACCCTCACCATTTTTTCTTTAAGTAAGTTTTAAAATTTCTGCTTTGCAACTGGCTTTACTGTTAGTTGTGAAGCAGAAAACAGAGAAGGCATGGAACTGGCACAGCTCTCAAAGCACAGAAAGGCTGATTTGCAAACACATACACCCTGCCAGGACACAGGATGTGAAACCAGTAGAACTGCCTCCATTTTTGTCTAAATACAGTTACTTCTTGATTTTCTATTAATCTAACAAATTAATCCAGAAGACTCAGCTACTCCAGGCATTTTCCAACACATGCACTCTGCTCTGAAGAGCCCTGAAGTTGTATTTACCCAATGAAGGTCTGAAGACTGCAGAACCTCAGAGACAGTGGGTGCTTGGGGAACAACTTTGACTACCCATTTTCGTCTCCTATTATTCTAGTTGTAGGGAAAAACTAGGAATTCACAAAAAGGAGGAAAACAAAATGTGTGTCTGTCAGAGGTGCCAGATAAGCCAAGAAAGGTATCAAAGCATAGCAGAGAGAATATATTCCTCCAACTGCCTTTCTTCTCTGCCCAATAAAAACAGACCTAATATTCAAAGCATTTTGATCACATTCTCGAATCACAGAATGGTTTGGGTTGAAAGGGACCTTAAAGATCATCAAGTTCCAAACCCCTGCCATGAGCAGGGACACTTTCCACTAGACCAGGTTGCTCAAAGCCTCATCCAACCTGGCCATGCAGGTCTCCAACACCTTCTGTTATACTATTGATTATTTGATCCAAATTCCTTATAATTTTTCATAATTTCTTTCCTTTTTTTTTTTTCTGAGTAGTATTCAACACCCGGATAGAGTCCACATTCACAGTTTCAGTCCATCTTTGTAACTTTTTTTTGTGTACTCTGTAGTTGATTCCAAGTCTTCTTACTCCATTGAGTGATTTGATATGCAATACATATTCCAAATAAAAACATTTTTAAAAGCTCCAGCCAACTCCTTCCTGTACTGCCTAAAAGCAGGAATTGCCCTTAGTAATTTATTTTAGATAATGTTGCTTTGAAGTAAGTCTTCACACACACGGTGTGCCAAACTATTATCCAAACGATAATTGTGGTCTTTGGCCAGTAAGTGTCAAACAAATACTGATGAAACTGTATCTGCTATACCTACAAATAAAACAAACAAAAATTTAATAAATATTGGAAGTGGAGACTTGCCAGAAATAAGTTACCAGAATTCGTATTCATATAACGCCCTCTCCTCCAAGCCCTGACAGTAGATAAACTGCTGGGGTGGGGGGACAGGAAACCAGCTACAACCCTTTCACTCCTTCACTGCCTGACACTATAGTCATGCTCTACACTCCTCCCTCCTCTGCTTTCATGTTCAAAACTAGATCCTTTCTGAGGCTTTGGCATTGGTTCAATCTGGCTGCTGAAAAGCAATCTATACCTTGCTATCCTCTTCCCTTTTAATCATACTCATTAGCAACAGACAATATGAAGCTATGTAGCTTTGAAAGCTCATGCAAGAGACTAGAGATGACAAATTCCATTACAAGACACATTTTGGAATACTCATACAAACACAGAACAAACTAGGCTTTTATTTATGCTCAGTTCTTTTTGCATTGTTGTACTCTTTCCAGTACTAAAAGCAAAATCTGACTACAGCCTGTGAAGGTATCAAAGGGTAATAATGGCTCTTATATCCTCAAAAGTGGTGTCAGAGCACCTCTAAATCAGAAGACAACATCTGTGGGGGAAAGAGAGCAACTACTGGTCTTCGCTAGATTGTTCTTGTGTGACACACTACAGAAAACGTGAAAGATCCTGCTTTATGAGAAAATGGATTTTTAAAACACCACAGCTGTTCTGACCACTTCTACAAATGACTTGCTTTAGTTATCACTAATTCTAAATTTCTCTTTCCGTATGGTTTGTTTATACAACAACATGAACAAAAATCTCAGCAACGTGGAAAAGTTGTGATACATTGTCCTGATCCTCACTGAGAGCAAGGAAACTGAACACTATTCTTATTTGCAGATGATTTACATGATCTAACACCTTTTACAATCCCTGCGAGAGCTACTTTGAAACATTCATGGAAGGGAAAGCCAACAGAAGACCTACACTGTTAATCTCACAGACAAAAATGCAATGAACACACCACACTTATTATCTAGCAGTCCAGTCCCACCAATTTGGCTCAGCAATCTTTGCTGGTAAACAGGAGTTTCATCTGCCTTACCTCCACATCCAGCAACTCAGAAGAAACTGGTCATTTAGCATACAAAACACGCTCAGATGCCAACAAAAATCTCATGCAAGCAGTAATAGGACGAGAGATGGAACTAGCAATGAAAATATCTACCTCTATCCTACCAGAAAAGCCCCAAGCAGTGTTCACAATTCCCAAGCACAGGCAGAGCCACTCTCCATATTTTTTTGCTAAACTTGTCCTCCAGCAGCTGTTTTACGTACAGTGAGTATAGCTATGGTGCTAACCTAGAACCACGATACATGACTGTATACTTTACAATGCTGTTACCTCTATGTGATAAGGTACAATAGCACTTTATTTATTATGCCTTATATGGCTTTACCTTTGCATGGTGTTTTTCAATCATTCAACTATATGGCTTGGTTGAACTAGCAACCATTTTACTTACTTTTCCACCTGGACTCATCTAACCTCTTGAAACATAGCAATGTTTTTATTTCCTCTCTGAGGATCCCATTATATCACCTACATGGAGAAATGCATCCCAGCCTGTGGCCTTTACTACTTTAATTATTTTTTGTCAGACTTACCACAGACATTGCTGCCTATCTTAACATGAACATAGCCATCTATTCCCCATGTAGGCCCCCAAGAATTCTGTACAATCCAGTAAGGAGTACTACCTGAAAGAGACATGACAACATGAGACCTGGAAAGCATAACAAACTTGTAACACTCTACAGAGTTAATTACCATTTTAATATCTCATAGTTCCTGATGGTTTGACGATACAGTGCAATGAAACCTACTTCTGTTCACATAGAAGACAGAGATAACAGTCCAGTGTTGAGCAGACTGGATATAGCCTCTACTAGCGTAAAGACACATACAGCCGTGTTTGTGACTTTACAAGGACACAAAGTCTCACAGAACTGAAGGAGCACAGATAAGAAGAGGTTTTCTCCTGGGATCAGGCTGCACTTCCAGAACTGATGTGACACCGAACTAAACAGCTCTTAACAGAAGACCCAGTTCTGGATTTTAATCACCTGCTCCCCAGGAGGCAAGCTGCAAGTAAGAGGAAAAAAAACCACAAAACCTACTGGGTTGAAGTTCAGTTGATGGAAACGCACCTGTTCTGTCAAAACCAGTGATAAGAACAGCATGATTTGCTCTTCCACTGGAGCAGTGATATTGTATGATTCCACCAAGATAATCCTGCCAGCTAACCGCATCTACTGTTACTGCCAAAGGGCCCTGGTTAACAAGCATCCTCATCATTTCTTCTTCCTGACCGCTGTGAAAGAAGTGAGTGATAATGCCAAGTGACTTCAGTTAGCAAACTAAACTACTTAAGTACCATTTAAAAATCAAATAATTCAACTGTCTCCAATGGGTTCCACACACCACATAACGTACATCAATAGATATGTATGTCATATAGTACAACACTAATACAAATATAGGGCACACAGAGTATGGGAAAGGTGCAGATGAAAACATACGATGCTATTAAAAAGAAGCAGGTTTTTGGGTCAAATCTTTGGGCAATGGGGAGCACCATGTACCTTTTACACACCACTCTTCTCAATTAAAAAACAGATTTAGACAAACCATTAGTCTATATTATTATTTGCCATTATTCTTCCAAACATACAGAAGCACCTCAGTAACGCACTAGAATATGTATCTCAAACATTGAATCACAGGACATTACTACTATCAGACATTACCATTAGCATCCTCATACAGTTCTACTTATGTAAAATACTGGAACAGAAAATCTTTTATCACCTAATGATATGTGTAATAACTGAATTTGGCAAATAACAACTGGCAAAGCTATAATTTATTTTAGTTACTTTTATCTAGCAGTAATTCAATTCCTAGTCTAAATTATATTTCTTGTCTTGAAGTTCAGTATGCAGCTGGATTGTACTGAAAAAAAACTAGAAACAAACTTTCTTGGCACAGAAACCTAAAAAGCTACCAGTTGTCTTTACAAAAAGTTCAGTTGACAGCACTGTTTGCTAAGTCACAGACTGGAGGAGGATGCAGGTGGGTATGTAAATGGATGAATACTGAACTAACTGAGTACTTCCTAAATGTTTCAACAGAGTCCAATTAGCACTGGTAGGATTTACTGTTTCTGATACTCAAGCAGTGTAACGCTTACTTTGTGCATATGGAAAATCGTAACTGACTCAATGTTCCAGTTTACACAGAGCCAATTTAAAAAACCTAATTTCAAGACACAGAATTAAGCTTTCCGATTTCAACAGGCTTAGTGATGGCTGGGTTGAGAGGACTCATCGTGACAAACCTTACCTCTCAAAAATGTTATGTATTAAATCTTATCTAGCACACAGCTACAGAACTGATGCAACAGCCTCATAACCTTTGTCTGGTCAATGCACTATTGGCTCTAGCTTACTCTTCAGTTAGTGAACACAGAAGGAAAAGTACAGCAAATAAAAAGAATAAATAGTAGCTACCTGAAGTCATACGCAGCAAATCCTGTTATGGAAACTCCAAAATCTGAGTGACCAAAATAATGGCAAAGTCCTGTCTGAGCTTTAAAACTGTATTCGGAATCTCTCACGAGTTTTACCTTTGTCTGCAAGAAGATAAATGAATGAGAATTTAATGTATTTGACTTTAAAACTCTCAGATCAAAACACATCAAAACTGATCACAGAACTCACTCAAAACTCAGTGTGTTCTTTGGTGAGATTAGAAATAAGAATGTCATGTTGGGAACAAGATATTTACTATCTCTAGTTTCCTTGTTTGCAGAGAAAGCTTCAGAAGGGATTCAGAAATCTTCAAATAATGAACAAAGTTGAAAAACTATCTCTAGTTTAAATTAGCTTCATGAGCAATTTCATCAATTTCGAGACAGACTATGCATTCATTTAACAAATGACTATCCATTCTCTTCAAATGACATCCACACACAAAATTATCCTCACCTTGGGACAGTTCAAGAGCCACAAATATCCCAAGAACAGGTATAGAAAATATTGAAATTAAGTAAAATTCTGCTATTAGCATCAAATCCTCATTCTAGTATACAATGTATTACAAAGGCTGCTGCAGTTCAAAGTCCAGCTACAAAGGTATTGCATCAATCTTCTACACTTGTCTTCTGCAGCACAGTATGTTTATGACAGTGTCTTCTCCAGTCTAATTCATTGATAGTCCCTCTGTTGCCAAGCAAGAGGAAATTTTGCTCTCTAGAGGAATCCTGAGAAATAGCCTCTGACTTTATTGAAGTGCAAACCTAAACAAGTTATCTAGACTGTTACTAGCCAGAGTTATATGAATCTTCAGGGGTAGAATTACAGAGTTCTTTAAAAAGGACAATCACTTTTTTTTTTTAAACTTAAGAAAACTATGGAATTCTTTTTATATTCTAATCACTCAAACTGTCAGCCTAGAGAGCAATTTTTATTTCAAAGATATTAAAATGTTTCTGCTTACATATATTATTAACACCCATTTTTCATTTTTCATGAATGAAACGTTAGCTAAAAATGAAGTAAAAATTATGTCTGCATTTTCACTGTTTTGGGTTGCAAATGAAACAAAGATAAATGCAGTCAATTTTATTCTGAGGTTCTCCATGCTCCTGCATGATTTTACAGTATTTGCAACAGCAACCACAGAAATTTGAAAGCAGAAAATCTCAGCGTGTCTCCTTTTCCCCAGATGCTGGTGCCTAAACTGGACACTCAAATCCACAAAATGACACGTGGATAAATGGCTCTTTCTACGCTGGTACTGTATGTTTGCAGCTCCAATTGAATTCTGTGAAAATACTGTAGCTTTCAAGGAACATAATTTTCAGCCCCTGTGGATTGATTTGGTACATTCACAAGAACATACATAGCCTATAGAATTCCAATCAAGTTTCGATCTGCTTGAACTCTCTCTTGATTCTAGAATAAATAAATAAGCATACAGACACACGCACATATGTGTATGCATATGTACATGCATATACACACACACATTAAAGAAAAATCAGATGAGCTGTACACTCCACCTTCCCCATCACTTTCTACCAGTAAAAAAAAGCATGTTAATATGAAAGCTAAGGAAGCGTTCAAGATTTATGAAAAGTTTCAAACCTGGTTCAGCCAGCTCAAAGCACTAACAGTCGATCCCCCGCTGCAGCCATAATTATTGTATGAACAGTCAATTACTTGCTGTACGCTGAGTTCTTCCAGGTTATTTCCTTTAATTGCATAGGCAGACTCTATACTGCCCACAACGCTGAAAGCCCAGCAGCCTCCACACTGATACAGAGAAAGAAACAGGAGAAAGAAAAAGTCAGCTTTGTTTTTAAAGCCTGATAGGAAAAGAAAAAGAGTCAAAAGAGTCTTTTAATGCTCTTCATTTACTACATCATCCTTGATCTTTGTTTTTAAGGCAATAATAAAGACATTTAACAAGCCATTTAAAATAATTCAACTGCTTTTTCCCCCTGTACTGCTCTCTGAAAGCTAGAAATGCATTATGGGTGTCTTATTTTAAGGATTCCTGCATTGCGGTTGTCCGATTTTAAGGATTCCTTCCTGATTAATTTTTGCCCTTTAAAATAGGCCTGAGGATGCTTTTTACTGTGAGATATCTATTTTCTTCAAGAAAGATCTGGGCTCAGGATGAAGTTATTTTTTTAACCACATTACTAAGTTTTTGAAAAGGATGCACTTAAGGAGACAGTCTACAACTTTCTACAGTTTGAAGAATTTTACAGAAATATATTAGATTACAGTTCAAGAAACAGTAAACTGAAATTAAACATAACAGAAAAATTCATAGACAGTTACAGAATCTATAGTGCAGTTCCAGGCTCTTAAACTGTGGCATTTAAAATAGAAAGCAGAATTTTCTCCCAGGTAAGGTTCAGGTTACGCTATGTGAAGCACAGAAAGGAAAGATATTTGGGATTTAACAGCTTGTTTGTTTCTTACCAGTGACCACAACCACTTTGGGATAAACTGTAATCATGTGGGGTCTGGTTAGCTCCCTATCACAAATACAACCCCTGAGGTGTTCGATGATAAAGACACAAGTGTTGACCAGCCAAGGGCATTCCAACCCGAGAGAAAACCACAGCAAAGGATCTACACCCATCCAGATGAAACAGAAGGATGAGGTCAAGTACTGAACTTACCTCAGTCTCATCAGAAAGATAAAAAATACACACAGTGCAAAATATTTGCACATTCGGTTAACTAGATCAAAAAAATATATTACACACCGTTTATAAGCGCAAAATTTCTAAGTGCACAACTTTTCCACTTCACGCTTTTAAGTCTAAGCTCACTTTGCATAAAATGCTACATGGCTTTGTATATGCTCAACCAGACATTCTTGTGCCTGTGCCTCAAGGAGTCTTGAGGCAGTGCTGGTCCCTTCCAAAACCTTCACTGGGCTTTACAACGTACCTGTTGGAACTCTCTCTGAGCAGTGTGTGAGAACTAGGAAAGGAAAACACCAGGACTTACTGTTTGCTGATTTCTCACTTGTGCAATGACTTTCTTGTCCCTCCAGTCAAACTTCTTTGGCAAGGGTTTTTCCTTTCCCTTTGGCACATTTATGTATCTGGGAAGTTTGTGAGGTATGCTTCTTAAGTAAATAGCTAAACACAGAATGCAAACATCTATAAATCTACTAACTAAAAAAACCCCAAACACAAACAACTGTTTTCCTAGAAGCTATAGAGGTAACTTGGATCTGTAGTTACAATCATGAGATTACATCTCATTCTCAAATCCACAGAAAATTCATGTATTTTAAAATAATGAATGTAAATATTCCTACTGTTCCAGAACACATATATTCTGTGTAGGGAATGTGGGTACAGAGTGTGAAGATTTACTAAAGCTAACCAATAACCATTCCATAAAGCAAGTTTTGAAGTTTTCATATTTTACTTAGTGGAAAAAAGTGTTACTTTATTTAAGTCAAGTAAAAGGGGAAAAAATAAGAGGAGAAGAATTTTAAAATTCTGAAACACACTCAAAGTGCTAGTTTTTTACTAAAAAAAGCTGCTTAATTATTGAAAATTAAAAAGGGTGTGAGATCCCCCAATGAACACAACATTAACAGCAGACTTGAATGGCAAGCGATGATTAGTTTAATTATCAGACAAATTTTCTTAGTAAAAAAATTAAGCATGCCATATTGCTCCTGAAAGTCATAGCTACAACTGACAGCCTTGGATCTCCAAACATTGTTTGGATTGCAGTCAATTTTGCCTTGGAATAGGGAATAGGAACTTAAAATTACTCAAGAATCTTGTATATTTTCCAATTTTACAACTGTTGCAACTGAAAAAGCAAGGCCCACTGAGAAGAAAGACGGGGAGAAGGGGGGAAGAGTCTGTATACTAAATCAAATGCAGGCTCTGGACAATTCAACCTTGCAAGACTGGAGAAACACGAAGAAGATTGTTGTATCCTTCAGAAATACTTACAGTTTGGTATCAGACACTGTAAACTAGCTGACTATCAGCACTGGCAGAATCTGTGAATGTGAAAGATACAAGGTTCTGGAAAAGAATAAGAAGACTATCAGAAAAGGCATTAGCAGCCAGAAAAATGTACCTTTGAATTCTTCAGGAGACAGGTGAGAAAACTGATTTATTCCATAGAAAGCAGTCATATTATCTTTTGACGATGAATTCAGTAATCTAATTCTTTTAGCACTTTCCTGAAGAAAAAAATGATATATATATATAGTGGACATTATTAAGTTAGCAGTAGCGACAAAACCATAAGAGCAGAAAAAGAAAAGTTTAGCAACAGTAAACATGAACTTAGATAACAAGACAGCTGTTCGCCTCGGATTCATCGTGGATTCCTGCCAAGCCAATGTGAAAATCATTACACTAATTTCAACTCCGAGAAAGACACTAAATAAAGCATCTGTTAAGTGCATAGTGGTTAAAAAAAAATAAGAGACAGACAAAACAGGCAAGCTGAAAACAAACTTTATCAAACTCATCTGATGCACTTCTTGGGCTACACAACAAACCTCGGGGGTCAGAGATACCTAAAAATGTCTTCAGATAGAGTCAACCCTGTCTTGCTTTATGTCCTCGTAAAACAAAGAACAGGATAACGGCCCGAAGGAGGGGGCACCACAGCGGGCACGGGGGCGCCCACTTCTCCCAGTCCCCCCATTTCCCTGAGAAAAGGCTCTGACAGCAGCCCCGGGCAGCCGGGGACTGCAGGCACTGGGGGGGGACACGGCCACCGCCGCCTCGGTCCGCGACCGACACCTGGCGACAGAGCCAGCGCAGGGGAGAACCCCAGCAGCGACACCCCAGCCCCAGCAGCGGCACCCCAGCCCCAGCAACCTGAGGAGAAGCCGAGCAGGCAGGGCCGACAAAAAGGAAATGGCAAAGGCTGCCGCAGCGGGTTTCGGTTCTGCGGGCTGAAAAGCTGCCGGGACACCTTCCTCCACCCCGCACCCCCCAGTCACCCGCCTGGCAGCGGCACACATCCCTGCGGCAGCGAGGCCCGCTGGGTACCGGGGATCACAGCGGGAGTGCGGGCAGAGACACCTACCCGCAGCGCCGCCGCCGCTTCTTCCTCCCGGCTGCCTCCGTCCCGCGGAGGGCGGCCCGCACTGCCGCCGCTCTCCTCCACAAAACGGCTGCCTGCAGGTGCCGGGAGGGCGGCGCTGCCCGCCCGCAGCAAGCAGCAGAGAAGCACCACCGCCAGCATCTCCATCGACCGCCCGGGGCGAGCCACCAGCCGCGCCACACCGCGATCCCCGCTCCCTGCCGGGTCCCCGGCTGCCGCCCCTCCCCTGGCCGGCATGTCATTGCGGGGTGGGGCCTTGGGGGCACACCCCATCCTGCGGAGCTTGCGCGCCGGGCTCTGGTCGTGGAGAAGAGGGTCCTGAAGTCGCTTGTTTCTAGGCTTTGCCCAGACACAGCCCCCTGTTATCCGCTACAGCGGGCCTAGGGGCGGGCTGTCCCCGCCGGGCGGGGCATGAAATGGTGGCCGCCCCTCAAGCGGCCGGGTGTGCTCCAGCCCGCAGCGGCGGCGGCTGTAGGGGCTGCCGGTGTCTCGGGGTGTTCTGCTGCTGGTTTTGTTGTGTTTCGGGGTGTCCGGCAGCGCCTGGAAAAAGCCCGTGTTTCAGGCGGTGTTTGTTCGTGTGGGCGCGCAGGACTGCAGAGGGGAGAAGGAGGCGCTGAGCGTTAACTGCGAGGTGAAAAGTTAATGCCAGGCCTTCACTGAGAGGAAAGTTGTGTGGTAGCTGCAAACTGGGTTGCCACCAGGAAAGAGAAGGTGTAGTTTCTTCTTGGGGGCAGCAGAAATACAGTTTATAGGCTTTAGGAAGGGCCAGCCCTGGTGGGGAGAGAAGAGGCACCCTGTGCCGCACAGCTGGTGTTGGCGGAATCTCCTGCGTGTGCAGGGCCGTGAGCTTATCCCAGAAGTAAATATTTGGGAGAAACTTACCTGTGTTCGTCAGTTTCCTTAGCGACTGGTCATGTGCTGGTTCTCAGCACTAGCAGGTTAGTGTTGGGCATTTTAAACTTCGTTAGGTTTGCTGTAAGTTAACACAGTATTTTTTAATTTCCACACGAGGTATTGTTGCACAGTGTTTGTAAGCAGGGTGTTCAGGCCTACTCTGTTTCAGTTGTCTCTGGTGCTCCCCCCGCTATCTTGTTACCACACCGTGAACACATAGGTACCCTGGCCCAGGGTGCCAGGAGCAAGCCTTGCTGTGCTGTGTTTGGAAACACGATCCTTTCCTCACACTGGAGTTTTAAGTTAAGGAGTGTGAAGTTTTGCGACCGTAGCTGTGCTGTGTAACACCAAACTTGTGTTGGGAGTGTGTGCTTTGTAAAGGGTGAGGTGCAGAATTGTGACATGCAGCATTTTATCCAATGATAGAAGTTTGAAAGAGGAATTACACTGTATGAAATGCAACAGATCCATGTATTTTTAATTTCTAGAGAAGTAGGTATATACAGACTTGGCAAGTAAAAGACAAAGGATTAAATTAATGGCTGGTGGGTCAGTGGCTGGTGGGAGTGTCAAAGGAAAGCTTGATATGGGAACTGTGGCCTTGGATGTACTTATGAGAATGATGGAAGCCTTAATGCAACAGTCCCATGATTTTTATTCTGCATAGCATAGTACAGTGGAACAGGAAACAAGTAACTTTGCCAGTCAGTGTAAGCAGCAGAAGGATGCTGAAATTAGCTTTAATGAAAAGTAAGTTTTGAAATAAAACATTTCAGATTTTCGACCAGGCTGACATAATCAACTTGCAATAAATTGGCCTATTAGCTTTGAAAACTATTGCTTGGAAATTATGATTATCGCATACTGAATACATTTTCTTAAATAGGTAGTTGTTAAATTCTAAACCAGGCAATTTAGCTTTACTAGAAGAAAGAGATGATCTTTCAGTTATTTTTCAGTTATTATTTCTGTGGAGTATGCCTTGTTCATAACAGGAGAAGCTGTTGTCTTGTCTGGAGAAGTTATTGTGTATGTAGACTTCAAGAGTTACTTTTCCTGTGAAACGCATGAGGGCAGCAAAGGACTTCTGGAAAGGTGCTTGCAAACCATGCAATTTTAATTTTAGTTAAAATAAATAAACACCCCCCCCCAAAAAAAAAAAAAAATAAATCCCTTCTTATTTTGGGAAAACAGTTATGTCCCAGATTGATTTGCATTAAAAATACTGCACAGCGCATCACGAGGACAAAGTGTGTTTCTCCTGGATTTGCCCTGTCTGTGTGCTATGTAGGAGTGTCAATTATCTTGTTCAAGAGGAGAGAGTGTTAGAAAAGTCAGTATCTCTTCTGATGACTGGCTCAGGGAGAATAGAAGTGTAACAAACAGCAAAAGGTAGGCGACTGGCAGCCAAAGTGTTTCGGAATGCTTTATTTTTCCACTAAACTACCATGCTATTATTGCATTTTTTACTTGTGTTTAGATGAATAAAGCCCCACCAAAGTCCATAAAGAGAGGTCTATCTATAGTCACACACTCTCTGCTCTGTTTTGAATTACTCCAGTGTACATCTAGCTTTGCTTCATTAAGATAAAAGAAAATAACACTTGTAAAAATACTGTCAGAATCAGGCATGTAAAAATGAGTAGGGTATAAAGTTTGTGGGGGTTTTTTTGCTTGTTTGTTTTTGTTAAAGGTTTTATTGATACCAATCTTTGTTGCTTCGTTGACACAGGTAAGCCATATATTAGTTACACAGGTCACCCCAGACAGGTGATTAAAATATTTTTTATGTTAGTGTACACTTTGTTTACGTTGCAAGACTTTTTCAGATAGTCTGATTTAGAATTTTATAATTGTAAACGCTTATTTTAAAAGCCAACGAAGAAGATACCTGCTGGATATTTATAAATTTTATGTTGGAAAAAGTTCACTTGCTGAAGGGCCAGGAAGTTAACCAGGTGACGGATAAGGACCCTTAGCTTTTATTTCTGTGATTCAATTATTGTTTTTCCACTGGAATCCCTTCCTTATCCTGGGCCATTTTCTGTTCAGTTGTAAGAACTGATTTTACTATTTAGAAGGAAGAAAGTGCAGTAGGAATGCATCATATACAGTTGTGCTATAATCTGTGGCCAGGAAAAAGGCAAAAATGCTTTTATTATGCAGAAAGGCAAAATGCTTTAGGGTTCTTATAGGTTTCCTTTCACTGAATTTAATGTAATCATTTTATGAACCAGAATTTGAGCATATTTGGAAGTTAAGGGGCCATAGAAAAATTAATTATGCATTTGTAAATTAAGTGTCAATCAAGCAAATCAGTGCTGGGCTTATACTTGTTTATGTGATTTTTGGACTTAGAATGCTATTTTAACGCAATTTCCAATAAATGTTGACCGTTCTATTAAACTGATGCTTTTTAAAAGAATGTAAACAAAAGTATATTCCACTATTACCTGTGGTCCTAGTGGAGGTTTTAGATGGTGTAAACCAGGAGGAGTTTTGTTTAAGTGAGTGTGGAATTATACTGATGCAAAATTAATGCCAGGGTGAGCACAGCTGAGCCTTGTATATTTATCTAAGTTATGGACCTTGAACTTGCATCTCCAGCTTGTCAGGGGGAAGGGAGAAATCCTGTTAGAGCTTCTAGTTTTCTTCATGCAAACCAGTACTGTCAGCCTTCTGTGAAGACCATACATGGCAGTGCAAGCAGAGATTCCTAGACGATTAAATTACGTTGTTTTGAAAAATTTAGATGATGACAGGAACTGTTGCACAAAGAAACAAAGTTTCATTAATTGCTCAAATATTTATTGTATTGGGGGTAATTTAAAACATGACAGTTTACTTCACCCTTTCTCTGTTAGCAAAACTTAAACCTAGTTTTAAAAGGATACTGCCCAAGTCTTTGGTTCTTAAGGTCTCGCTTGTTTTGGTTCGTGAGGATGCTGCACTACTGTCTTAATTTCCCAGGAAGTAAGAAACTTTATAGGTCATATTTTTATAAAGCAGTTTCTTAATTATGTGGTTAGCGTTCCTTGCTCTCTACCTCATAGCTTCTCATATGTAGCTGAGCACAAAGGAGAACTGGGGAGGCAATTTCTTTTGAAAATCCTGATCATGGCAAGTGTTACATGTTACCCTCTAAAGAAAAATCTTTCTTGTATCTCAGCTTTTCCTCAGGAGGTTGAAAGTTTATGCAATTTGAAGCCCTTCGTCTTAGAGATCGTTGAAAAGGTCATTCTTTAAAAAGGACTCGAGCACATTCTGCTTTTACAAAAAAAGCATTTGACATTTTATTTTTTTCATATTTTTTAATGTATTTTGATTACCAGGCATGGTAATGGCATCTATAGTGTGCTTGTTGCCATAGATGGGTATTCGAAGAGTATAAAAGCACAATGTGGTAGAATTTGGGGGAGAGTAATCCTTACTTATTGTGAGATCTAAATGATTTGACATCTAGTTTAATGTCTACGTTGAAGTCTCAGTTAAAATGAACAACATTGCTGTAATATTTTTAAACAAATTTTAAATAGATTGAGGTAATTCTTAAGGGAACACATTGTCTGACAAAATAAATATGTATGTAGAAGTTGTCCAAGCTAAAACTGTGTGAAAGCTACATCATAGCTTTTTATAGTTTGATCCTGTCAGCCTCATCTAGATGTCTGCATTACGTTACCGGTGTGTCACTGGGTTGTAGTACTGCTGGTGAAGTAGAGCATCTTAACTATGGGGTTTGCTCTCTGTGTGGTCATTGCTGGGGAATATAGGCATTATATTAATGGACAGACGTGAACATGTGGCTGTGATGGGTACATGTGGTGGCTTCTTTGACTAAGAGAAGCAACTGGTTCTGCTGGTTGTTCATTGCATGCTGCCGTTTGCTCTGGAATAGAGCACTGCTCTTTATTGACAGGTTACTATGTACAGATACATAGCATTTTTATTTTGAGATTGAGATGCTTATCCTTCCTTTTGACTTGGAACAGAATTTCTCTTTGGGGTGGTTAAAGAAGTTGTAGTAACTTTGCTACCAGCCTAGAGCCAACACCAGACGTGCTTCTTCATTTTTTTGACCATGAACATACAACACCAATTTTAATATTTTCTGTGCTCAGAACAGTTTGTCTCTTTGAGTTATTTATGTTTAAGTATTTTGAGACAACTGGAAATTTAGTGAAATTAAATGATGTATAGTTTGAGCTAAGGAGAATTGCGGATGTGTTTGAAATATGTTTCTTAAACCAGAGTACTTCATTTTGATGGTGAGAAGATATTTTTAGTTAACACCACCATTTATTCCCAGCCAAAATGAATACTCAGAGAGTATAAAATGCTGCTGAATTAGATTTCACATTTGCAGATTGCAGAAGGAAATGAGCGCTAATGAGTGCTTAGGAATTTGTTATTATGTACCTTTGTGGCCAGTATTGGGAAGAATATGCATTACCTGAAACATGGTCCATATTTAAAGCACAGACTGGCTGGCCCTAGCAATTAAATAACTGACGTGTTATTTGCCTTAACAATTTATTGTAATTTGGAGCCAATATTATGGTGAAGTATGTGCAATTAAAATGGGAAACTAACTGCTGTGGCAAGAGGCACTTACCCAAGCTCAGCTTCAAGAACTTTCGGGAACTCATTTTCCCCAGCAGACCTGCCAGATTACACTCTGCCCTCCCTAATCAGACTGGCCTTCTGCCTTAAACAGTGTTGGGTAAGGTTCAGTGCTGAGCTTGAATTACAAGAGGACTTTCTCTTTCTTTATAAAGAGGAGTATTAGGTTGGAACCTGCAGCTGCAGTGCCCTAGCTGTAACCTGTGAACTCCTCTTTGCCATGTGGTCAGCAGGCTATGGAGCAGAAATAGTGTGCTTGTCAGCAAAGCAAAGGCTGGGAGTGCACTTTTCTCTAAAGCTGGTCTTAAACTGTGGGAGAGCTTTAATCAGAGATCCTTGGTTTTGAGTCTGTACAGACCTGGGTAAATTTGCTCCTTTGTTTGAACTTTATCACAGGGAATTTAATAATTCTCATTCTTATGTTCTGAGTGTGATTCTGCATAGTCAAAGGTATCCCCTGGGTCATGCAGAGGGTGGGGAGCAGCAGAGGTAACAGGCTGGGCAGGGGCAGGGAGGCAGTCCAGGGAAGCACAAAGCTGTGGTTTCCACGTAGGCCTGGCCTGGCTGTTTCTCCAGTGCTTTGCAGGAAAGGAAGTGAACCTGTTAGAATGGGGTGAACTTATTCCTTTATATGCATTGAAAAGTACTTTCTTGATGGAGCCAAATGCATTGAAGGGAGATTTCTGCCTACCCGGACAACTTATGGCCCCTTCAAGTGTCCTGATTATATCCTGCAGCAGCCAGGGCAGGCTGCAGACTTGGCAGCCACCTGAGTAGCTAGTGAGCCGCTGGTGTAGCCATCCTGTGCTCGAGAGATACCAGGTGACATGCAGACAAAAATGGAGACATTAATTGTTTTTAGCTGGATGTTGGGATAAATGGCTGATGCTTTATCACTTTGGTAATTGATTTTCCTTTTTATCAGTGTTGACCTTTTTAAGGACTGCAAAGTTAAGGCTTAAGCTTAATGCCATCTCATTTGAAAGCCAAGTGTGCAGTGTGCTGTGTATTCCTTGGTAATTAGTAGGCTATCCCATCAATCTGTAGTATTTCAATGACTTTTTTTTTTTTCTAATTATCTTGGAAAAGGAAGATATTTTTTTCCAAACTCTATTGCAAATTAAAATATGAAGACGAAGCCCAGCATCTGGTCTGTTTGCTATAAATCCAAGCATAGCTCTTTCCTAAAGTGTGGCTATAGTGCCTAACTGGAATAGCAAGAACTTCTGTACCATGAAAACTTGTAAGTCGTTGATAAGTTGCCCACTCCTCTGGCTTGCCTAGTTAGCTTTTTTAAAATTAATTAAAAAAACCCTCAAGTGGGTTTTAGCCTCTGACTATTTTTTTCTGGATTAATCCTGCAGTTATTGAATTACCACGCCTGGGGACTAGGAATAGAGTCTAACAAGGTGATAAAAATGTAAAAATGACTCCATTGCTTGCCAAGTGAAATATCCCTACAAATGCATTTGGTGCATTGAAGCATCAAACTACAGATTGCTGAAGTAGTTTTCAGTAATTGTAAAGAACATGAAGTGGCTTGAATACGTGCTGAATAATGAAAAGTCATCAGAGGTGACTCAAATTTTGTCTTCACAACTTGGTCCTTGCCAGTTCAGTTTGGTTCTTGTAACCATTCTGAAGAGTGACAATGTCAGAGCATCAGCTGTGTCACTAACCAAAATGTGGTACTAAATGGGATGCTCAATGGACTTCACTGAGCAGTCTTATGTTGTACCAGTAGGAATAAAATCTTGACGATAAGCAGTCCTACTAAGCTGGAAAATAAATAATTGAAAAGGATGATTAATTCATGATTTCTTTTCAATTTCATTTTAAATAAATTACCATGGAGGCAATTAAGAAATTCTTCCCATGTAGTAAGTTAACTTGATGAATTGTGGTAGTCCAGAAATGGCTTAGATTTATTTTGGGTAAGTATAGTCTATCAAATTAAAGTTAGTAATATATTTTCTAACAGCCTTTCAATAAACAAAGAAGCCTCACTGGGACTGGTTTTATAAATGCTGTTTGTAAGTGATTTATCTTCACCTCACTCTTTGAGGGTTTTGTCCAAGAACTAAATGCAACTTTTACCTGATGTTGTTTCAGGAAGGAGAACAATTAATATATGAGTCAGTGAGTTATGGACAAAAGACATTCCTTGGATTAATAGTTTTAATCTGATTAAAAGCCATTTAATGAACTATATGTAATATTTCAGTTACCATCTTTTAAAGTACTGTGAACAATTTCATTTTTCTGTGCTGTAGGTACTTAGCAATAGTCATGTGATGTGCTAAAATCCACTGGGGGATATAAAGCATTATAATAACTTTGCTGTGTTAAAGAGTTAGTTTACAGGATAAATTCACAATATTTTTTTCATGGAGGACCATTTGAGTAGGACATTAGAGTGGGGACTGAAAAAAATTGACCTTAAAGAGTCTCCATACATAGCTGGTTTGGTGGCACTTTTGAAAATCATGATTTAAAGCCTCTGGGGAGCCTTTACCTCTTATCACCAATTTCTAGTCCTGAGGACTTTTTTATCTTTTCTAAACACAGAGACTAACTAGTGGTTTACTATAGAATTAATTTACTATAGATGAATAAAATACAAACCAAGAAGGATCAAAAGTAAGGTTTTTACAAGAGGACTTGAACAGTATATAATTTCATCGTCTGTCAGCTAATTCTCTTTAACCAGAAGCTAAATGAGGACTGAGGTGCCCCAGCTAATATCATAGTACCTTTGGTATTACAGAGACATTCAGGTGTATTCCTGCTGTGTGCAAGGAGAGTTCTCCGGGAAAGATGGCTGCACAGGAGAGGCCAGAGCAGAGATGCTGTCATTCCCCAGGGATCCTTTTTCTTCTGACTGATCCATGCCAGCTCATACTGGCCTCATGATATACCTTTCTCAATCTAAAAAGTAAACTAATGATAGGGGACTTAATAGTAATAACAAGTCATAGAAGAAAAGTGTGTTTTGAGAAAAAAAAAAGCTTGAAGATATAGGAGTGGCATATATATGTATGTAATTAACACAGTACAGCCTTAAACACAAATGAGAATTTTAATTGTAGAACATATATCTACCTTATATACATAACTGTAATTGCCTAAAGTTATAAGCTTGAATTACAGTGACTTCTTCTGAGGTGCATATTAGTTATAAAAAAAGCATTTTATAGAACTGAAATACAACAATTAAAACATTTCTAAGCAGTATTTTACAAATTGTTTCACAGTTATTTGTGAGAGAAAATATTTTAGTTAAAATGTATTCAGAGTGTATTTCAAGAGGTTTTTTTTTTTTTTTTTTTTTTTTCCCCTAAGAGATTCTGGGTCGAGATGGTGGGGGGGTGGAAATACCTACATTTTCCAGGTTGTAGTTACCAAGATAGAGGGGGACATACTCAGTCTTTACTCAGTACGCATTATTTTAATACGAGAAAAACCATTTAATGTAAAAGTATTTATGAGGATGCATGGCTCTTTCTCGCATCGTATTTTAATCTGTCAAACCCTGCAGGTCTGTGGGGAGGATAGTGAATGCTTAGAAATCTCTTGGTGCAGCATAGTTGAGCAATATGCTAAATGTGAGCAAAAATTTTACTGTAAAAATCTGTAGCTAGAAGATGAAATCACACTTCACCAAAATTAATGGGTGTAGAGGTGATCTGAACTTTTAAGATCTGCTCATCTGGAAACTTTCTTTTAAGTGTATCTCAGAGCAAGATCGAAGGAGATTCTTTGTACACAATAGGAAGTTGGACATAAAATACATCAATAGAAGGTGTTGAGCCAAATAAACTGCACAACAGGGACATGTATTTGTCCTTAAATTTTCCAGGGTTAATTTAAACCTTAATCTTGTACCATATTACTTTTAAAAACTCTGTCTAGTGTGATGTATGCACCACTCATGTAGTAGCAGGGATGAAAACAGTATTCTGCTGCTGCAGGAAACTGTATGTAGGATAGAGCTGCTCATTAAATAGATTTCTGTATAACTGTTCTGCCAGTGAATCAGTTGCATTTAAATATAACTTGATATCAAGGAATAATGGTATGGAATTAAGCTTAACTTGTTTTCCAGTACTTTTTTTCAATTATAATTTGCTGTACCAGGTAAGAATGCAGCAGTTTAAAGGGAGGTTCTAATGGGTAGCTGGGAATATGTCAGCAAAAAGGTTGTTTTATTGTTGTGCTGTTACATGTTAGCTTTCCTGAAAGCAGTTACCTAACTGGAGAGCTAAAGCAGACCAGGGTGCTTGTGTGTTAAATAACACTTTTTCCACATTTAACTCAATGTTCGTATTCAACTAGAATGCATTTTCGGACTAGGAATAATTAAATGATGGAAGCACGTGTTTTGTGGAGGATTTGTTGTACTCTAGCTGTTTAAGCAAGACGGAGAATCAAATTGTTAACCCTTTCTGTCTGATATGACTTCTACTTTGGTTATACGAATTTTACATAAAAGATTAAAAAATATTTGCACTGACAATCACCAATTTTGATTTGATTGCTTTTCAGCACTTTACCTTTCTGGAGCAAAAATTTACTTTTCCACAAATTTCCTTGTTTTAAAAGCCTTGCTTGATCAACCAGAAAACAAAAACAACCAAGCTAACCCCACAAGGCTCTTTATTTTTGATTCTGGTCTTGTTGGTTTCCCCCTTTCCCTTCCCTGAGTCCTACAAAAGTTGGTTTTACCCAGTTTCTGCGATCAGCAAGTGAGCTTTGTGAAGGTGTTTCTTATCTTGTCTCAAGCTTAACATCTGAATTTCAGATTTAACTAAAATTGACTTGTTCTTTCCTGTCCTAGGTCTATATTGTATCTGTTTCAAGAAGAAAAGTCTTAAGTTTAGAGTGGCAACTCAAACTTTTGTCTTCGGTTCCCTCCCTGTGAAGTGGGAATAGATTTCAAAGAGACCGATGCACCTATAAATATGTACAGATTAAGAACTGACAGAAGGCACTATTTCCAGTTGCAGGTCTTCCATCTCACAGGTAAGTATGATTATTTATCGAACTGTGCAACTTCCTAACATGCCATGTCCCAAGAGCTAGCAGTTGTGACTTCTGCGTTTGTTATTCCTTGTGCCACCTGCTGACCCACAGTGTTAGGACTCTGGAGACTCTCCTGACTTGGCAGTGTGGAGTGTCACATCTCAGATGCTGCCCTTTTATCCCTTTCCGTATTCCTCTGTTTCACTTAATCTTGTTCTGCTGTTACTCAAATGAGGCTGTGAAGAGGGTTCCTAAGTCTATACCTCCCTCCGTAAGGGCAAATGTCTGAGTCAGGCTGGCAGTGCTGCAGTGTCTCCACAAGTAAATGTTTTGTATTATCTTTGCAGTGCTGCAGTTCTTTTCTTGCCATTGGAATAGAAATATATATTTACAGTGTTCTGAAATAGATAAGTAAGTTAACAGAAAGTGAAAGTAAAAAGAAAGCCGTAGAGATTATTAGTATCTTAACTTCCTTGAAGTGCTATTATCTGTAGAACCCTGTTAGCTAAAACAGATATTGAAACAGAAACAACTGGCATTAAGTAGGTGCTTCATAATATATAAAACAGATGTAGTGTGTCTCTTTGTAAAAAATGATAGGTGAGGAAATGGCTTAAAGATGCATCAGGGGAAGTTCAGATTGACTATTAGGAAAAAGTTCTTCACTGAGACTGGTCAAGTGCTGGAACAGGCTCCCCAAGGCAGTGGTCATGGCCCCAAGCCTGTTGGGGTTAATGAAGTGTTTGGACAATGCGCTTAGATATATGGTTTAACTTTTAGGTTTCCCTGTGTGAACTCAGGAGTTGGACTGGGTAATCCATGTGGGTCCTTTCTAACCCGGAGTATTCTATGATTATGTATGTGCGTACTGTTGAATTTTCTCCTAGAACTGTCTTCTCGAATCTTTACGTATATATCACCAGTCTGTAATGTATTCAATGCAGGGATTTTCTGCTGTCCTGTTTGTGATTCTGCGACATGATTAATGCAGAACTTGTACACTTACGTATAAAATCACAATTAAGAAAGAGTGATGTATTTTTCCTTTTTAAATATATTAGTAGAAGAGAAGGTAAGTAGGAGTTTGTACCATGTGACCATTGTGCTGTCTTTCAATAGTTGATGTGTCCATAGCTTATTCTTGTGATTATTCCCCAGTGCTGTTTTAGGACCATTTTACTAAGGTGTCACGGGAGCTCAGTTATGACCACAAGAAGTTGTGTTTAAGCACTAAAAATCAATTTCAAGACCAATGCCCAGAATGATTAGAGATCAAGATCTTGGGAAACTCTTCTTGGGACATTTGACAGATTTCTGTCTTTGCCAAGAGTAGCAAACTATCTGAATAAAATGGTAGTGTTTCACTCCCGTTGTTACAGATGTATGGGAACATGCGGGCTGTAAAGGAGTAGAGAATTAGGCATTCAGTTTTGATACTAGGCTGCTATGATCATTCTACTCCTGTTTAGCTACATCAGGAAATTACAGCATTAAATACTTTGCAGCTTGTATTTATTTTCTAAAACAAAATGTCCTATATATTATGTATCATTCCAACTTCTCCCTCTAGATACAGTGATATTTATATTGAGGTAAGCAGTGCAAAGTGAATGAAACAGAGATTTGGTGTCTGCT
Source organism: Pterocles orientalis (assembly GCA_011057875.1). Classification (NCBI taxonomy): domain Eukaryota; kingdom Metazoa; phylum Chordata; class Aves; order Pterocliformes; family Pteroclidae; genus Pterocles; species Pterocles orientalis. The sequence goes on from WKFP01015229.1 coordinate 983,206, forward strand.
TATAATGAAATACTATTCCAACCCTTTCCTCCAGAGTATAACATGACTTAATTTGGTGATCAGACACTTAATAGGATGAAAGAAATTTTTTTTCTGAGCCAAATGAAGAGTAAGAAGTATTGCTTTCTGTATATCACCTATCAAAGGACCAGAAGAATGAAAAGAGAAAGTAGATTATAGTATGTTAAAAAAAAAAAACCAAACCCAAATGCTTATGTTGTCTCCTGGTTGTAAGGTGGTGGCACAAGGTTTCTGAGGTTCGTGTAACTTACAGCACCTGAGAATTGACCCATGGTAATCTTCCAGTAGTTTCTTACCAGTGTGAACAGAATCCAGGATTTATGAGGTGATACACAGTAACCTTGCTTTTTGACAGCACTGTCTCAGCTTTGGTTGAAAATCCGGGTTCCTCCTTGTCTAATAAATAGGTTCAGTTGGCCTTTTGTGCTTCCTTTTTGTGCTAGAGTAGGGAAATAAGCAGAAATAGTCTGATTTGCTGTGAAGAAGTACAACAGTGTGAAGTGGTCAAGTATGACAGATTGTTGTAGCCCAGATGCTCTTAAAAGCATGTGCAGTGAAGATGAGTTTGTTGTCTACAGGGCTCAAACTACAGCAGTGCAGTCTGAAGGCCTGAAACTTTGCAGAAAATGATCTGGTTGTCCCTGTAGACAAGCTGAACGTGTGAAAGTGGTATATCCTCTCAAAAAAAGAAGGCCAAATACATACTAGGCTGTAATAGCAAGGACATAGAGAACACGTTGAAGGCAGTGATTATTCCCCTCCGTTTGGCACTTGTGAGACTGAAATACTGTGTTCAGCTTTGGGCTCCACAAGAAATACATTGATATATTAGAGTGAGTCCAGAGAAAGTCTGTTGGGATAATAGAACATATTACATACAAAGAGAGGCTGAGAGAGCTTGATTTATTTAGCCTGACGAAGAGAAGGCCAAGTGAATGTCGTATTGCTGTCCTAAACTGCCTGGTGGATAGTTACAGAGAAGAAGAGGCCAGACTCTTCTGGTAGCTGCACAGTGACAGAAAAAGAGGCATCAGAAAGAAGCTGCAATGGGGTAAATCCACTTAAATAGCAGGAAAACTGTTTTACATTGAGAGTGGTTGGACATTAGAACTGGTTACCCAGAGAGGTTGTGTTATCTCCATCTTTGAAGATACTCAAATCTTGAGCAGAGTACCTCAGCTAATCATACATGGTTTAAACTCCATGATCTCCCGAGAGCTTTTCAATCTGTATTAATCTATGATTCTAACTTTGTAGTCTGCTAGAAGTGGCAGAAATTTTACTCAAAGATGCTATTCTGCGAGAGGTTTGCCTTGAGAGGATATTTCAAAGTGACCTGAGGTACTGATTGTGGAAGCTCATTCCTACCTCAGTTAAATGTAGCCTTTATTTGTCGGAGCGTGCTAGAATGAAAGAATGTTCATTCGGTGTTGTCTCAGCCAACAGCTCTGTTTCTCTCCAGATAGCCATGAGAGAGAAAATTACATTCTAACATTGGAGGACAGCTGTATATTTTGGTGTATCCTTTCAAACTTATTCCGCTTCCACTAGAAAGTAAGTGGGTTCACTTGCCCTTGTAATTCTGCCTCTGAGATGACAAATATAGATGCAGTTTTGAGATGAATTGGAAATGGTACTTACATTTCTGAGACATTTCTCTATTGTCTTCTTTTATAGCATTCAGGTTACGTGTGCACTGATGTTTCACATATGTGGTACAAATTCTGTATTTCACGTATGTGATCTCCAATTAAAATGTTACGTGTTCTGGCACAGACAGAATGTGATTTTCATGTTAGTGTAGCATGCAGATGGGAAGTCTTGCCCTTCATAGGAATAAGAGAAGATGTGTTCTTCTCAGTTGTCAGGCCCTGACTGTGAATTGGATAACATACTTGTTCTCACTAGCAGTGAATCCCCAGAGATCCTAGCATGTAGCTGTATAAGAAACTTAAGTTTTTTTGCCTCCAAACTGAGGCCATATATTTGTACTGTGGAAGTCGACCTATTTTCTGGTAGTACAACAGACCAATTGGAGGGGTTTTTTTACTATGTTTTGCATTAAAATTTTTGTGATAGTCTCTTCTACCAGTCAAGATGTTCTGTTGTTAGTGTTTGGTGGTGTTTGGTTTGTTTTTTTTTTGAGGTAGTAACGTATTAACAGCACTTAAGAGATTTGTAGAGTTCTTTAGACTTTTATACATTTTGTGGATTAAAACATGAGGTTTGAATTAGAATATATGGGTTGTTTGTCCTTTTCAGACTGGCAAGGACAGGAGTAAATCACGCTTCTCATGAATTTATTCAGTGGTGGACTTAGAGATGCATAACACAAGTAGGCTGACAGTGAAAACTGTCATGTAACTTGCTACTGTGCTTCAGCCCATCAGAAGCTTCTCCCCTGTGTTTGCTCTATCTTCTCACAGGAGAGGAGAGCTTTAGTGCTGGTACCTTTCTTGGTAAAGACTCCAGTTTCTGTGAAAAAGTTACCAGATTCCTGTTACAAAGTGCTGAATTTCTTGCATACAAAGTAAACTTAATACTTTCTGATGCTCACCTGAATGATAATAGTGCATTTTGAGAATAACAGGCTTATTTAAATTGTTGTTTAAAGCTACAGAGGTTAAATCCACTGAACAGTTTATTCACTGTTCATATGCGCATCTTAGATTTTGGTCACTATTTTTTCACACCAGTTAAAATCAGGGCAGGGAATAGTTTAAAGAAAGACAACTATGGGTTATTTTGTTTTTTTT
>WKFP01015229.1:995809-1006502 GCA_011057875.1 Pterocles orientalis
TTAGTGTTTGTTGGTTTTTTTTTTTTTTTTTTTTTTTGAGGTAGTAAGGTATTAACAGCACTTAAGAGATTTGTAGAGTTCTTTAGACTTTCATACATTTTGTGGATTAAAACATGAGGTTTGAATTAGAATATATGGGTTGTTCGTCCTTTTCAGACTGGCAAGGACAGGAGTAAATCACACTTCTCATGAATTTATTCAGCGGTGGACTTAGAGATGCATAACACAAGTAGGCTGACAGTGAAAACTGTCATGTAACTTGCTTCAGCCCATCAGAAGCTTCTCCCCTGTGTTTGCTGTATCTTCTCACAGGAGAGGAGAGCTTTAGTGCTGGTACCTTTCTTGGTAAAGACTCCAGTTTCTGTGAAAAAGTTACCAGATTCCTGTTACAAAGTGCTGAATTTCTTGCGTACAAAGTAAACTTAATACTTTCTAATGCTCATCTGAATGATAATAGTGCATTTTGAGAATAACAGGCTTATTTAAATTGTTGTTTAAAGCTACAGAGGTTAAATACACTGAACAGTTTATTCACTGTTCATATGCGCATCTTAGATTTTGGTCACTATTTTTTCACACCAGTTAAAATCAGGGCAGGGAATAGTTTAAAGAAAGACAACTATGGGTTATTTTGTTTTTTTTTTTTATTTATAAACACTTTCCTTTTAAAAAATATGTTTATTTAGTATTTGCTACAATATTAATCAAACACAAGAGAGAGGCTTTAGATTGAAGCTTCACAGTCTTATGTCTAGTTTTGTAACTTTTCACATCTCTACATCTATTTTCTCTCAGTTGGTCATTAATAATTCTGTTAAATTCTAAAGTTTTCATAGTGTATAAAGCACTATACATTTCAAAGTTATTCATATTATCAGCACTAAACAATTTTTGTCAGCTGTCTTAATGAGTTGTTGGGTATGATGACTACAGTGTTGAGTAGCTGAGAGTAGGCAGTATGAATGTTTCATGGTTTCTTGAGATATTTATCTAATTTTTTTCAGAATCTGAATTGTATTATCCATGCCCTTTAAACTGCAATTAGTATGTTAGATAAGAAGGAATAAAAATGTCACAATCTGTCTTCTTTATTCAAAATTCCCAAATGTAAAAAGAAACATGAGTGTAATTGTGAAAACAGTGTATTTGAGTGTGCCCAGGTGTAATGGGTTGACCCTAGCCAGAATCTGAGCACCCACCCAGCCACTAGCTTACTCCTCCCACAGTGGGATGTGGGAGAGAATCAGAAGAGCAAAAGCTGAGAAGTCCTGGGTTGAGATGAAGCAGCAAAGCTGCGTGCGCAAGCAGAGCAAAATAAGGAATTTATTCACTATTTGTCATTGGCAGACAGATGTCCAGCCACTTCCTGGAAAGCAGGGCTGCAGCATGCCTAGTAGTTCCTTAGGAAGATGAAAGCCCTAGCCACTAACACCTTCCTCCTCCTTTCCCTGAGTTTTTATTGCTAAGTGCAGTGTGAATATAGGGAATGTCCCTTTGGTCGGTTTGGGTCTTCCGTCCCAACTGTGTCCCCTCCCAAATTCTGGGATACTTCTGGCCTACTCGCTGAGGAAGGCAGAGCAGCAAAAAGGAAACCACGATGCTGTGCAAGCCAAAACACTTGTGTTATCAACAGTGGTTTAGTCACAAGTCCAAAATGTCCAGAACCATACAGGCTGTATAGGATTAACTCCATCCCAGCCAGCCCCAGTATACCAGTGAAGGCATCATTCATTCAGAGGAATCATTTACGTTCTCCCTGTAATGAAGTTACTAACAAAAAATGTGAGGATCTGTAGGTTATAAATATGACACCTGCTTAAAACTCTGCCTCCTTCTTACTAAAAATGTGTTAGACTAAAAGGAAGGAACTGTACAAACAAGTATACAACTATTAAAAAAAAAAAAAAAGACCATTGGTGAGTTGTCTTGAGCTCTGTGGCTATGCCACCATTAAGGAACTTAGATTGTTTTTAGCCTTGCTGTTGTTTACTTCTTTTACATCAAAATCAATATTCGTTGTCAATATTTAATTTGCTTTGTAAACATGCATTTCACATTGTGCTGACCTTCTGATAATTTCATTTGTGATTATGTGCAATATTATATTGCTTTGTGTAGAATTTCTCAAAAGAACAGATGCTGTGCATTAAAGTTGGAGGTTAAAAAAAAAAAGATTCATTGATAAATATTTTCCTAAAACCAACCCCCTGGCAGCAACTATAAACACCAGTAAGTTATCAGACTTTCCAGCACAAACAAAACACGGCCTTTCACTAGCTACTGTGAAGAAAGTTAACTCTGTCTCAGCTGAAACCAGGACTGTATAATATATAGCCATGATGATATGCAATGGCAGGGTTATGCAGCAATTAATGTTATACAACTGAATTCATTGTCTGCTTTCACCCAACATCAAATCCCCTTGAGGTACATGTCAGACCTTTCTATCCTTCTGCATCATCCAGCAAGTGCACTCAGGTCTCATGGATAAGTTTGCCTTTATCCAGGGCAGATCTTTATCTTTATCCAGACCCAGAGTGTCTTCCCCAGCATATTCTTGATATGCACTACAGGGATTTTATCTCCTTCAAGTTTCTTTTAACCTGTAACTAAAAAAAAAAAAAAAAAATTGTTTTAGAAAGAAGCCTTAATTTTCACAAAAACACTGAGAGCCTGTCTTCCTAAAGTTTACTTATGAAATGTGATAGTTTTATTTTGAGTTCCATTAAATAAAAGTGTACAGGATGAATAAACTATTGCTCCAGGTGGAGAATTGATCCTTACTAACTTGCTGCATATGCTTATTTGTCTGTATAGCTACTGATAGATATTTGTGTAATGTAAATACAAATACGATTACTTCATTTTCTATTTTATTTTCCAACAAGATATTTTTGTTATTTTTCTTCTGTTTTTAGCAAGATCATGAAGTTGCTATGTCGTTATAAGCCTGCTAGACCTCTGTGTTGGTGAAATTATATATCTCATTATTCCCACTTTTTGTTCATTATAGAACCTAAAGGACTCATTTCAGGTGGCCATGCTTAATTGAGGTTTCAGTATCTGGGCAAAGAATTGATTTGAATACCTGAATATATTTTGCACCTTATTTGATCACTAACTAATCAGTGCATACAGATGGCAATCATATTTCTAATCTGAATACACAAATAGTAGCTTGTGAAGGCAAGGGCTGTGAAGCTGCAGGCTGGGAGCACTCCTCAGCTGGAATTAAAAAATTATTACTATGTCTTCTGTGATTATTAAAGTGGAGCAAGTGAGAGTTTTTTTCATTAGTAGTTTGTAAGGACATGTTAATTTATTCATATGTGGAAGGTACATTGGTGAGAAAGTAAAAATTGGCTGCGGACTGAATCCAACTCTGTATCCCACTTTTTTATTTTTAAACTTTCTCTACAGGAGAGATACAAGTCCCTTAGCGAGGAGCAAGTGGAATGAGTACTCGCAGAGTACTTTCAAAGTGCATTTCCCTTTTCTCAGTCTTTCACCTTCCCTGTGAAAAAGAATTTTGTGTGCACAGTATGGAAAGGTGCCCACATGTTCTTGTGTGTTCCATAGATCATTGAGGTTCTAACACTGCAATTGATTCTTGCTTCTGAATGGCCATTAAGTTTGGTTAGCAGTTAAAGAATTTATACAGATAGGTCTGAAGTAAATCTTCAGACAAAACTGCTGATTCCACTTGCTATTTTCCTATTTTTCTCCTATTTTTTTTTTTATTCTGTGATAATAGGTGAACTGATAAATTGTAACTGAACAGCATGGCACTTGTTGCAGAGTACTCCATTGTGCTGTACATCGTTATACATGCTCAGCCTTGTAAAATAATTTGTATCCTGAAAGCTCTTTTTATTTCCAAATTTGAGTATGTAGAGCAGCTGTACCACTGTGTAATGTATACAGGTTAAAAATGGTGAGACTCTGGGAAAATGCACTCATCTTCATTCTTTGTAATGAAAGTTATTAGTGACACCTTGATTTCAGGTTTAGTTCCTTTGCTTCCTAGGGATGAAGAGTCCAGATTATTGCTCTGATTAAAATGTTCAAAGTAAAATCCTTTTGAGTCCTGAACTGCACAGTCAGGAATATCTAAAAAACCATCCAAACAGTTTAGTAGATCTCAAGAACTAACTTTAGAATCGTATGATGAAGTCTGTTAACTTTTGAGGTGAAAAAAAGGCCAAGTTCTATGTTTTTATGCACTGTAATACTTAGCATTTCTTTATTTAGGGAAGATTTGTATTTCTTTATTCCAGATAGGCATCTTTGAAGCACTGTAAAGGATTATAGGCTTTGGAGGCAGTAAGGAGGGTGATTTAAGCATAATGGAGATGGGGCCCAGCAGCAGTTTGTGTGAGAAAAGCATGGATCAGTGGATATTTTATAATCCAGATACCTCGTCCAACCCATTACAGTACTGATTTGAAAGGGCAGAGGAAGCTCTAGTTATTCTGCCAATGGACTAAAGTTGAACTTTTAGATTACTCTTACTGTCAATATTTCTTCAAACATTTCTGTATTCTCTTGTAAAACATTGTATTTTTTGCTGTGTATTTCAACAGCTTTTGAGAGTGAGATGCATTAGGCTTCTTTACTTATCAGTTGTGCAAGTAGCATTTTTTAAAAGTTTCTAAATGGTGAGCCTGAAAATATGTCTTCTGGGGTAACTTTTTATCCATCATGTTGTTCAGTGGTCCGTAGCCACTTCAGCCTTGGAAGTGATTTCTTTCCACGAGTGTGTTCAGCTATAAAACTCATGCTGTTGACCTATCAGCAGAGTTCTCCCTGAAAATAATTAAACTTCAGAACCGTGTTCTTTCAAGGAACTTGACCTCTAACTGGCTTCAACTGACTCCCCAGCCTGCCTTGCACTTAACTAAATTTTCTGTGATGATAACATCATTAAGAATGCAATTTCCTTTCCATCTGAAATATTAGCTACATTGGCAAAAGCCTTCCTACAACCATATGAATATGTGAAAAAAGCCACTTTGTTCAAGGGAAAACATTGACGTTGCTGGTTGCATTTGTGTATTCATCACTGCGTTATCCTGCAGTGATAAAATGAAATGGTGTCTGTATTAGGTGAATCTACTGCAACATATCACTTATGACTATTGAGGTTGTCATCCAGCATTGTATTCCTGGCCAGCATTTTAGTACTTGTGTACTTGACTGTAAATGTTCATTTGATATGCAAACTATACTTTTGTAATCCTTTATAGAATCATAGAGTAGTTAGGTTGGGAAAGGACCTTAAAGATCATCAAGTTCCAACCCCCCTGCCACGGGCAGGGACACCTCCCACTAGCCCAGGTTGCTCAAAGCCTCATCCAGCCTGGCCTTGAACCCCTCCAGGGATGGGGCATCCACAGCTTCCCTGGGCAACCTGTTCCAGTGCCTCACCACCCTCACAGTAAATGTTGCAAAACAAGCTGCTGTTGGATTTTTAGCTGAAACTACTGTGTTGCTGTTTCATTACTAGAAGTTTACTCAGCAGCAACCTGTAATGCAAGATTGGTTTTCATGTAAAAATTGTAAGATAAATGGGTTTTATCTGGTATATTATTCAATTTACCTTCCTATTGAATGGAGCAATCAAGTAGAATAAGGCAGCTTTTCAAAATATTGAGATTTTCTTTAATCAGAATAGATGGTTGTTTTAAATAAGTCATTAATCATGTAGTTAAAGCACTGATTAAGAATATTCTTTGATTTGCTTTCGTGTGTCTAAATTTGATCTAGGACATAGGCTATGATAAAGAGGTTGATAAAGCTATTTATTATAAAGAAATTAATATTGTTGGTATCTTGTGTATCCTTTGCTATTCATCATCTGTCCTCCATTTTACTAACTGGACCTCATCTTCGAAGCGCTAGTATATATTGGTTTAATATTTTCCATTTTGGTAACTCAAATACTATGGGATTAGTCAAATTTATTTAAAGTACTCACTTCTGCATCTTCAAGGTGTCAGTGAGTGCTCAGGGCTGTAACTTTGCTGTGGTGGCCACATTACACACAGCCAGGGTAAGTGCACCTGTACTCTGCAGTGCCTGTACAGTGCACTGAATCTGCCCACAGGGTAGATCCTGTGTTGTTTTTTGGATGTAGGGAAGCACCTGCTGCGTGTGAATCTCCTGCTGCCTGGCAGCACAGCTTAGCAGTGCAAGGACACGCTTTTCCACAGGCCACAGAGTAGGAGGGTTGAAGATGAGAGATGTGAAGCTCTGAAGTTATGGCAACACTGTAGAAAATGAGATTTAGAAAGAAAAATAGTTACAGAAAAATTGTCTGTTACATGATTAAGAAAAGACTGGGATACTGGTATCAGCACGCATTTTTATACCCTGCTGCTTGAACTTCTTTTTGTCATTCAAGTTTTGAGCATGTAGGGAATTGGGAGAGAAGTGCAGTGAGTCACAGCTACAACATGCAGAAGCTTGATGTGAGCATCCTGCAATGGACTATGATCACTAATTCTACACTGTCTATCTTTCAGCCTTCTAGAATCGATACTAGGGTATTGTTTACTTTTTCAGGATCAAGACTTCTGCTTCTATGTGAAAGCTTATGACTCTTCATGTTTGCTCTTTTTCTTTCTCACTTGCAAGCAAACTATCCTATTTTTCTCTTTGCTTGAATAAAATAAAAAGTGTATTATTACACTCTACCCTCTTAATTCTGAGGACAGGTACAAACTAGAAGTTTGCAAATTATCTCCCTTCTCCTATCCCCCTTCCACAGACACACTTCAGAACTGAAGCTTCTGCTTTCATAAATTTTAGAAAAATTGACTTATTTTCCCTAAAAGTGAAAGGCTCAAAATATAACAAGTAGTTCCCTTATGAAATCTCACAAGACACTGCAGGTTAAGTGAGAACATAACTTATTTTTCCACAGCTGAGCATCCCAGATATAGAAAATATTTACTTTGTCTCTTAAGCAGCTATCAGCTAAAAATTAGAAAAAAAATCTTTGTAGCAGCTTTTCAGACTCTAAATGTATTTCAGAAGCATAATTCTTAGGTGGAATTCTTGTGCAAGAGTCTTAAGCTCAACATTTTAAAATCTAAATGTAAACTAACACTTCATAGGTGTAAATTGTGAAAGGGTTTTTTGTTAACTCTTTTTCCTTTGTCAGCTTTGAAATTTTACCTCAAGGTCAGGTTAGAAAAGGCCTGTACATGGACAGCAGTAAGTTGATGGAATTCGGTATAAATTTAAAACAGACAGCCCCTATGCAATTAAATGGTGTTTACAGACAGGGTTACTAACATCACTTTGTAAAAGCTTATGATAAAAAGAATGTGTCACTCCAGTGCCACAGACGAGAGAAGGATATAGAGCAGAAGTTTGTCTGAAAGATAAAACAACTCCATGGTGCAAAACTATGAATGCTGGTGCGTTATAAGTCAAGATCCTGCAGGTGTTGTCACTCCATCCTCTGTCCTTCATGAACACAGAAATTAATTAACAACGACAGCAGATATTCTGTGCAGGAATTTACAGCTGTAGGTTGGTGGGTTTTTTTTGCCTATCCCCAGTATATGTTGTCTCAATTCTGTTGAGTTACAGTTATAGATCTGACAGTGCCATATGTTTGGCATGGCTGTTTTAGTTCAGCAGGTATATGCCAAGCTGGATCACGTTTTGTTATGTGCCCAGCTAATGAGATCCAAAAGCAGTATAAATGTGTTTCCAATTCAAATGATCAATAAGTATTTTCTAAGCAAATTTAATACTTCTTTTTAAGACTAGCCTGTTTTGTCGTAAAGGTGATACTATTACAAATGGATAGTGATATTTATTCAAATGACTTTCAGAGCTACAGGAAACTTGTAGGAGAGCTACAGCTCACCTCTTGTAATGATGCCTCTCACAGGGATGCCTCACTTGTGAGGGCTGCATCTGGGCTCTTTGTCTGGAACCATACACTGGACTGGGGCAGTTGTACACCTTGGCTTTGGCTTGTGTACAGCCTATTTATGGCTGGAGTTGGTGATTAAGTGAAGTTTTTCCCTATTATTACATTATTCTGCTTTTGTTGGTATTGACCAGTGTTACAGTCCAAGCTTCGAGTTGGATTCATTTTGTTTGCTAGGTGAGATTTTTTCCAAGGTCTTGACTGATGTTTTTCTGGTGCTTGAATATCGCAGGTGGAGAATGAAATAGGTGGCAGTGCTAAAGCCTTGCCCTGGTGCTATTTTTTGGAGATGGAAACTGTGAGATGTATCTCTAAATCCAACAACTCCCTTGGAAGCACAGAAGTGAAATGGCTTTGCAGTGGGCTGCCATAGCGAAGTGTGACGAAGCTGCAGAGTCTCTTAACTGGCAGTAAATTCTATTGATGGAGTGCAGAGATTGTGTTCCAGAGATCTAACTTGCATCTAAGTCCTCCCAAGTCCTAACCACCTAAACCTTACTCTGGCTCAGAGCTTCAGACCAATGCAACACACAATGCAGTTCACTTTTTCTTAAAATGATTCGTTTGTTATTGTTGTGCTGAAACAATTTGGCTTATTTAAAAGGAAAAAAAATGAAATAAATCTACAGCCAGCATTTTTTAGACCACATTTGTCCTGCAATTTTAAAATGTTAAGACTTCTACTTCTTCTATATGGAATTGACCACAGAAAAATACTTCATACAATCACTGGGAATTATTTCTGCCTGCAGGTGTTTTGTGATACAGAAACAATTCTTTCTGTGATAGTATCTTTATACTTTCCTGTAAAGTAGTTATAAGCAATATTTTGTACTTTCCTATATAAACTAGATATGATTATGATGCCTTGTGGATTTCTTGTGAGAGTGACCTTTAGAAAAACAATAGGTGTGTCTCAAGTTTCAGGCAAGATAGCGAAGTTGAGAGCAGTGGTGGCAGCTTTAAAAGTGTTGCAGTGGGTATCTCAAACCTATATTTGCAGGAAAAAAGGATGATAAAATCAGGAAAAAGAAAATGAGCCATAGATACTGGTAGGAATACTGTTCTTTGGGAAGAAAGGAAAGAAACCTGCGGTTGAACAGGGAAACAAGTTGCGAGGAGAGAGAGGGTATTTAAGCCCTCAGTATTTGTTTGGGGGATGTGATTAAAAGCAGAGTAGTGTTGCAAAATGGAGGTTCTGAGGATTTAGAGCACTTGGTGCCATGAAGCACTACTGTCTGGGCACCTGTAAATAAAATTCTGCTTTTGGATGGAAGGGGTAGGGGATTGTTCATTTAGAGCTACTGCTGTTAACAGTCCTTTGCAGAGAATAACAGGTAAGGAAAGGATAAACAGTGAGGTGAAAAACTAGCAAGCTGTATCAATGGTCTTTGATCAATAAAGAGAAATTCCTAGGCCCATCCTGAAGAACTGAAGGCAACAACTTCCTGAAAATACAGTTATATAAGCAAAAAATGGCCCATAAGCTGCCTGCAAAGTTTCTAATGTCTCGGTTTGGACTGTACTAGAAAGAGATGGTCTCCTGAAGGAGCTGTGAGAGAGCATCATTCTGATGAAAATACTGCTGTGGCAGTCTTGCTGCATTCTGCGATATAGAATCATAGAATGGTTTTGGTTGGAAAGGACCTTAAAGATCACCAAGTTCCAACCCCCCTGCCATGGGCAGGGACACCCTCCACTAGCCCAGGTTGCTCAAAGCCTCATCCAGCCTGGCCTTGAATACCTTCAGGGATGGGGCATCCACAGCTTCCCTGGGCAACCTGTTCCAGTGTCTCACCACCCTCATAGTGAAAAATTTCTTCCTAATGTCAAGTCTAAATTTACCCTCTTTTAGCTTATACTCATTACCCCTTGTTCTCCCACTACACTCCCTGATAAAGAGTGCCTCCCCATCTCTGCTGTAGCCCCCTTCAGGTACTGGAAGGCTGCTATTAAGTCTCCTCGGAGCCTTCTCTTCTCCAGGCTGAACAACCCCAACTCTCTCAGCCTGTCCTCATAGGGGAGGTGCTCCAGCCCTTTGATTAATCTTGTGGCTCTCCTCTGGACTCTCTCCAACAGGTCCATGTCTTTTTGATGTTGGGGGCCCCACATCTGAACACAGTACTCCAGGTGGGGTCTCACGAGAGCAGAGTAGAGGGGGAGAATCACCTCCCTTGACCTGCTGCTAATGCTTCTCTTGATGCAGCCCAGGACACGGTTGGTTTCTGTGCTGCAAGCGCACACTGCCGGCTCATGTTGAGCTTCTCATCCACCAATACCCCCAAGTCCTCCTCCTCAGAGCTGCTCTCTATCCATTCTCTGCCCAGCCTGTATTTGTGCTTGGGATTGCCTCGACCACACAGCCTCAGCATCTGCATGCTAACAGCAAACTCCACTTTGACAATTTAAAAAAAAAAAAAAACAACAAAACAAAACATGAACACACTTTTATTTTTCCTTCTTTCTCCTCTTCTTTTGTTAAAAAACAAAAAAGATCTAAGATTTTTTTCCACATTTTAGCTGTCTTCATGACCTGACATCAAAAGCTACAGCTATCCCAGCTAAATATGCCTAAATAGTACCCAGTTAAGCTCCCTCCATATTTTACTTATTTCATTGCAAAAAGTTCAGGGAGGACTGGCCCAAAACCAGGGGAAAACAACGGCTACTGAATCTGGTGCTTTTATATGCAGCATGATCAAGGTTTTTATATTACCCAGGAGTGAAAAACACTAATGTCTCACC
>WKFP01015229.1:1015017-1091083 GCA_011057875.1 Pterocles orientalis
CTGGACTCTCTCCAACAGGTCCAGGTCTTTTTGATGTTGGGGGCCCCACATCTGAACACAGTACTCCAGGTGGGGTCTCACGAGAGCAGAGTAGAGGGGGAGAATCACCTCCCTTGACCTGCTGCTAATGCTTCTCTTGATGCAGCCCAGGACACGGTTGGTTTCTGTGCTGCAAGCGCACACTGCCAGCTCATGTTGAGCTTCTCATCCACCAATACCCCCAAGTCCTTCTCCTCAGAGCTGCTCTCTATCCATTCTCTGCCCAGCCTGTATTTGTGCTTGGGATTGCCTCGACCCACATGCAGGACCTTGCACTTGGCCTTGTTAAATTTCATGAGGTTGGCATGGGCCCAGCTCTCCAGCCTGTCAAGGTCCCTCTGGATGGCATCCCTTCCCTCCGGCGCGTCCACCACACCACACAGCTTGGTGTCATCAGCAAACTTGCTGATGACATATTCAGTTATATCAAAACTATGTTTCTGATTATCTGGCTCCTTTTTTTAAACTTAAAAAATATCTCCTTTGACTAGAAAGACTGAGAAATTTATGCTGGAATGCAGGATATATAACTGTTTCTTGGGAAACAAGATTAAAGAGAAAAAAAGATTTAAGTTATGCAGTTTCATACCTTACTAAATTGGTTCTAGTGTATGCATCCTTCTTCTTGTAATAAATATTGTAGAATAGGCATGGTTCATTAATATGCTGGGCAATGTCTTACACAGACTAATGTTACCATACTGATTATTATTCTAAAATATCATCCACAGTGCCTGATTTCCTTTAGTATACTTGACAGTGGATGTGATTGCAGGGAATATTTGCATTTGTTAACAGTGTTTGGAGTATACTTCAAACATCCTAGCTCTTTAACATAATCTGCAGATTGGATAAGTTTAACATATCACTTAAATGTCATGTCTGTATTTATTACAGACTCTCCCAAATTTACTCTGAAGTTGTGAGATTATAAGACTATTTAGGATCTCCGTATTTATATTCCTTTAAACACTTACCTCGCTGTCCATGCAGAAATGTTTGTACCTTTCAGAGTGAATGTTTTTCTTTTGCTTAACTTTGGTTTGTGGAACCAAGTCTCTGGGGTTTTTAAAAGTTGTGAAAATCGTTCATTTCAGTGGTGCAGCGTGATTTTATTCTGACCTGTCTGTGGATTAGTATATTTTCATCCTTCTCCCGTCATGGTGAGAAGGAAAAATATTTTTTTATGGCAAAACATGCAATTCAAAAGTTAACAATTAATTTTCATTATTTATTGCTTCAAGTGAAAGTTTCCTTTCCTCAAGCTGTTTAATCACTAGGATCTTTGTAAAGGGCAGGAAAATGCAGATATCGATGAATAATACTCGATCTAAATGTGTGTGTGTTCATTACCAGAGTAGCATCATGTAGGAAAAGTGAGAATCCTATTTTTGTTTCTGCTCAATCAGATTTTTATCTTTAGGCCACTGTTTTCTCCCTTTTAATGGTTGTCCAAGATATTAGTATATCAATAGTCTATAAATCATGGTTCTTAACTCCCTAGGAAAATATTCTGTGTGTGCAGTGGGCATGAAATTCCTCAGTAATTGTACATCTAGGTGTGCTATTACTATTTTCACCCATAAATCCAGACCTGCCGATACTTCATCTGCAGGTACAAACTAAAATTAAATTTCTAACATCAAGCCTGCGTAGAACACCACTTTGGCTGCCAATTGTTCTTACAAATGAGCATGCTGAGAAGCCAGAGGGCCACAGTAAGAAAGTGCTGTTTTTCTATTCAGTGGCCATTCTTCTGCATTGAGGGTCCTGGATAATCTTTACAGTGCAAGGTGTCAGTCAGCTTGCATGAAGTGATGTTGTGTAATCATACAACCGCAGGTCAACTGGAAATGCACATTACTAATGTGTTAGTGCCAATAATGCAACAGGAGTTATTCCTGGACTGAGAGTGGAACTCATCATAGAATCATAAAGGTTGGAAAAGACCTCAAGGATTATCAAGTCCAACAATCAACACCACCTAACTCATTAAAACATGTCCCTAAGCACCACATCTACATGTTTCCTGAACCCCTCCAGGGATGGTGACTCCACCACTTCCCTGGGCAGCCTGTTCCAATGCCTGATCACTCTTTTAGTGGAGAAATTTTTTCGAATATCCAGCCTAAACCTCCCCTGGTGCAACTTGAGGCCATTTCCTCTTGTCCAATCACTTGTTACTTTAGAGAAGAGGCCAGCACCCACCTCACTACAATCCTCCTTTCAGGTAGTTGTAGAGAGTGATAAGGTCTCCCCTCAGCCTCCTCTTCTCCAGACTAAACACCCCCAGCTCCCTCAGCCGCTCCTCATAAGACCTGTGCTCCAGACCCTTCACCATCTTCGTTGCCCTTCTCTGGACCTGCTCCAGCACCTCAATGTCCTTCCTGTGGTGAGGGGCCCAAAACTGAACACAGTGATGGAGAAAGGATCTGAGCAGGCACATGGTAACAGTATGGCAATGAAGAATCTTTCAAGCAAATTTGGCATTTGGGTGCAAAACTTCTATTGGGTGTAATACATTGTAGGATCCCTTTTGGAGAAGTACTGTTTGAGAGGCTGTGTACTGAAACAGATTTTGTAGCTCAGAGATTTTGTGTGCAAATAGAGCTGTTGTAGTGGTGAAGAATACTCACCTCCTCACATGTCAAAGATGGTAACTCTATTATTGATGAGACTATAGATGTGGAATGTCTTGAGAACAGACTTTTATTGAAAGACTACTCAGGATATTTGATTTCATAAACCCAACCTTACAGCATTACTTGTCTTGTGTACGGTTCTCTGTATTTAGTTAAAGTATGTTTTCCTTATTAGAAAAATCCTTTAGTTCCTCTTGAAACAACATGAGTTAGGGGGTGACCTGAGACTGTTTTACAATAAACAGTGGCTCAGTCAGCTGTTGTTTGTAACTTAAGAAACCATTGTGATTGTTTTCAGAAAGTGCTTTGAAAATGAGCACAGTTAGAATGAAAAAGCCCTGTGATTATGCTGAGGGGGAAAGTTCAGGTGAGACTTAACCTGCAAATATTTTGTTTTCAAGTGGCTTGTAGCTGCCGTTCCCCATTTATCCCCATGGTACATTTCATACGTGCATAGGGAGAGGAAAGGAAATGTACTGCAAAGCAAACTGTGATATAAGCTCCAGCTCAGCAGGTATTTTGAATGGCAGTCACTCAAGCAGGTGAGTGTCTGCTGAAGCTTAAGAAAGAGAATTATAATCATTGGATAATTTGATAGCAAGTCAGATTTTTTAAAATCCCCAGTCCCATGTGGAAAAAACATGTGATAAAGGAATTTAGCAAATTTCTACTTATTTTCTAGTGTGTTATCATGTATGAATTTCAAGATTACTCACCTCTACCCATGCCGCTTTTTTGAAACAAAAACTTGGCACCTGTGTTTTCAGTTTTTGTTAAAAATGTTTTTAACTTTAACCCATGGAACAATAGCATGAATATGTAGTATTCCATTTTTAAAGTTGCCTCTTATTATTCAGGTATCATTCTTTACATAGAAAGTAAAATAAAGTGGGCCATTAAGCAATTATCAGGTAAAAATGCTAAAATAAAAACGTTTATTATTTGCACAAAGGTTGTATTTTTGTCTGAGCTGCTTCTTACATTGCTGGCTTCCTTGCTATGCATTGGGGTCATGCACACAGGATCACATAAGCTTTGAGCTTTTATTTGCTGTGCTCAGTTGTCTAAGTCCTTTATATTGTCTCCCACTTGCTAACCTAGACGTGGCTCTTTGCATTCCAGTACTGGTATTTTCTGGAGTTGCTTAGTTTGTCCCTGTGTAATTTTCTCTTTTTGATGGAAGTTAAGAATTCTACTTTATTATGCAGTGAAATATATTAGGTGTAAAATAATTCTGTATTGAAACAGTTCAAAGGTATTTCAACAGGACAACCACAGCAGTGTAGCTAAGAAATAAAACGTGAATTGAATTGAAGGGGGAAGAATTGCTCCCTTTAGTTCATGTTATAACATGCCGAGTGTTAGGCTGCTAATGCATTAATCTCCTTGTTTCCATGGTTTCAGATTTACAGAGGCTCAAGAACACTGGTTGTCTCTTATCTTATATTTTGGCAGAATACTTTTCAGTGCAGACACTGACACTTCATTCTCTGTTGGCCCTATGCCAATGAGCATGTCATTGGTAAACAGTTAAGTCTGTGAGTCCATGCTGGTTTATGGAAATGGTGTGGAAATTAGTAGAGGGTTGCAAACTGGCGGGTGGTGGGGATTTTGTTGTCATTTTGGCTTTTTAGCTCACTGCAAAGAGAAGCCTGTTTGAGTTCTGAATCAGGTGAAATAAGCATTCAGAAAACACTAGTCACTCCATTATTCTTAATAAATATGATAATGCATCATAAATATGCTTAATTATGTTGTTTTGACTTAAGCAGCCATAGGAAAATTTAGATATTATTTTAAGGGTGAAAATTAAAGGTGGAACAGTATTCAGTTTGTTTGTAATATGAATGATTGAGCGTTGCACAGCAGTTAAATTCTGCAGCTATGAGGAATAGGTTCACACAAGCTAATTTGTTTTGTGAACATAAGGATTTGATTTCTCAGGCAGTCTCTTGGGAGATTAGACTCGGCCACAACAGTAGCCTCAGACCATGTTTCCTTGATCTCCTTGCATCTGGTAAGTATTAATGCGGATCAAAATAAAGACTTGTTTACACTGTACATGTGTATTTGTACCTTACCTTAAAAACTAAAGCAGAGGTTACAGCAGCTTCAGCTATCCCCAGATTCCTGGAGCACATGCTAGCCTAATGCCTTTCTGTAATGCATTTTCTGTGCTCATTCATTGCTTCCCCCTTGCAGGAAAATCTAGTGGAGATGCATGCACACATTTCAAGTGCCAAGATCATATGAAGTGGCAGTACAAAGCTTAAAATGTCTGTAAAATCATTGTAAAATACCACCCTGGTGTTTAAAAATGTTGTCGTAAGTATTTGGCTCTAACTCTCCTGATAAATCTCTTCTGTCTGTTACTAGTGATGTCATCATCTTTGCAGCATGTGTGTACACAGACATGTATCCAGTCAGTCCTAAGAGGGTTTTTGTGCTCCCAGTTCTCAGTGGATTCTCAGAGCTTTGACTGACAAAGGGCATGGCGAATGGTGACTTTTAGGTGTGACCCATGTTGCTAGTCCCTTTAGTAGTAGGACTATATAGGTTAATTTAATTACTGAATTGTTGGGACTCTAATACTAATTTTTTGGGAAAATATTCCGTACTGTTTGGACATATGAGAAGCGTACTACCTTGCTTGCAGTCCCAAAGTCCAAGTTCAGTGAAGTGCCCAGCATATTTAAATATTTTTTGGAAGAATTTGAAATCTCTGTACAGTGAACGCATAATGAATTTTGTACATGTAAATAACCTCAGCACTTTCAATTAGATTTTAAACATATACTTAAAGTGAATGCCTGAATACTTCAATGGACTGAGCACCATGTAGTGTTTCTAGCAGTCAATAAGTCTGTGTATTTTCCTTAATCTGTGCAAGTAAGGGTGACTATTTCATTACTGTGTTTAAGCACTGGCAGACTTCACATGAGATGTGTTTTTAAGTTGTGATTTGTGACCTATTCACTTTACCTTAGTATGAAGTCCCATTTTATATATGTAAGGATTGAAAGCAATGGAATTAATTTGTTGTAAAAAAACAAAAAAAAAGTTATTGTTGTCCAGAGTACCAGGGAGGAGGAATTCTTGCATGTTTAATCCCCTACCCCATCTCCTATTCCTTCGCTGCAATGTTGTTTTTCTGTAGCCAGTAAAACTAAGGATCGATACCTATAAAACAGCATTCCTTCAAAGTGTTCCATAGTTCATATTCACACTCCTGGCTATAATTACAGATTAAAGGCAAGTTCCCCCTCCCCTCTCAGTTTTCTAAAACATCGCCTTATGTTACTTATAATTTTGAATGGAAATAAGTCTGATAGGTTTTGTAACTGAGGGAGTGATTTAAGGAGGCAGTGAATGGTAATGAGCTGATAGGTCCACCAGACATGAAGTGAGAACATATGCTTCTAGTTCCAGTCACAAGAGCCTTTATTAAAACAAAATATTGCAGTGGTAGTACCATGAGCAGCATGCCTTCAGATGCTTCTAACTGTTAAAGTGCATCCCCTAAATATCCTCTGAATTAATTTAGTGGAGAAGGATAACTCTGTTTTTGGTTGTAACTTTGAAACGATACTATCATAGAATCAGAGAATCATTAAGGTTGGAAAAGACCTCAAGGATCATGAAGTCCAAGCATCAACCCACACCACCTAGCTCACTAAACCATGTCCCTAAGCACCACATCTACACGTTTCTTGAACACCTCCAGGGATGGTGACTCCACCACTTCCCTGGGCAGCCTGTTCCAATGCCTGATCACTCTTTCAGTGAAGAAATTTTTTCTAATACCTAGCCTAAACCTCCCCTGGTGCAAGGACAATTATTCATAATTCCACAGGTTTGCTGACGAAATTTGATAATTCCATGTGCGTTCCCATAAAGGCTTCTGTGATTTAATTTTTTTTTAAAAACTTTCTTTGTTATGATGTCTCATTGGATCACTTTGAATACTGACATTTAAATTACGCAGGTAGTGAGTGCTGCCTTGTTTCAACAGCTTTTAAGTGCTGTGTTGTATCAAATATAAAGAACTTGATTTTTTTTTAAGTTGTCTTTGCTAATTATAGATTTCTTTGTATGTCATGATTTTGTAGGAGATAATGGATGCCTACAGGATAATGACAGACTTTTCCTCTCTTTTTGTTTGTAAACATTTCTCTTGAGGATGTACACATATTGTCCTGGTGTTTTTAGAGAAATGTCTGTATAGAAGAATAGATAACTGGGCACACAGATTTCGTCTGTGTTTCCACATTTGCTGAGATTATAATTGCATATTTTTATAGGCTTTAGGAGTCTTAATTACTTTCTTGCAGTAAGTCTGTACCAATCATAGTATTTTGAATGTATTTTATCATAAATAGTTGATTTTTTTCCTCCATTTGTTACATTATTAGATGCACTGTGCAATAATAGTTTATTACTGTTTTGCACTAAATACTGCCTTAGGTGGGGTTTTCTTGGTTGTAGTAAGTATCTGCAAAGACATGTTGGTCTATTTCATGTTTTACTCCATGATTCCATTGAAACTGACTGATTGATTAATCCTTTTTATCTTGTTTTACTTCTGGTAGTGTCAACAACTTCAGTAGCTTTATTTTGCGTCACTTGATATCATTTTCCTAAACCTTGGGAAGGATGAACTATTTCATATTTTTATTAAAAAAAGTTCCTTTTGTTAGCCTGATACTGTCACTTAGTAAGGTTTTGGGGGTTTGTTTTTGTTTCTGAAAATGTCAAAATTTTTGATGGCTAGTGTGCAGGAGAAACTATTGTGCAGAAGAAAATACTATGTGGGAATTCCTGCTATCACTCATGCTTGGTAGACGTTCACCCTGTAAATGTGGTGTGGAATATTGAGCATGTACTAATTTATTCAAATTTATGATGAACACACAGTGCCAGTGAGCAAAGACAAAGTTTGAGGTCTGAGTCAATACCACTGAGGCCAATGGGAAAATTTTGGTCAACTTCTTGTATTAGTCTTAATGGAAATCCAGCACTCAAATATTAGCTATTTTCACATTTCATCTGACGTGTGGGAACATGTAATTCATTACCATAGTTTTACACAGACTTGCAGAAGCAAATCCACAGATGTTTGGGAATGCCTTATGTGAGTTGCTGAGGACACGATTGTTTTTCCTGTGTATGTGTTCTCTCCAGGTCAGAGATTGCATATGGACCACAGGGGAAATTTCATGTGATTGTCTAGATGAGATGGATTTTTCTCGGTAAAATATTGTTCGGTATTTTCCTTAAACACCTAATTGGAAGGGGACTTATTACATTATTTGCTATATGTGATACAATCCTCTTTTGACTCAAAATGATTATTTTTGTACTTTTTTTTTGTAACATTTTAAAAAAGTAGTTGAGTGATATGCAAAATGTAAAACTCTTACAATTGCTGTGGTTTGTGTTGTATTGTACTTCACAGACGGTGGTGCATCACACAAAGAATATTTAAATAATTTGCAAAACATCATGTAAGAACTTTCTATTAAGGGTAGAATACTGTTTTCCAAGTCATTGTTCAAAGACCATTTCCTTTTCGTAATCCTTTTCTTCAGCATTTTCAGAAAATGCAGTTCGTTGCCTTCTCAACTCTTGCAGAAAATGAAACAGGGGTCTTAGATTTTTGTTCATTATACATCCCTGTTTCATTCCTTAAGCACCTCTTACCATTTCTATGCATCAAATAGTGTTTTTGTGATAATAAATTATTTGAGATGCTAAAGAGGCTTTTTTTGACAAATTTTTGTTTTTTTTTCCCCACTGGAAAATGCACAGACCTTGTGTGAAAAAGCAGCAGTCTGTAAAAGTTTGTCTGAAAACACTATTCCAACTTGGGAATCATATGTTGACCTACTCAAGGCTGATTTCTCAAGTGCCACATGAATGACCAGTAATAAATATCTGATGGTCAAAATAGGGACCTTATTGCATGTCTAGGCAGGTATAAATCAGATTAAAATAGGCAGATAGACTGGCAAGGAGACCTTTCTGTCTGGCTCTTGTATTTCGTTTGCTCCATGAAAATCTCAAAATGTCTTTGGTCCATTATGGAATAGTGTAGGAATTGCTTACATTTCAAAATACATCATGGGTCTTGAAAGCCAGTTCTCTTCAAGCTCTATGAAATGCAACCACATTTCATTTTTTGGTGTACAGAACCATGTTGACCTGTCAAATAAAGTAGGTAAGTGTTCTGTAAATGTTTTTGTCCTAATGGTGTGCTTCAGTAGGACAAGTACTGACCAACAGGAACTTGACTGCTTGCCTTATCCATGTCGTATAGGGTATATTCACCTACATGTGGAGCCTGGAACTTCTGTCAAGATGAGAGCTTTAAAATGCAGACAATCCATTTTAGTAATACATGAAGAAGCCTTGGTTATATAGCACAATCCATGTGTGAAGTTATGGAAGTGTAGAGTACAGTTGTTGCGCTAGTATCGTGCAGCTGGTTAAATATCAACTTTGTAAAAATGCGAAAAGTCTCTTCTTTGAATCTAAATTGTGGAAACAGATATGTAGTGTTGTTGATGAACAACATCTCTGAAGGATGTGTGATTCATTTGGGGATCTCTTTTTACAATTAGCAAGAAACATTTGCCTTGATAGTGATGTTGTTTTGGAGAATGTATGATTTACTGGGAGAGTTTTCTTAGTTGTTACTGTTTTCTGAGTTGATCTGTTTTGTTTTGTTGTTATGGGCTATTTCCCTTCAACATAAGTCAAATAAATGCATCGTGTATGGAATGAGAATACAGAACATTTAGAGGCTCTACAGGTCACTAGTGCTATTTTAATAGGAATAAAATGGCTAAATAAAACAGTAGTATGTCAGAAGTGTCATACTATTGATGAGATTTGTAGGAATCTTTTTTTTTTTCTTTTATGGGCTATAATGGGTTATATTGCTATTTTAGAAAAAAGAAAAGTCATTTGATTGTCAAACAGCTTGGATTTACAGGCTTTTCGTAAAGAAATGCCCATGTGGATGTCCTGTGTTCCCTATCTGAAGTATGACATTGAGCCCCTATGTAAAGAATTTTGCAAATGGACCCAACACATGAGACCTTCCAGACTTGCTGTTGCACCCAACACCCTTTATTTAAGAAAAAAGTGTAATTAATCTCTCAGAGTACCCTTCAGCGATGTATGGAGAATGATTTGGTGGGGGTGGGGGAGAAGGAGAGCCAAGCTGACCTGTAATTGTTTCAGTCTGTTGGAAAGTGTTGTACTTCCCAGCAGGCATTTAGTGTACCATAGTTATGGTTAGATGACAAACTAAGTTTTTATAGCAGCTATCAACCTGTATTTTCTGTTTAAAAAGGGAAGAAATAATTTAATTAAACAGTAGAAGGCAGAACTTGGGATATAAACTTTAAGCACCTTTTTTAGTTTTTCGTGGTGACTCGTTAAAAATGAATGGGTACAGAAAGACTGGAGTTCAAAAATTTCCCCCTTTGGCAGTCTCTTTTCTGGCTTCTCTTGTTCTTTACTATAAAGAAGAAGGGTTCTAAGAAATCTAAAATGCTGTGGGATATTTTTTGTCTGTATTTTATTCCTTGTAGTAGATTGATACCTGATTTATATTAATACTGGTAATTGATTCATATTAATCTGTAGGACATTTTGTAAGCTGTCACCTGTAGAGAAAATGTGTACAAGTGATCCATTGAATATTGATTTAATAGAATTGTACCGCTTGGAAGGGATCTTGGGAGGTTTCTAGGCCAGCCTGCTGTTCAAAGTAGAGTCGGTCCTGAGGTCAGCCCAGGCTACTCAGGGCTGGATCTGTCTGGATCCTGAAAGCCTCAAAGGCTGGAGACTGCACAACCTAATTGTGCAGCCCATTCTACTGTCTGGCTGTCCTAATAGTGAAAAGGTGTCTTTCCTTATAACCAGTGGGTCGTCTTCAGTTTACTTGTTATTTTTTGCCCTCCTGCCGTGCACTGTTATAGCTGCGTCTTATTGGTAACCTTGCCATGGGCACCAGGGTGCTGCTGTTGGGTATCCCAAAAGCCATCCCTTCTTCCAGCTGAACAAGTCCTGGACCCTCAGCTTCTCCTTGCAGGACAGCTGACCTCCTGCTTATCAACTGGGGGTGCCCCCTCAGTTCTGAAAACTTGATGAGCAAGCACCCTGCCTCTTCCATGCCATTGACAAAGATGTTAAACATGACAGGTCCCAGGAGAGGACCTTGTGGGAGACAGTGCTGAAAGCCTTGTTGGGATAAAGGACATCCACTGCTCTCCACTCATCCACAAATCCAGTCATTTTATTGTAAAAGGCAATTAGGTTGGTCAGGCATGATTTACCACTGGTGAATTCGTACTGACTGTTCTCAGTCACCAAACTTGGCACATACTAAGCAATATGAAGGCTGAATAACTTCTCAAGTGCATGAAATGTGAGAGTTTTGTCAAGCTATTACACTAGGAAGTAATTTCAGAGGAACTGTGGTGTACATTGGAAACACAATTTTGAAGGTCTGGAGGGTACTGTTGACCTTGTACCCTTTATCTCAGATTCATAGCTACTGTAGATCTTTGCATTTAATTTCTATTCCTGGTGTAAGGTCTTAGGCACAAGGAAAAATAGGAAAATTTGTTCTCGATGTTTTTACTTCAGAATAAGAATACTGATTTTTGTAGTTGAATTTAAAATTTCTGTCAGTGTCTTGTTGTTCTGAAATGTCTCTGAGCCACTGAGAATCTTAGCACTCCAGTAAAAATAATGGATATTTTAGGAAAGTCGTGGTCATGCAACTGATAAGCCTATCTATAAGAGAATCTTCCTTGCTGTTAAGCAAGAGGCAGTTGCCTGTAAAAGCAAGCAATACTTTTAAAATTCAAATTTCTGATTTGTATCTTTCGCGTTTACCTTTCTAACTGTATTTAACTATATTGCTGACTTAGAATCAGCTTGTGTGTGCTGCTACAGTGTTTGTATGTGAAGCATCCCTTTCCACTACACTTTTGGCAGTGTTCTGAATACTAGTACTTGAACTGCATTTTGCAGTATGATGTAACTAAAGTCAATGTGGTAATATAAATGATTAACCACAAACTAGCAGATGGGATTGTGAGTAAAGGAAATTAGGTACTAATAATTCAATTGGAAAAAATTGCACTCTAGTGGATTGTTGCATATTAATTATCTAGAGGTGGTTTTATTTACTCAGATTATACTAGAGCTTCGTGAGGCCTGCATACATGAAATCCCTAGAGCAAGCACTGCAAGAAGTTCGTGATTATTTCTCTTTTGACGCTTATGTGTATTTAGTCTCCAACGAAAGTATCTCAGTTAACCAGCTTTCAGTAAGGTTTTATTGGAAGAAATATTAGAATGAATTAATAGTACAATGCTTTCACTGTCTTATTTTTAATGTCACATTCCTTTTAGTTTTATGACCTGGCCCGATATGACATGACTAGGCTCAAGGTTCAAGGGAATGACATATTCTGTTTTCTAGTCAGAATGTTTAAGCCTCATGTCTCAAGTGGGATAGGAACCGGAATGGTGAATATAAATGTACTTTACAGCCTAGCTGTCAGAGATATATGGCCCATAGGTAGATGTAATATTTTTCTTTAAAACGTCTGAGGAAAGAATTAATGAAACCACATTTTAAAACCAATTTATTTGACAATGGATTCTGTTAGCCATGGACAGAAATAGGGGAACAGTCTGTGGGGAATGTTGAGGCAATCTCATGCAGGTGTACCAATAGAGAAATGATTAGGAACAAGGTCTTGGATATGTTTATTTCTTCGCCATTTGAATGAAATATTCTATAAATGATAAATTAAGCTAAATAACATCTGAGAAAAGGTGTGGCATAGAGGATTGGAATATAGTATATCTATTGTAGCTACTAAATTAATGTAACAGACTTCAAGTGTCTCTTCCAGTCTAACTGTCAGCTTGGATGCATTAAGGAGCAGCTAATCAGGAAATACGAATATCTCTAGTAGTGTGTAGTCTAGTGCAGTATATTGGTACCTGAACTATGATAAACAAGTGGTTCCTGGAGTCAATCTTCATTCATTAACATGGAGCTAATGAACTAAGTTTTATTGCACCAATATAAATATTACTAATTTAAGAAACAATTTTTATTTTAGATGAAATATAGCATGTGAACCATATGTTGTATGTGCTTAATGAGCAACATTTAAATTTTGCTAAAGAACTAATCTCTTCCTCCCTTTTGGAACAGAGCAGTTACCAGAGTCTTGTAGGTGTGTTCTGTGTTAGTGAGTTATTCTGTTGCTTATTGTGCAGTAAAATGAAATAACTAAAGAACACAGGAGTTACAGGCTGGTGGCAGTGCTATTACTATGCCTAATGTATCTTACAAGACATAGAACTACTGCCTGTGGAGGTTATTCTTTAGAACACATTTTCACAACTGTAATTGCATTTCCTTTTTTTACGCATGTCTTGCTAATCTTAGCTTTAAAATCTATAGTAGGCTCTTAATTTCATTTGTTCATTTCAAAAGCGCAATAAATTCTACAGCTAGTACAGGAAAAAAGTGAGCATGAAGATGATGCTAGTGAACAGAAACAAAGGTAGATAAATTACAAAGGAAACAATGATTTTAAGTCCTCAAGCTGTTTGGACAAAAAAGAGTTTAGTAGTAATGGACATGGCTAGTCAGAGGCTCATCAAGCAACCCTTATTCCTGTTACTTGTTTTTATTTGTCCCACTCTGTGAGATTTGCAGAACAAGAACATGAGTGACTTGCCCCATATGGTGTTTGGAATTACTCTAGTTTAGAGTAAAATCACCAAAATTGGAGTTAGAGGTTGAAAAAATAGAGAGCCTGTAGGATATTTTCTCTGTATGAATAAATATATTGGGACAAGGGGAAAAAAATAATTATGGCTTGCATAATCCTCCATCACGTTGATGTTACAATGCAAGATAGTATCTGAAGTTCCTTAAATTCTTCAGGATTAAAGTTATAATTTACTTTGAAGGGTTGTGTCTAATCATCCATCATTAGTAATGAGCACTTGGCCAGCCTTAAGGGTTTGATTTTAAAACATGATGAAAATAAACTGTTAAAAGAGAAACTGTAAAAAGTTAATTCAAGTCATACAAAATTGTTCTCAGATCTCTATAATAATTCTGTTCTGACCTTTTAAATATTTGATTTGTGTATTACATCACTCTTTTTCCATTTCAAAGGTACATGAAATAAACCAGAAACAATAGTG
This sequence comes from Pterocles orientalis, assembly GCA_011057875.1. Classification (NCBI taxonomy): domain Eukaryota; kingdom Metazoa; phylum Chordata; class Aves; order Pterocliformes; family Pteroclidae; genus Pterocles; species Pterocles orientalis. Next base: position 1,028,955 of record WKFP01015229.1, read on the forward strand.
CTATTTGACTATCATCTTAATTGTGAACATTTTATTTCCTTCAATTGATGCAGTAGCATTTTTTTTTTAATTCAGTTTCTTACCAACTTCCAAGGTTATAAATACATTGTTTTAACAGTAGGAGAACATGTCTTATCAGTCAGCTATTAGCAAAAGATGCCAGGAATGCAAAATTTCTTACATGTTTGTATGTTGGGTTAGGGAACAGAAGTGATCTGTAGCAGGACTCTACTTACAGTCAGGCTTGAAGAATACAAACACATATACCAACTTCTTTCTTATGAAAGAAGAAACCCATATCTCTCAAACAAAAAACGCCAAATGCTTAACTGATGTTACCACTGGCACTTCTTCAGGTCATTTCCCTCTGATGTGCTGCCACTGTCTTTTCTTGAGGTACTGTTGCTCTCATGAATTTTCTTTTAGGGAAACAGAAGGCAATGGAAAAGGCAGCAAGGCTATTGTCTGATTTGGTTTTTCTGCTGCTCTTTGAGAGGTGTTTTGAGAGGATCCAGGGTACCTGTTACCTTGCCAACCATCAAGTAACCATATACAAGTTCTTTAATTGGTTACAAACAGCTATGCTGTCAGTCCAGATCTCTGCTGGAGATGTGCAGCCCCACAGTATGCAGGATCACTACTTTAATGATAACTTTTCCTCCCTGTAGCAGAAACAACTGTACAGAGCCCATAGCAAAGGCAGAAAACTGGCAAACTGTAGTGGAGGAAGTCATAAGAGTAGGGATAAATGTACAAAGGAAGGCTGTCAAGAAGAATGGATAAGTTGGTCAACCTAAAAATAATTACTTTGAAATAGATGAGGCATGCTGTGAACTTACATATCTTACACTGAAGCAATTTAATTCAGGAATGTTTTAAATGTCCCAAATGCAAGCCTCTTGTGCAAAATCAGACCATTTTTTACTAAAATACAAAATTAAACTCCTGTGAATAAGGGCTTATAATAGAAACTGTGACAGACTGCAGAAATATAAGCAGGCATCATTGTAGTGAAAATTGTATTCTGATTAGTGAGAACGTTCAGCTGGATCAAGAATACGGATTTTTTTTTTCCTGGAGTTGAAAATATACTAAGTTGAACTTGTCATTCACTTTGAAGACTCAAAATTTTTAAAAATACTTTAACACCTTTGTCATTGTCAGTGGATAATGTTATTTTTATGATATTTGTCCTTTTGCATAAAAGGTCTTTTGAGCTGATGGTGTTTTGTTGTGGGGTGTCCCTCCACTGCTATTTACTGTGAGAATGTGACCTTACTCTGGGTCATGATTCAGTTTAATCTTTTAGTGTGATTTTTATCACAGAAGAAAGGACAATATGCAATAGATCACAACCTGAACAAGGTTATTTTCTTGAAGATTATTTGCTGTGATTTTTCAGTAGCACTCTGGCACAGAATCTTGATGGTCTCCATTAACGCTGAATAGAGGGTTTTTTTATCCTTCCTCTGCTGTCGAAAGACCTTTTAATGAAAATACAAAAGCCTTCTGCCAGGAGAAGGTAGAAGAGTCCTTATTGACAGCAAATGTTTAAAGGGCTGATAAACTCTCACACTAAGGAAGATTAAACATAATATTTATTGTTATAATATTATTGAAAATTATTGAGAATCTGTAGAGAGTTTCATGGACTACCAATTTCTCATCTGTTTTGCGTGGATCCTAAATCTGTCCTTGCAGAACTCTACATTAAGCTCTAAAGCAAAAACTCGTGTGTTTAGGCAGGAAGGTGTAAGAGAATTAATGATCTTATCAGATAGCTATATATATTCAAGACACCTACCTTAAAAGTTGAGGTTCTACGTCTATCTACGTAGATATACTTGAGTATGGTGTAAATGTAGGAGCAGTGCTTTAATGTGTATGTTTTTCGGTGGATTTTTTTTTTTTTTGGTATCTTCATAGTATTCCTAGCTTCTGTAATTTGCACAAGAAGTTGTAGTATTTTAGTATGTTGGATGCATGCTAGAAAATTGATTGTAAAGCAGTGATTTTTAAAGGTCAGAAAACATTTAAAATGGCAGATATTTTCAAGGTTTTGAGAGCTGAAAAAAAATTTTTTTTAGAACGTAAATGTATTACAGCTGACAATTGGGAAAAATGAGGCAGTCAATGAGAAAACATTCAGAAATTTTAGCGTAATCTATAATGATTTGCATTGCTGACTTTTAGTTTCATTTTTTATGTGTAATGAAAGTTGTTCAGAGAATCTCATTCCAGGAAGTAAAATAATAAAAATAAATACTAAAAACAAAAGCAGGAAGTACTGAAATTATTTGGAATTTGGAGGCTTATTAAGAGGAAATATCAGTTGTATATTATTTTCTTGCTTAGAAGCAGGTTGCAGACCCAAATGATGTATAGGTCTGGTCTGGTATATCTATATTCAATAAAGTCAGAAAGGAGAAAAAGGAAAGGTTAAAGGATATAACCTGCTTTTAACACTTGCTTATTCATGAGCAGGTTGTCTAGGTTGTAACTAACTATGCAAAGTGCAGAGATGCTGGCCCTGCCTTTGCATTAAATAACTTAGTCCTGCAAGACTTACAGGTGGAGACTTACTCTGCTGAGAGCTGTCCTGAGGCAATTTAATGGCCTGTGTCACTGTTATCTCATGCATCTCCTCCTATTAAGTGCTTGCCATAAGCTGATAAGAGTTTTTTTGGTTGGCTAATTATCTCTGTTTGGTGTCAGTCATTGTTCTGCTTTATTCAGGTTCTCCCTCTCCTTCATTTCCAGGAACAACTGTTGACAAGCTGTAGTTGATACCTTGCCCTCCTACAAAGTGGACGGAATTGTCCTGTGTGTTCACTGTTATGCTGCGCCCTGCTGCTACAGCAAGCAGGATTTTGCTTAGGCATGATGAGGTGTCAGTGTAACAGAAGGAGGCACTGATGTTTCATTTAGAAGATGTGCAGTGCAGTAAATAAGCTTTAAGCCAGATAACTAAACTCTTTTTTCAATATTTTTCCTTCATTAATATTCAAGTTCAAAAGGAGAGTTAACTATTATTGTGGAGAGAGATTAATTTAGACAGTAAGACGTGGACAGAGATCTTCCATAGTATTGTGTTCTCAGTTTATGCTTCGGTGTGATTCTAAGGGAATAGCCTGTATTGAGGCTTCAAGTATGCCTTCAGGAAGCATGCCAATTGCTGAAGTGATTAGCCTGTGTGGTGAGAGCATATTGATTTGTCCTCTGTTTTGTAGGCTTAAATTAAATATTTGTTTCAGAAGAGTTCCTACTTATTATTTAATTGTGAGTTATTAGAAATAATTGAGCATTGCTTTACATCCTACTAAACAGGATATAATATGAATTTGTCTCCTCAAACTGTGGTATGTTTTTAAGGTTCTTTTGCTGTTTGTGTAGCAATTGCTTTCAGATTATCCATGTATTTTTCCAGTAGGTTGTCCCTGATGATAACTTCCAGATTCTTTTTGCATAAAATGTACGTCTTTGAATGAAATACATAATGTACTTCTAATAATGCTTACGTTTTTAGTAAATGCAAAAGACAAATTCATATGCCAGGTTGAGCCATAAAATGAGAATTTTAATTTATAATTACTTGGGCTTTGGCCAGTTCTCACCGAAATACTGGGAATCAGGGCTTGGTCCCAGTAGGCATTTGTATTTGATCCCAAATATCTTTAAAGTAATGTTTTCCTGTAGAACAGGTAGAATACATGATTTAATATATTGTTGTTGCATGCCATGGAAAGCTTAATCTTGTGTGTCAAGTTAGTATGCACTGGAATAGCATACTTCCTTAGATCCAGAGCCTCAGAAGGACTTTGGTCTTAACTGTGGGGTGGAGCACCCAACTGTAATTACTCCCTGACATTGTGGTGCCTAACCTGCCGTCAGTTAAAGTTTTCTAGTCATCTAAGCATGTACAGAAAGTTTGCTTCTATTGTATCATGGTTAAATGACTCAGCACCTATTTTATGCTCAAGCCTACTTCAGATCCTCAGAAAAGGGTCCTCTAACAGTTTGCTGGGAGAGACGACATTCAATAAACCTATTCTTGGACGCGCACAGGCATGGACTTGACTATCTTTCATTCAATAATGTAACTCTATTTTGTTAAGGTATGGTAGTCTGAAATCCACTGTCTTTCTGCGTGTGGGGGCGTTCCCCCTACATTTTCTATGTAGGTGAATGTCAGAGTTGGAGGCTTTGGCTAATTTGTTAGACGTACTTTCCATCCTTTTATTGAAACTGCTCCACTGTGCCATGAACAACTAAATAATTGTTTGAGCAGAACTGTATGAAGGGATTTGGGAATTCTGAAGAGGCCTGTTCTTCAACTCGTACTTCAAGACAAAATCCTTTTAGAATAGACATGTTTTATTGAAAGCACAAATTAAATCTTCAGAGCGGAAGTCCTTGCAAATTTTTTTTTTTTTTTTTTTTTTTACTGTCTTCCTGCAACTCTTCCCCCGTTCATATTCCCTCCCACGTGGTTGGGAGAATTTGGGCTGCTGCAGTGACTAATGTTCTTCCTGCCTGACAGAAACTCTTATGAATACCCAATAGACAGTTTTTCTTCTAGATGGTTATTTTTAACCTTTAGCGTGTGGACCTCTTTAGAAAATTCACATTAAAAAGCTTGTACAGCATATAACTTGCTTTTCCATATGTACTGTGGACTCTTTTAGATGCAGTTAGGGAGATGGATTGTATTGTCAATAGAAGAAGCAGATTTGTTGCATCTCCATGGTTCCTGTCTGACAATGCCAATTCTTTTCTGATAGAAAACTGTAGTAGTGCTTGGTTGCTACTTCACATGACCTGGATTTGGATTAATGACTTCTAAATCAGAAACTTTATTAATTACAAGTAGTTAGGTTTAAATTCCACAGTTCTTTTGACCAGAGAATCTCCGCAGCTTGACCAGAAAACTCCACAGTTACTCCAGAGTAAATGATTTACCTTGAGTATATAATGTATACATTGTAATATATTGTTCTTGTTCTAGTTCTTCAAATATTCTTACAGTTAGCCTGAGATATTCAATAAAAGCAGGAAACTTGAGTTTAGAATAGCTTTTGTCTTAGTTATAAAGACAAGCCGTCTTCAAAGTATGTGTGTGTGTGCATGCATTGTGGGAGTGGGGCATTTAGAGATTATACCTCTAGGGGTCTGGTTCACTTGAAGTTAATTTATTTTCTTATGCAACTTGATTCCTTTTCACTGAGGCTGAAAAACAAATCCATTTCTATGATACGTTGCCCCTTCAAAGTTATGACCAACGCTGCTGATTCATGACAAGATTACCATGCCTTTGAAAGTTCAGTTAGCTCAATCTGAAATAGAATTTCCAAAGGCAGTGTTGTCCTTTGAGGTAATATAAATGTCAGAAAAAAATGTACTAGCTGAATAAATATCATGCACTTGCAATTAAATACTAAGACTGCAGATGGCTTCTACCTATGGCACTTAAACAAATAGTGCCATATTGTAGAAAAGATTGCAAATATGCTTTTTAACCCTGAGCGTTCTTTTCAACAGGAACTGATTATAATAAAAATAGGCTTACTTCAGGCAGAGTTCTGAAGTAAGGCACTTCTCTGAGTTGTGTATTTCTTTGTGAAACTTTTTCTGCTTTGTTTGAAATCAAATGCACTAGATTCCGTTTATTGGCTGTCACTGTTTTTTGTGTATTGGAGTTATTTTAAGTTCTTTTTGAATTTTGAAGTTCACATAGAGCTAAAGTGAGAGAAACAACAACTTTTCAGTTTCATAAGAGCTTAGCTGTTTTGATGCATAGAGGTTTTGGCATCCAGTGCAGTGTCCATGGACCTGGGCTGGGGTCTTCACCTTTATACATCATGGATACACCTCTGGCTATTCTTTGGAAAGGTGTCTATAGCATGCTTTGTGCAGACTTCACTTCTGTTAACCTGGTAATGTGAAAAATATATTTGAGGTAAAAGTGGTGACTGGAAAGGGAGACTGAGAGACAGAGTGGTTTACACCCAGCCCAAGGTAACTGTTTTTCTCTCTTCTCTTCTCTTCTCGGGAGGAAAAAATCCCCAAAAGAACCTTTGAGCTATGGTGACAACCTTAATAAGCTGATGTGGTCATGCTTGTTTGACAGATTTATTTGAATGGTTAAGTAAAGGCTTTTATCATCAGTAAGTATTATGTCATAACACTGGCGTTAGTGGCTTGTCTGCATGGTCTCAGAGACTTTGTCAGTTGTCACAGTAACAGTTGTGCTTCAGAATCTGTTTGTACTGCACCTTCTCTTCATGACACTGGGGAACTTTTGTATTATGTGGTGTATACAGCTTACTGTTACAGATCTAAGACTTTAGTGTAGGTATAGGCTTAAGGCTTTCGCATGAGCGTATGGACAGTTACAAAGAGACAGTGGAAGTCCTCACAAAACACTGCAGAAGCAGTGTGGTAATTGACACTTGGATTTTTTGGGGGTTTGTGATTCACCAACACTAGATTTTCTTGATTCAGCATATTTCATACAATGTTCTGCGTGCTGCCTAGCTACACAATGGTATGCCTTGTCCAGATGTTGTCAACATCTTGGCATCCTATCTGTATCACACCTTAATTTAAGACAACATAGAAAGGTATAAGGAGGAAGTAAGTGGAAGAAAAGCACTGTGTTTTGTAAAGTAAATTGCTTTTGAGAACCTCTTAATTTAACTGTGGCCTGGAAACCCATGTGTTGTGAAAAATATGCAGAAAATAATTAATGTTGTGTTTTTGCTTCAGCCAGACTATGATATAAGGGAACAGGTTGGGCTTCCAGTGTTACAGGTGCACAGCTGAAATAGACAGGGCAAGGAGGAATAATTTAGTAGGGATGCTTCTTTTTCTCACATTAAAGCAATTAAAACAATGGACTGGGTTCAACATTTTGATTAACAATAATTCCTTAATGCGCCACAATTGAGAACAGGACAACCTGGCTGTTTTCAGTTCCTGTGCAGTGAAAATGTTGGTGGCATTATGAATCAGTTACGGAAAGCTGTTGGAACTATTGGGCATAATCTGAGCCCTGCAATCTGTTTTGAAACATTATTCTCAAAATGGCAGACTTTAATATTGCTTGCCATCTTTTTTCTACTACTGATTAATGTTTCCAAGATGCAGAACTGTGATAACTGCCTACGGAATCTGGTGTAATGCTCAAGCATGTTTCCAGGGAGTAATGGAGGGATTTAATATGAGCAGCTTGGTTTTAGGTTTAGTGTTGAAAGAAGTAATTATTACAAAGTAATTGCATTTTCATTTAGAACATGAAGTGACTATTGGAGCAGAATTTAGGAAGAAATCTGGTCAGAGTTTGATAAAATTCCATATGAGTATTCATCTGTGAGAATCACGCTCTATCTGATAAACATCCTGGATCCCTAAGTGAAAGTGGTAAAAAGTGGCACAGGTAAAATAACTCTCAGTTGCTCTGCAGTGAGGCTGAGTGCCAACTCAACTAACAGTGTTTGTGTCAGAAACCTGGAAACTACTGTATGATGTAGGAACTGGCTTTCTGGCTATTTATCTTTTGTAATTACCAGAAATATTAGAATGAGCACGGGACTACATGAGCTCAAATAGACTGCTTTATTATTCACTAAAAAGTCACACCTTTGTGATATCAGAATTGGCTACTGTGGAAATTATTACAGTGTCCCAACAGAACCATGACATTAAGTGTTGAGTAGGAGAAGAAAGTGATTAACACTTCAACAGGAAACGTTCTCATTTTTTGAACAATCTCGGCAAGAGAGAAACAAGTAATTGTCTCTGGGTTTTTGAAAACTCAGAGTTGGAGTAAGCCCTTTGTTCTTGCTGACAGATACCCTTAAAGTATGTTGCATGATTTTATGCAGAAAATATGCTATACAAGTATAAATATTTGGAATCAAACGTATTTGAAAAGAAAACATCCTGCATCAAATATCAGAAGTATTAAGGTAAATTAGACTAATATGGAGCTTGAACAACGGTATATTTTAGAAACTGCAAATAGCCTGAAAATAATGAACTTACTTTAATCCAATCACAAATATTCATAACCTTGCTTCAGATTTAGAAGTACACTTTTCTTCAGCTTAGAATTATATTTTTAATTGATTTGTGATGTCAGAAAGTGATCACATAGATATCTATGTAAGAGACAGGGAAACTGGAGAACGCTGTAAAACTGATTGAAACCGGTTCAAAACCCTTTTAATTAACAGGTTTGTCCAGAAGCAACTATTTTGTTTTATAAGGAAAAAGCGCTTTCTTCTGTTAATGATTTTGAAGCACTGCTGCCACCAAGGCTGGACTACTTTCTTGATAGGCCAGTGTTATTTAAAGAGCGCATAAAAAGCTATCAAAAGAAATACCAAAGGAAGGAAAGGGCATACATTTTACTTTTTGCTAGAGGTGACTAACAACAAACACAGTTTATCTGAAGCTTGCAAGGAATGCAGTTACTTTAGGAGATCAGGCATGCGAAAGGAAAATAGGGACACCTGAATGTGGTGACACTTTGTGTTTAATAAGGACTTTGTATGCAATAAGCAGCAGCTTATTGAATTGTGAAAGTTATATTCTGAAGCCATTGGCTTGAGATATTTAAATGGGCATTTCAAAGAGTCAAAGCAAAAGGATATGGAAATAGAAATATATGCCGCAGCAGAGGTTAATCGTAGGCATTAGGGTATGCAAGCTGTGAAATGGGGTTGATCAGTTTTATAAAATACAGAAATTGGTACAAAGACCAGCTTTATATTAGGGTAATCGCAAGACTAGAGAAGGATGACTGGAAAACCTACAGCATGAAATAACTAAGATTTGCAATTAACCAAATCATATTTTCCAAAATAAGTGGTTACTAGATTTTTGCTAAAACCAAAACAACTCTTCAGAAAAACAAATTTTTATAGTTTGCTGGTTGATCATTACTTACTATATACAGGTACTATATGTTTCATTGGTTGGTAAAATTATTTCAAGACTTCTTGAAAGTATTCAGGAAAATATAACTGCACTAGTAATACTGTACTGTCCTTGCTCTATGGTGTGTTAACAAGGGACTTAATTTTTCTCCTTTAAATGCTCTTATCATTCCATGTACTGTTAGTCATGTTCTTTCAGCCTTCAACACTTGCATTTTAGTTAATTTAATGAATTATTGTTTACTTTTTAGTTCTGCAGTCTTGCATTTCAGTGTTCTTAGCTCTTGTCAGTACCAGAGATATCTATATCCTTCATTGACTACATTAATGTAGCAGCAGTCCTAAGGCTAGATTTCTGATTATTTCATGCATTTTCTGATATTAAGAGAGACATCAGACTGGATTACTCCAGTTGTCAGCTACTTTCCTACTTAAATGAAGTTAAAATTGAGTTTTGTGATTTCATTTCTATATAATGACTTTAGATTTGGTTTTGAATCCTCTGGCATCAATGACTGTGGAACAGAGCATCTAATAATATTACAATGTGAGGAACTATGGTTTATTAAAGTATCAGATAGGAATATAGGGTGTATAGGTTCTCTTTACTCTTGATCTAATGACAGAGCAGTGATGAAGCAGGTGCTTCATCTCTGTGCTTTAGTCAACCTGAGTATAAAATAGGCATAACTATGCTAATGCATGTAAAGTGTATGCATTGGACTTTTAGAGCACTGTAGGAGAAAAATTACTATTAAAGGCATGATGCCTGTGTTATTTCTCTTCAGTCTAGTTTGGGAAATCCCAATCTGAGTTTTAGACAGCTATAGCATTTTGAATAATCTAAATTACTGATACACTTTTTTTTTTTCTGTGCATGAGGTTCTTGATTGATGTCAAAACCAAGAAGTAGGTATGTTCTTTCAAAGAAAGCCAAAGCACATAGTATAAAGAAAAGGAAATGTATTTGAAAAACCTTATGAAACAAATCAGACTGGTGATCTACGTTTGGTGCAGAAATAAACAGTCCTCTTTCATCTAGAAGGACAGAAAGATAAAATGCACAAATGTTAAATCCCTAATTTTTAATCATTTGTGGAGGTGATCCCCATTCTCTGAAGTTCTGTCTGCATAATAGAAATGTACCTATGGAGTTAAGAAGGTTGTACAACTAGAAATTAGTGAAACATTGATAATATCTAGTTCTGAGTAAAAATATTGATACAAACTTTAATGTGCTTCTGGTAAGTAGTAGTAATATGAAATTAATCTGCTGTTAATGATACTCTCAGATACAGCTTTTCTGTAGTGCAAAGTTACTTCTTAGCCTCCTAGTGTATCACATAAAGAATATCTACTCAGAATTCTAGTATGCAATAAGTCTTTGTTGGAAAAACAGTTAAAAAGGATACTTTTGACCTCATTTCATGATGGCTTGGCCTCCTGCAGTAGCTGCCAGCACACCAAGGTTCCAGCAAAGATCAACAGGACACTAAAAGAGATACTAAACTATTGAGCCACACTAAAACACAAGGCTATAGGATGATAAATAATACTGTAAAGAGAAACCAGAAATTATTTCTGCTCCCAGGATATAGAATCTTTAATTTTCTGTTTTGTGTCTCACCAACTTGGGCAGGGGATAATTTCCTGTCTCTGTAGAGTCACAGAATCATAGAATGGTTTGGGTTGGAAAGGACTATAAAGATCATTTAGTTCCAACCCCCCTGCCATGGACAGGGACACCTCCCACTAGCCCAGGTTGCTTAAAGCCTCATCCAGCCTGGCCTTGAACCCCTCCAGGGATGGGGCATCCACAACCTCCCTGGGCAACCTGTTCCAGTGCTTCACCACCCTCATAGTGAAAAACTTCTTCCTAATGTCTAGTCTAAATCTACCCTCTTTTAGCTTATACCTGTTACCCCTTGTCCTCTCACTACACTCCCTGATAAAGAGTGCCTCCCCATCTCTGCTGTAGCCCCCTTCAGGTACTGGAAGGCTGCTATTAAGTCTCCTCGGAGCCTTCTCTTCTCCAGGCTGAACAACCCCAACTCTTTCAGCCTGTCCTCGTAGGGGAGGTGCTCCAGCCCTCTGATTAATTTTGTGGCTCTCCTCTGGACTCTCTCCAACAGGTCCATGTCTTTTGTATGTTGGGGGCCCCACATCTGAACACAGTACTCCAGGTGGGGTCTCACGAGAGCAGAGTAGAGGGGGAGAATCACCTCCCTTGACCTGCTGCTAATGCTTCTCTTGATGCAGCCCAGGACACGGTTGGCTTTCTGTGCTGCAAGCACACACTGCCGGCTCATGTTGAGCTTCTCATCCACCAGTACCCCCAAGTCCTTCTCCTCAGAGCTGCTCTCTATCCATTCTCCACCCAGCCTGTATTTGTGCTTGGGATTGCCTCGACCCGCGTGCAGGACCTTGCACTTGGCCTTGTTAAATTTCATGAGGTTGGCATGGGCCCAGCTCTCCAGCCTGTCAAGGTCCCTCTGGATGGCATCCCTTCCCTCCAGCGTGTCCACCACACCACACAGCTTGATGTCAGCAGACTTGCTGAGGGTGCACTCCATCCCACTGTCCATGTCTCCAACAAGGATGTTAAACAACACTGGTCCCAGTACTGACCCCTGTGGAACACTGCTTGTCACCGGTCTCCACTTGGACATTGAGCCATTGACCACCACTCTTTGAGTGCGGCCATCTAGCCAGTTCCTTATCCAGTGAGTGGTCCTTCCGTCAAATCCATGTCCCTCCAACTTAGAGACAAGGATGTCATGTGGGACTGTGTCAAAGGCTTTGCACAAGTCCAGGTAGATGATGTCAGTTGCCCTTCCTCTATCCACCAGCGCCGTGGCTCTGTCGTAGAAGGCCACCAAATTCATCAGGCATGATTTTCTCTTGGTAAAGCCATGTTGTTTCTCATCAATCACCTGCTTGTTTTCCAGGAGGAGGTGAGGTTTTGTTGTTTTGGTTTTTCCTTAAGAGGAGTTTAAATAGTTTCAGGCAGAGCTCATTAACTAGGGAAACATTAGGATGAAATAACTTGAATAGCACTGATGTAACCTGTCAGATGAAGGATCCACACCAACAATTACGGAAATGCTTTCACATGCAAAGTGTATCCTCAAAAGCTGAAACAGAAAGTGTTTCAAATCACATCCATCTGATAAAGACTCAGTTGACAGCACTGACAGGTTCCAGGTGAAAGAACAGTTAGTTACCCCGGAATTTGACTAGGAGATTTTGTATCCTGTAGTATAATTCTCAATATGCCACATCCTCATTGTCTTAGCAATTGTGCTTTAAATACACTGTACCTGCCTTTAGAAGGTTTTTTTTCCTTCTCTTTGTTTTGAAAAAGATCAATATGTAAGCATGTTTATTTGTGTAGAAATAGAAGCAGCAACTGTTCTCCATACTTTTTAAGAACTCTTATTTAAATCAGATTTTTAAACTGTCAAAATGTCAAATCCTTGCCTTGAAGATTGGAATGAAAATTTTAATTATACTTCTGGATGCCAGTGTTGTAACATAATATCTAGTATACATAGAAGTACTGAGGCTTCCCATGACAAAACATGAAATAATTTTTTTTTTCATAATAATTGTGACCTTTTTAGACCATTTTAAAATGAGTTTCGTAGTTTCCTAATTTTATGTCAGACTCTATATGAAAGCATATTGTTCTCCTTTGGAAAAAGTCCTGAATAATTTAGTAACAAAACAAATATATTTTGTAAAACTCATCTTGAAATCTCATCAGTTCTAGCTCATATGTGATATCTATGTGTGATGCAGTCAGTAAGTGATGCCATAGTTAGTATCCTGTAGTACATTTGATACGTTCCATACAATTCTATGGAAACTATAAAATACATTGTAGCTATCTATATTTTTTATAAAATATGGGTGATATTACATGAATCTTCAGGGGAATCTGATTAATAGTTTTTCCCTGTGAAAATTAAATTTCAGAGGCATTATTCTCCTGTAATCAGGCAAAAGAAGCTTATGTGATTTGAGCTAACTGTAGCTGGGATGACATTTCACAACTGACATTCAGGCATGTGGGTAGCGATTGAAGAATATCTGTAAATGCATCAGCAAAAAAAAAAAAGTTAACAAGCCCTGAAGTTTGAGTTCAGATCTGCCTGGTTTATTTCCCCCTTTTAGATACACCAGTATTTCAATTCTGTATTTCAAGTGCATGTGCTACAGTGACAGCTGTCAAAAACAGTGTCTATAATTGAGGAAGCTGAACTTTTCATGTAATGCCTACAAATGGAAGTCTCTGACAAGAGCTATATTACCTTGCTGCTGAACATTTGTTGTGAAAATGGCTAGAATACCTAACGTGCCTGGAGAGCTCAGCGGTTGCTGTAGGTAGTTGAGATGCAGGCAGAGGAAGGGGCAGTGTGTAGGAGGACCTCAAACTGGCCAAGGTTCTTGTGGACACCCTGGAGAACAGTGCTGCCTGCAGGAACGGCAGAGCTGGTTAAGCTTTAGTTTGCAGCCTGGAAAACATAGGGTAAATTTTTGCAGCTACAGGACAGGCCAAGGAAGCCAGGTATGTTTTGCCTATGTACAAGGTCTATGTAAGTAATGCCAAAAACATCTTCAGTCCTTGGGACATTGCAGAGTGTGAAAAGCACGCATTCTAAAGTCACTGAACTCCTTCCCTTCTTTCTGTGCATTGTCTTTGCTATATAGTGTATAGTTTAGTTGTATATTTTTAATACTAACATCACAAAATAAAATCCTCCCTACAAATTTCATGGTCCACTTATTAACTAAGATGGAGACTATATCTAAATGTCATTTAATTTCATATAATTAAAATGGATTTATTTTCTATCTAACTGAGAACTGGGATAGCTTCACAAGTCTGTTGTGATGTCCCTGAGGACACTGGCAATGAAATTATAAAACCCGCATGGCCTCCACAACTCTCTGCTAAGACCATGTTTTTGTCTTGGAAGTAACACAGTGCAATATGAGATACAGCAGTTGCCAAGGTAACTGTTCTTTTTTAGTGTGATGGCAGCAGGTGAATGGTTGCCTGGATATCCACAGTGATTTGCTGGGGCTCTGGTAATTCAGTAAGGATGTACACATTTTTTTTTAGGCTTGTTTGTCTCTTACAGAGGCTTTAACTAAAATCCTAAGATACATGATAATTATTAAAATATTATTCAATACCATTCAATAATTATTCTTCCTGTAGTGCTGTGTTATTAATATTAATATTTTATTAAGGTTTTAAATATAGAATATAAGAGCAAGGTCTTTTGATATTATGATGGTTCTTTTCAGAGAGACTTTCCTGATTTTTTTTTTTCTTATTTAGTGTACTGTTTCAAGTCCTTTCAAAAGCTTATCTAATTAAGTAATTCCAGTTAAATCCAGAACTAATGAGACAAGAGCTGGAAGCAGAATTTCTGGGGTTTTTTTTGTTGTACTGTCCTTTATTGAAATCAGTAAGATGTTTGAAAACAAGACGGATCTCCCATTCTAACTCTTCTGCAGCATTCTCCTGAATTTAAAAGAAAATACACTTAGCAAAGATGTGCTCAGATTTTATGCATGGATGCGTGGGATACATGGGAAGGTTGTCGTGAAATGTGACAAAATAATTATTTTTTTTAAGTTGCTATTCATCTGAATCCTCTCTGTAGAATTAAATACTCCAGTTTAGAAGATCCACCCTGTTCTGCATCCTGTATTAGGTCGACTTAATTTTGCACATTTAGAATAAAATATTCAGGGATTAGAACCTTAGTCTTCGGTGTTTCCTAGCTAGGTTTTAGATTTAACGTAATAATAAGATTTATAGCTTTATTCAGTCCGTTGGCAGACCCGGAAAGAGGCTGTTGCATCATTTAGACCACAGTTTGTTAGCTTATTACATAAACACAATAAGAATGTGAATTTCATTAGTTTGCTGTGAAGAAAATCTTAAATTTGGGATAATCTGCGTTTGTTTTAAAGGTTTCACCTTTGTGTAAAGTTGACCATACAAGCCTCTGAGCATGTGATATGTATGTGGCCTGAATTCTAGGTGGTAAAATACTTTGGAATTGAGTAATCCTCCTCTCATAGTCTCTGAATTTAGCTCTGTATGCAAAATAGCATTTCTCAGAGGAAAAGGATTTTTTCTTCCTAATTCTGTTACTATTATTAACAACATAACAAGTAAGCTGTCAGTACAAAAGTTAGATTGCTAAATAAAACCATCAGCCATATTTATGAAGAGATGGACAAGATTGGCTTAAAGCTGTTCTGCCTAAGAATCAAATCCATATTTTCAGTGAAATTATTCTGTAAACTTACAATCATGACACTCTGAAAGATTTGCTGGAAATCTTGTACTTATTACTTTATTTTCTGTATGTTGTTTTCTGAAAAGGAGGATTTGTGCTGGAAACAAATCTTTCACAGCTGACAGTGAAACTGCTTTATAACAAAAGTGTAGTCTGCTTTCCCTCTGTTACTGAAATAAAATGCAAGGTATGACACTGGTGTATGGAATAGGCTGTTTTGGGCTCAGAAGTAGATTGTTGAGCCTCCCCCCCAAAAGAGTTGGGGAACAAGTAGATTTGTTTTAAACATCCATCTTAGCCAAGACTTACCATGTGACAGGTAGACTCAACATCTTGACAATACTGTAAATGTTAATGTTAGCTCTGCCTTTGTTTTGATAGCCTTGTCAGACACTTACTCACCAATTGTACTTATTGAAGTAGATCACACACCTAAAATTAACAAAACTACTGTATTTCCCTTTCCAAGGACACATTTCTTTGACTGAGGCATGTAGCTCCAAACAGATGTGATAGTTGGTTTTTTTTCCCCACTTTATGACTTGACACTAAATCATGTAGCTGGAGTGAGTGACCAGCTGTGACGACGGCACAGCTCTAAGATTCTGGGTTGCCTTAAAAGTTACATGGAGTGCATCAGCTGGTAACAAATAAACCTCTACAAGAATTCTGGAGAAGCTTTTTTTAAAATTATTTTTAAATGTTTAATTATTGCAATAAATTTCTCTCTCTGCTTATAATGATTTCTAAAAGTCTGCTATTAAACAAAGGCAAACAAAATGAGTGTTACTTTGGCTGCTAGTCATTTCTGAGCAATAGAAAGAAAATGCCTTATTGATACATATTTATTTTCTCTTTTTCTACATATCATGCTTTTGATTCAAAAAGTCTCCCATCAGTAGAGCAGGATGGGAAGTAGAGTCCTTTCAAGCTGACAAACTAGTACTCCTGGTTATTTCAGTAGTGTAAAACTGACTCTTCAGTATGAAACAATTAGTGGTCTAGCCTTGAAGGTTCTGACCTCAGTAAAGTTAATTTTCAACAATAAAAACCCAAAAAACAACCAGCAAAGCTGTGGGTATGTGGATCCTCCTAAAGTTGCTTTTCTCTGCGATAATCATATTATTACCTACCAGAGGTGTTATGGGGCTCCTAGAAACTCCAAGTTCAGGCATGTATTTGCCCCAAAACTGCCTATTATTGCAAAGGTGAATAATTGAATCATCCATATGTTGTGGTTTTAAAATTCTTTTTAGCTTATAAAAATAAAGATAGGTACTTGCTGGGAATTTTAACAACCCTAGTGAATTAAAACTTTGAAATGTAGACCTGTGAGTCCAAATAACAGCTTTGAAATGATTCAATATTACATTTGAATAGAAGAACCAGTTAATTTTTTTTTTAATTTATCCTGTGTAAGGTTTGGCTTTCTTATGTCTGCAGAAGCTGCAGAACAGATGCAATATTTACAAAAAGTAAATGACATTGGAATGCTTCAAAACATGGAAATTTGTGACATGAATGATCTTTATTAGTTGTATGTAAATCAGTATGTTCTGCAGCAAGCTTCTTAGCATCCTGCTTCCTCTACTCTTTTTATGGGAGATTTTTGATACCTAATATGGTAGTGTAAATAGCACATGGGAACAACTGCTTAAGCAACCTGTTCACAGGAGTAAGGGTAAAATTATATGTGTCAGATCTTCTTAGATTAGTTGTTTCTTCCTTAAAATATAAGTAAAGCAGCCTTCAGGCTACAGGTTAGTTTAAACATTCAACTTCTGCGTCATGATCAATAACAAATTAATATCAGGTCAATAAAAAATATGTCTCAATGTCTATTAAATTTTGTATAGAGTGCCAGTAGAAATGCTTCTATAAACACTTTTTTCCTTATTTAAATGATACAGAAGTAATTTTGCTGTCTGTAATGTTTGCCAAAGTAAACTAGTTTTGAGGGAATGAAAAAAGCTGAATATTTGTGAGAAAGCAAGTGCTCGGGCTCATGAAGTCAAGGAGTAGAACTATATCATTTCATCTGTTTTAGTTAGAGGAGTTAAACTAGTTAACAGAAGTGAGTACTGTGGGTGGAGAGGTAAGTTGAAATAGATTTTAATATGTTTTGGCTAACTGGCTATACTACTGAAATAGTATTTATCAATAGGATTTATTAATGTAATTGGTTTTGAAAAAAATAAAAATTGGATTTTAAGAGCGTAGACTCTTTCTTTTTGCTAGTGAGTACTACAGTGATGTGCCTTTTAGAAAAAGCAAGCTACATTGGTTAATTGGTTAGAAAAAATGGTTAAATCACAGGTTGAACATGTGCTGGTCCAAATGGCCACCACAAAACAAATGCAAATAAAATCCTACTTTGACTTATTTTGACAGCATAAACAGTATTTAGGGATTTAACCATTGGATGTGTGCAAATATCTTCCAGTATAATGTAAAACTTCATCTCCAGCTTTCAGTGGGGTTTCTCAAGTTCTGTGTAGTATTGCTAAATACAATCCAGGCATTTATGAGTGCAGATGGTGTTTTTAACCAGCTGTACCACTGTGTTGTAAAGGAATTCCTTGTAACATAGAAGGGCACCTCATCAGCTGAGGGGAATGTAAGGAAAAGCAGTCTAAATGAGGCAGTAGAAACATCTGTTGCACTCATAAATTTATATGAGGCTGTTCAGCTGTATAGAATTAAAATTATGTTTAACTAACACTTATTTTAATAAACCATAAAAGGGATTGAAAATTATAGATTCTGACTGAATTTTAAAATCAAACTAAATGCATATTTTCATACTGCATTTGCACATCGTGATGACATTGTTTTTCCCTTATTAGAAATTAAGTAATTTGGCAAAGAAAGAAAGTAAATAGGCTTACCTGGTGGCTTTTGTGAAGACTCATAGTTTGGGCTATCAATGATTAAGAGATTTGGAATACATTTTATGTATTAATCTTCAATTAAAAAAATGTTAGTGAACGATCTCCTGTTTATCCAAGTTGAAGTGTCTTTCATATTTCTGTCATCTTGGAACTAGCCAAATGGCTTTTTGATGAAGCTCCTCCTTGGCTTCAATGGTTATTAGATGCAATTAATTTATAAATTGGGTCAATTATTTTACTATACTTACATACAGTCTTAGAGAGCTCTTATTGGTGCTGGTAAGGTCATGACAAGAATTTCTAAACACTTGAGAATAAAGAGAATGAGTCATACCCATATCCCAGGGGTGAGATTGTTTCCTTAAATCTTGATGGCACAATTCTCATTCCCTTAAATAAGACAGAATTCTATCCTCTTTTAATGTCTTTTGTTTCTTACCTGCAAAGTAACTTTCTTAATGTGTTTTCAAAGTTGTCGTGCTGTCAGTCCCCAGTAGTTTTTTCCTTCTGTTTTTCCACAATGGTTAATTCCACTCTTTACTGAAGTTGTCTCCTCATGTGCCTTCTTTAGTTTATAGGTGTGAACTGCATTGATGATGAATCTTTTCCATTCTTCTATATAATTTTCTTCTAGAGGCATAGCTCATTCTGCTTTCCTGCCGCAAATACTATTTCCGCTTATTGGTAGTCTTTGACTAAATCTATTACAAGTGCATTTGTTATGCATTCGCATGTATACAAATGTATACAAAATGCTTGTATACATTTGTAATGTCTGCCTTGACTTGCTGATCTAAGTAACATAATCTGGATTTATTAGAAAAGTTCTAAATGCTGTTACAATGTCAATCAAAAAATAAAGCTCCTGAAGTAGCCTGAAGAATATGCAAGTTGATATTTTGCACTTAAGTTTTTAAAATAACCCATTTAAAAAGAAATAATTTCATTAATACTTGAAGAGCAGATTACTTACTGGCAATACTTAGCAACATATTGAAATTGTTTATCAAAATATTTGAATATTGATTCAAGTGGAACATTGAAATGTATTAATCTTTTTAGTGCTCATTTAGGAAGAATACAATAATGAAGAAATTAATGATCTGAAATGGTCACTAGTCATGGAGAAACTTAAATACTTCCCGCTCCTGAAGGAGCACTTTTTTCAGGCCTTGTTATTCTTGACTGGTATCATCCTTGGGAGCTGCTCTTTAAAACGGGTGTTTATTTGATATACGTTTAATTTTTGGCAGTAAATTTGTCCAGGCACATGCATGCATGTACACACATGCCTTCTTTTATGCTAAGAAGATAAGGAGAAAGGGACATTGGGATATGTCCATCTATATTTTAGATGGTAGTGGCAGACTGTGTGCTGTAACACATTTTCAGTTTGACTGCACCTTCTACTGACATTCACTGGGTCCTGCCTCAAGATGGAGCTGTTATATTTTCAGTGGAGATGAAGACTCCAAAAGAAAAGCATTTTTTCTTCCCCCGAATCCTGTTTCTGGTTTGAATAGATCCATGGGTTATGTTGGTAAAGAAAAATAGCAAGCAATCTTTCTTCCCTTCAGCAGAAGCTAGAGTCAGCAATGTGTCACACAGGTGGATGGGCCTGTGACACTGACTGATGGTTATTCCATCTGACATTACACCTTTCAGAGGTTCAGGAAGATGCATACCTTTCACTTACTGTAGGTATCCAGCAGGATTATGACAATATGTGCATACCGTCTGTCAAAAGCAGTGCTGTTTTGTTGTGGCTTTTTGTAATTGGGAACGTTTTCCCAGCAGAGAGAGAGTGTATGTGTGTGTGTATTGTGTTCTAATTAAGACTATACGAGACAGTTATGGCAGGCTGTCAAATCAACGGGATGCTGGGTATATTTTAGTCTCTGTGCTGTAGTCTAAATAACCTTTTAAGGACTCTTGTTCTCTTAATGTGGTAAATAAATGCTGAATGTTTTTTATTTAATAGGCCTTTGAGTAATGCATTCCACGTGGCTTTATTGCTGGAATGAGAGCTTATCACTAAATACACAATAGTGACGTGAGGTCATTTCAGCACGAAGAAATGCATACATCTCCTAGATGAACAAAGTCAGTTTATTGTGAAGTTTAGTTAAACAGGAATACTCTAAAGTAAACACTGGTGACAAACCTAAGGAAAATAGGGAAAACCTACAGGTACTTGCTTATTCTAGTTGTCTTTCACCTCTCAGTTTAAATACTGTGAATGTCTATTGTAGCTGGATTTGTGAAAGTGACACTGGTTTCCCTCTTGTTTTTTTTGGGTTTTTGGTTTTTTTTTATTTTTCCTTTGATTTAGAGTCTGTCTTTATACTGGTCACTTTAAAAGTTAACTACATCACACATTTCAAAAACTTCTTGCTCCAGACTGTATGAGAAAGGTCTGGCCAAGCCTCTCTCTTAGCAGGTGTAACAAATGGCCTGTTTGTAGTTCATGTTGGGTTAAAAAAAAAAAAATAAAATCCAGGTGATCTCAATTTCAACTAGGGATGATGTTTACCAGAAGTGAGAAGAAGTGAAATTAGGCCCTGAACAGCATATGAGATGTGAATTGTGAGCAATACTGGGGGATTGTCTGATGGACTGGGTATGTAGCACTGTTGAAGTACTGTTGAAGAGGGTCCATATTTTGAAGTCAGTATTCTATATGGAGTTGGGTGTTATCTGTTTTGGCAAGACATTTATTCATCTAAAATACAGCTTCTAATTGCTAGCAGTATTTGTAAAATTGGGTCAAATTGGCTTTGGCTTGCACAAAAATGGAAAAAGAAACATTCTTGAATGGTAAGGTCTTTCAGTGCTCTAGAACAATATTTTAATAATTTGGGGCTAGGCCAGGGACAAAAACTGAAGAGAAATTCCCTTTTGAAGTGCAAGTCTTGGGTTCAATGGATGTTTTAATTTTGTGTTAAAAATGGATGATTTCACTAGGAGGACTGGTATTGCCTCCAAAGGATTTTCTTTTTTTACTTGTTACTTAGAACTTCTTTGTAGGAGGTGCTTCCAGTATATGTATTGATTTAGACAGGGAGGAAATTCACTACAGGGAGGAAATTCACATCAGGTAAGTCCACTTAGCCACTGGAGTATATTGATCAAAACCACCATCACCTTTCATTCATATCTCAGTGATGTAAATGATAGTTCTACTTTAATTCTAAATCTAGTTCTTATTATTAAAAAATACCGGAATAAAAGTATTTCCAGCTGGATGAAGTTGCTCAGTTTTCCCTAAGCCTATATGATATTTCACTTTAATTGAAAGAACGGAAAAGTTCTGTCATAATTTTAAAAAAAAAAGTCTTATTCTCTTTGTTCATAGAAACTTTTTCCTTCCTCTTCCCAGACTACTCCTGGGCTGAGTGCTGGTTAAATGCACCCAGTACTTAGCTAATTTAGAAGTCCTGATCCTTAGAAAGGAAATAAATAAGGAGGATTCTGTACACTGTATTCTCTTTGTTATCAGAAACCAAACCATAAATGTCACAAAAATTTTTTGGGTTTATCTATAAATAAGTTGAAGAAAATCTGAGTCAAAACTGGTTTGTACTGGAGGGTTTGTGTTTATTATTATGCCTTTGATGTGAGGCACTTGTCCATTTGTGTCCAGCTTCTTGAATAGGGAGGTGCATTTCACAATCCAACATTATTGCTTAATAAAAAAAGACTGTAGACTGCTGTAACTAAAGTCATGCCTGAGCCTGAAATCTGAATAAGAAGGACTGAAAATTGTGATAGTTTAAGCTTTTTACCTCTTTTTTTCTTTAAATGACCTTGCTCAAAGGAGGCGTTAAACCTTGGGTTGTGGACTTAGTCTGTTTACCTTAGTCAGTGTTGTTTTTTGTTGCTTAGTGTTTTTCAGAGTATTTAGGGGAATGTTTAATATCCTTGATGAAAACAGATGTTGAAATTCTCTGCTAATTGGAGTCCAAGGTGTTTTCAATTCTTTGGCCATGCAGTCAGTAGTGCAGCCACGGCCCTTTTTACCCCTGGGTTTTCTCTGACTTTTAGGTGCTCTGAGGCTGGTTTTTGAGGAACAGTTTTCATTCTGGTCTCGCATGCTATTGATGTTTCTTGGGTGATTCAGGTATGTTCTGAGAACAAGGAAGATAATTCCTTATAGCAATATGTAAAATTATTTGAAACTGATGGGAGGCTAGCTGGAACTCAGAGCACAGTTTTGTCAGTTCATCCTAAATTGATTAGAATGAACTTGGGCTCACTATCAGGCTAAGACGTGACTGGATACAGACTTGCCAGTTGTCAGGACTGGATTGCATGGGGCTTTATTGCAAGACCATTTATGTTGCCTGTATGGATGCTTCCTCATGTTTTATAGGTAAGCTTCTAAATTTCAGGGCTTGAGTTCAGAAGAATTAAAGTAGGTACAAAATAAACCTTCTATCCCTGTCCCGTCTTTCTTCTTGGTTTGTGCTGTAGAACTCTACTTTCTGTTTTTCTGCTCAAGTTTTCATAAGTATTGCAGACAGCAGCATTTAAAAATCAAACTGCTGGTTTCAGTCTCTTGCTTCTCTACACCAGTTCTAGCTGACGGCTTCCGCTCAGCTCAAACTGGAGTGGCTGCTGTTGTCAGTAGCAACTTTTGTTATCCTCTCAGCAGAAGTGATCAGAAAACCATGGCAGAAGAAAGAAGATGAGCTGAATAATCTTCCAAATTAGTAAGGATAAGTTCATAAATCCAGCAGGGTTTGAATATCTGAAAAGCATCCTAATACTCACATTTCCTGAGAAGGGCTTGCTGTACTGTTCGGTCTTTCTGCCAGAACTATGTAGGTGGATAACCCATTTTCACAAACATACTGCTCCTCTTCTGTCTGGCAAAGATATGTCAACAGGAAGGATTCCCTAAAATTTATGAACTGCAGACTCACTTGCATTTTTCAGTATTAAGTAGATATATACTTTCATTATAACTGCAGATAGTGAATAGAATATTCAAAACATACCCCCTTTTTTAACCTTTGTGTGTCAGAGTTTATTAGAGCAGCAGTGGTTTCTAGCCCTGTTGTATAATGGTCTAAAGAAATGTCATAGATAATAATTTAATAGTATTAAGAGACTGACTTGATTAGAAAATTAAAATATAAATGACAGCCAAGTTTTCCTGGACTTGTCCTATCCTTCCTCTCTTTTAATCCCATGGTCTCAATCCCCAGCCTCCTCCAAATAATTTTCAGACAGAATGAACTTGGAACGTTTCCCTGGAGTTTTAGCATGTTATGACAGCCTACAAATATGAACTGTTTAGATGAATCTGTGCTGGATGAGTAATTATGATGCTTGCAGAAAGTACAATATCTGAAAGTACTGGACTTGGTGCCCTTGGAGCGAGTACACTGTTAATCTGACACATGCTGAACAGATACCACCTGCAAAGAAGAAGAGATCCTATACAGAATACTGTTCTGTGAATTGATTTTCCAGAAAAACGTAGATAGATTTGCCCTATCTGTTCCTATGGGAACCATGTGGTTTTAATTACATGTAATGATGTGGGATTATCTTTTTCCTCTGTCAAGATTGCATAATGTCATTCCATCTCTGCAATGGAAGAAACAAGTATTTTTCAGTTGGCGTAAAGATATTGTCAGAGGATAAAATAATTATGATATTTTCCCTAAGTTCTGTTATAGTGGTATTTTGGGGGCTTTTTGTTTGTTCTTTGGGTTTTGTTGCTTTTGTTTTTAAAGTATTCCCATTAAAAAGTCTTGGTGTCTGAGGCTCAGGTGGTGGACCAGGCAATAAATACAGTGATCATGGAAGATGTAAGCAGAAGTAGAACTGCATTCACTCAGAGGAACAGGAGTCAGATGAAGTGGAGAACCATGTAGTATTTGAAGGGGTACGACAGCAGCCTTTTTATTCATAAGTTCTGGATTTCCTTTAAAAAGCCTACGTTTGATTATCATAGTGTACTCTCAGGCTGTAGAAACAGCATTGCCCCACGGCTTTTTATGTATCAGAACTAATGTATTCAGCTGTAATACCTTTCAAGAAAAAAGGCCTGCTGGCAGCCTATTTTTCTAGGAGGCATTTGTTTGACAGGTAAACCTTTTGAGAAGCTGTCAAGAAGCCAGCAGCAGCACAGGAGGTAATGCACGGTCAGAAGGAGGCCTTGAGGTAGTGGCTGTATCCACTGACTTTCTTCTTTTGACTTCTCCGGTTTCGTTTGGTAATTTAGTGAGCTTTTACACATCAGCAGACAAGGGAGCTAGCTGACAAATGGATCAGTGGGGCTTCGGAGACATTTGTATTTCATGGCTAGATGGACACACAAAGCACAGTAGTGGTGTTGAGGGGAGTATGAAGATCAGAACGTTTTTGCCCAGGTGTTTCTTGCGTTGGTTTAGTAGCGTATGCTGCCATGGGCAGTGTCAAAGCAAGAGTTCTGTGAGTGCAGAAAAACCAGTTATGACCAACATTATTCTGGAATGTGCTGTCTGAGAAAAACATTAAAGCCTGCAGAATCTAAAATCCTTAATGGAACTTGTCTGAGCCTTTTAGTAATGACTAATTTTCAAGGTATAACACAATGTATTAAGGTGAAAGTTGATATAATTTCAGAACTGTTTCTATTTATGCTGAGAGGACTCTGCTAAGGGTAAACTGCTGATAAATTCTGTAAATTACTGCAGGTTCTGAAATTAATTCCTGTCTTTTTTTCTTTTTTTCCTCTCTTGTTTGAAAGGTTTTATGGGAGCTTGGCATAAACCTCTTACAATAAAAACCGGAGAATTGTATTTAGTTTCTAAAGTTTTACTTCTTGAATTAAGAAAGATGTCATGGCTTTTGGTTTGCATTGAGAAGTTGCTATGCATTTAGTGATAAAGCAGTAGGCCTACTTTTTTTCTGCCCCTCTTACTGACAGCTTCCAGACAAAGTAACTTTACTTTTACAATACACAGAGGTTAATAAGAGGGGGTGAGGGGGTGTGTCTGGAGGAATCTCTTTTTAGTGCATTCCTTTATGCTAAGTGTTTTTCTAACCTGACGTAAACAGAAAATTACAACAGTTTCTAACACTATGTCAATACATGTGGTGTTGTCTAGTTAGTGAGAAGAGAATGACCTCTTGGTTCCCCTTTTATGTCAGAAAAAAATTAAACTGTATCTGTGTAGTTACATATTTCTGAGTATTTGTTTAACTTGCAGAGTAGAAAATGCTAACATTATATCCCGGTTGTACTCAATAACCTCATGATTTCATTTGAATTTCTCGTGCTTTTGTTAAAATAAAGGTTGAAAAGTCAGTATTTTCTTGCATGGCATTCACGAGAGGATGAAATGGTTAATCTATTTTCTTTTGCGTTTCTATTAGTCAAGTTGGACCTAATTACAAAACATTATAGTTCCTTTTCAGAAACAATTTTTTTCTGTTTAGATTTACCATGCATCTTCAGACAGAACAGCCAATGACTTGGGATACAAGGATTTCTGTGCTGTTAGATTTCTTAATGTTGCTGATCTATAAGTATTAAACTATTTTTTAATAAAAGTATGTACTTTATAGAGGTGAAAGTTATGTACAAATAAAGTGGGTTTTTATAATTACAGTGCTTTGGGCAAGTAAATAATGCAAGTCTGTGGTGTTCATACACACTTGCTCTGCAAACTCAGCTTAACTGCTCTTCAGTTGATGTGGACTTGTCAAGGACTTGTGAATGCGTTTGCAGGAATTAATCAGTATTTTCTGCTATTGTATAATCTTAGACTTCACTGATTTCAGTTGTAATCAAGGATGTTCACAATCTCCAAAATCAGATGCATTGTAATTTGTATTCCAGTACTCTTTGTTGACTTTAACGATAAGTAATAGCCAAATCTGACCTAACAGTTTCAGGACAATAATTGTCATCGTTATTATTTTTCTAATCTTGTGTTATTACAGAAATAGTTTTTAACCATGCATGTGTTATGAAGGGAACTAATTTCTCTTGACTTCATCTTTGCCACTCAATATGTACAGAAAATAATGCCCCTGCTGATAGTTGTTCTTTTTGCATGTGAGTCAAAATACAATGTTTAAAGGAAAGTAACTGCATTATCCCAAACCCCTGTCACTCACCTTTCGGAGTAAGGCCGATGGAAGTTGTTTGTATTGCATGGCAAGGAAAAGCTAGGCTGCTTTCATTCATGACTGGTAACTTTCCTTTTGCAATCCTGATGTAATTAGTTGTAGTATTTCAACATGACCCAGAAAACAAATATGTGTGTTTTTATGGAAATAACACTCCTCTGCTTCTTTTTTTTAACATTTTTGTAATTAGAGTGAACTATTCCAACAGCTTGAACATCGTAAGTTTGCATCCTTTCTCTTCCGTAAGCCTGAGTTAATGTCATCACAAGCTTCACCTGAAACAGTCTTCTAAGTTAAGCTTTTCTGTGTGCTTTTTGGTGATTTGCCTTGTTTTAGCTAATTTTGTTTGGGTTTTGATTGTTTTGTAACTTTTTGGGGAAGATTTTTCAAAACATTGCAGATGAGTTGTAACAACTTGTTGTGCAAAGCTGTTCTGCACTTAGCATTTTGGTTTTTGTTTTAATTTCAATTTTTTCAAATCATCTTTATTTGCAGTGGTGTTCACACAGTGAAATATTTCTTTCTGGATCATGTCATTTCACTGTCTTATTGCCTTACTTTGCCTAAAGCAGTTGAACAGCTGTCCGCAGTAGTTTAATGACTTCATTGCTGAAGTATTTGCTGTATTTAATTCTGAATTTCCACTCGGAAGATAACCTTCCTTTGCAGTACTGCTTAACACTTTAGATGTATTTTAACTGGATCAGTATTTTAAGTCTATTTTGATTTTTCTCCAAGGAGTATCTTAGTATATGAGAGTAACAATGTTTGATGACTCACTTTAGGACAGCATTCACACAGTATTTATTGAACAGACTTCAGAATCTGTGAAGTGCAAGATGCAAACTACCAGATTTGTCAGAAACATAGTAAATTTTTAATCACAAACCTAACAAAAATGCATGAAGTAAAAATAATTTTAACTTGTTAATTGCTGCCTTTTTATTGCATGACAGTGGCCTTTTTTTAACCCAGAATTCCATTATTGCAAACCCTGAACTGAAGCTTTTTTTACTGCACTTACAACCCTTCCCTTCCAAATCCCAATACCACATGGCTGAAACGAAGCTTGATGTGTCCCAGGCAGGTTGTCCCCCTGGGAATTGGGGGAACAAGGTTAAGGGATGTCCCATAGCATGCATTTTTCTTGAAGTCAAGGCGTAGCAGGCAGCTTTTGGGTTTCTTTGGGGTTTGGTTTTTGGTTTTGCCTTTTCTCTTGGGTGTAGCCAAAACCAGTAGGTTTTGACAGTTGTTGCCCGAAGCTCTAATAAGCTCTAATAAGAATCACAAGGAAAATATCTTTATCTCTGCAGGCGCAACCAATGTGCTGCACTCACAACAAACTTACCTGACAAAACACCAAGGAGTACATAGATATTTCTGGGGGTTTCTTGCTGCTCATGTGTTAACAATAGCTGTGGAAAGGTGGACAGTCTTAAAATATTTCCCAAATGTCTAGCTATGAAGTGACATTGTCTTTGGACTAGTAAATATTAAAATATCCTGAAAATGATGCTTTCGGGACCTCATATGCTATGAATGTGGTGATAAACCAGCAGTATAGCAGATCTAGAATTTTATGCCTTGTTCAAAGGAATGGGAGCATACCACCCTATGCTGTCAAAGGACAAGAAGTATCAGTGATTTGGGATATGGTGCTGCATTTTGGGTCTCATCTGTAAACATTTTCTTTCTTAGTTTGTGCAGCTAGACTTCGTAATTGAAACTGTTAAGATCTTCCCCTGAGTTTGACAGGACTTATTATTAAGCTTTTAGTTTGTTTAGTAATATTTTCACCAAAACAACCGATTTTGAGCTCGTGGTGTAGTTAATTTAACAAGAGTGATAGCTTTAAATCTTAAACATGACCATTGTTTTCCAGTAGAGCACAAAGCAAACTCCTAGTCCAGAAAAGTTCTTTTATAGCTATCTTTCTATTCTCTGTTTAAAAATCCCCAGAAAATAATGCAATTTTTTTGGTTATGCAAGAAAGTAAAAGTTGTCAAGTCAAAATTCATTTACACAACAATTACTTCATTGCTTTGTAGCCACCAAATTTCTCAGCTCCTTCACAGTTTTTATTATAAGAATTATATAAAGTTCAGAGATACGAAAGCGTAAATTTGCATAATAGGTTTTCTGTATGATTTTTAAATTATAATTTGTAAAGTGCTCTGTGATTTTGGAAGGAAAAGGTTTATTGAAGGACTAATACTATTTGCAGCAGTAAAAATAACTATTTCAAGGCAGTCATATTGATATAACGGTGTTTGTGTTCTGCAGTGACAGAAAAATGTTCAAAATCTGTTCAAGTCTTTCTTTTTTGTGGAAAGATGATAGCAAAAGCTAAAACCAGAAGAAAATTACCAGCCTGGCTTAAGGTGCTAAATCCACCTTGCTCAGCTGCTGTCTAGCTGTGGAGGTGGTTGCTGTTCTTTTTATTACTGTTCCCTGGAATTACTTTTTCTTGCTCATGTGGCTAGCTCATGGCGACAACTTCACAAACTAGGCTGTTTCTCTTTGATTCCTGCTTGACAAAAAAGGCAGAGTCCTGTGGTTCGAGTTAATGTTCTGTGGATTATTTCTATTTTCATCTATATATACTTCTACCTATTTCTAGCTACTCTGCAATGCCAGGTAAGCAAACCAGCTTGTGAATGTGGAATATGGGCTTTCTTCTCCCTCCTGATCACCAGGCAGAGGTGTGAGGATCCATCCCTCTTACCTGCACTTTTGGTTTGATACTGCTGGGTGCCTGGCAGACCATTTTCAACAGAAGGAGATACCCCATAGCTTCATACTTGGGTCATTGTTTGGGATTATGGGAAAAGTTGGTTCATTTCCACATGTTAAAGAAGTCTAGAATTTAAAACTCATACTTTTTGTCCAGGTTATTAGAAGGTGGTCACTACCTCATTTTCGAGCATGTTTTGCTTTGAACTTCATCACTAGGTAAGCTCAAGCCATGGCTAGAAACTTAGGCCCTTCAGGGATGTAGTTAAGGATTTCCAAATTTCTGGATACCAAATGAGTTTCAGCAGAAAAGAGTAGCTACCAGATCCACCAAAGAAGCATTGTACCAGGCATTGATGCAAGGCTAGACTTCTAAATGGGTGAAAAGATTTCAGAAATCTCCGATACATGTGGGGTCTTGAGTGCTTATACACGCATGTAAAACCTTGAAATTACAAGATGTTTCACTGCTGCTTTGGACTTGGCTGCGAGTGCCCAGCCACTTTGTCATAGCTGCAAGATTTCAAATATGTACATGGGAATAACCAGGGGAAAAGCAGGGAGGAGTCCCATTAAAACCAAACGGAAAATCTGGTTTATAAAATGTCAGTTGGACACTAATGGCTCTTCCCCAAAGTGTAGTTAAATAAAACAATTCCCTGCTGTCACTCCACAGTAACATTGCATTGTTTCCGTTAGTTTAGTGGCTGGCACGTGCTCCTTTCTCATCGTAGGTGTGATCCAGCCTTGTGACACGGACAGCTTCTGGGCTGGCTCATGCAGGGCTGGGGGTGGTCTCACGTGACTTCTAGCTGGCTACTGATCCCGTCCTAATCTGTCACCTTTTGTTGGTAGTTGTAGTGAGGAAGTGAAGAAATGCTGAAATTTAAAAAAAAAAAAAATTAAAAAGAAGGCTGTCCTCCTTTTCTTGCTGACAGCTCTTCTCAAACAGCTGCAGTGCACTCACAGCACGGTGAGAGGCTGGGCTGCCATTAGTGTTCCCTGCTCTGCGAGAAGTGAATCCATGTGTTCAGCACTTACTGAAGTGTTTACTGGATTTCTAAACCTGAAGGAAACTCACTTCACTTTGCCTATTTATCTCTACCAATTTGCTCATATTAGTTTGGGTTTGGTCTACCTAAATAAAGTGTAACTCAATAATACGTCAAGGTATTGCACAACAGCTCTCTTTTTTTCATCTTTTGGTTTTGTCTTTTTAGCAGACCCTCCCATTCTTGCTGGTTTACTTGATTCTCTTTCTCACGTAACACAGAATGCAGTTTAACATCAGATGGGAGCACATACATTCCTAGTTCTGTTTGGATTGAGATGTTTTTTTAAGACTACAGCCAATGTCAGCTTTCTGTTAATACAGTTGTTTAAACAGTGGAAGAAAAAATTTCTAAGTCATTAGCTATCAATGCCTTGTTAACCATGTTTTAAACCATAAAAGTATTTATGATTGAATATAGAAACCTTAACATAGATGCTTCAAATTGCAGATAAAGCAACACTACCGAAATTAGTTAGGGGCAACTTTTATTTGTCTGCTAGGTGAGGAGTAGTTCTTGATGGTAGTGCCAATGGCATGGTGGACATGTTTTTTCTGTTTTTTAAACGTATGCACCTTGTGCTCCTGATGTATGTCTTGTGGGCTTGGCAGACGTGAGCCTGGAAGCAGCACTTGTCTTGTCTCAGAGAGGAATACAAGTTCAACTTTTTTTTTCCCCCTGTAGTGTCTGTGAGATATTGAATATGTTTTTGGCTAGACAACTTTATTATATGTCTAAAAGATCTAGTCCATCTGTCCCTTGGTGCCAGAGATAAAAATTATGCTCATTTCAGGAGAGCTGATTATCACTTTGACTGCAAGAGTAACCTTACTTTGTTCCTTTTCTACTACATTCTTTTATTTTTTCATTTACAAAACTTCAGTATTATGTCTACAAAAACAGCTGCTTAACAGATGTAGTTTTAATGTAATGTAAGATTACAGTTTAATATAACAATTTACTGTAATGAAGTAAATATCAAGTACTAAATAGAAAGCAGTTTCAAACACATTTAGAAATGGCTGGGTGTTGCTTTGCCAGAATGCTTTGTGATGGAAAGTTGGTCTTTTAACTAAGCTAAATAGTTTTTTAAAGTGACTAGTTTCCATTTGAATTTTTTTTTTCACTTCTCAGGGAAAAAAAAAGATAGATTATTTTTTTTTTTTTCTGGTGCTTCTCTCTCTTTCCTTTTCCTACCCCCACACGTCACAAGGGAAATTAGAAATACTACCAGGTATCTCATGTGAGTTAGTTCAGATGCCTCACGTCCCGCACACCTGTCCCTAAAGGCTGAGTTCTCAATTTAGGTTGTTTCCTATAATACTCTGCAGAGATCTCTTAAGATCGGATTTTTGCAGCATTTTAACAAGGATGAAAAAGCTGAAGAACAGTTTTTGTAAGGAACCATGGGACTGTTTTGTAACTAAATATTTTATTTTGTTGTCTGAAACATTTGTAATTCTAATATTTGTCTATTTTTTGTCCTAATATATTGTTCTAATATTTGAAAAATTACATTTCCCATAGGGAAGAAGGATACACCTTTTCAGCTGTATCTAATTCCATAAGTAGTGGTTCAGTGTTTCCATTTTGTCCTTCAAATTAGGTTATAGTATTTCTTCCATTAGCACACAGTATTTCATCAGTCTTCATTATAGTAAATGTCTTCAAAGAGAATACATCTGCTCTTAGTCTTTGGCTAAAACCACAACCACTGGCTGCTGCTTCTCATTCCTATCTCGCAAAATAATAAAACACAGTAGCAGTATTTTCAGATGCTGGTATTAACAGTATGTAACAGAATAAATGCTGCCTTGCAAATGCTGCCTTATTGTTGCCTCTCTAGCCATGCAAACTTCTTGAAGTTAAATAATGAAATCAGTTGTATTTAGTTTACTAATAGTTTGGCAGGCCACGGATCCCCAGCTGCCAAAGTTCACAGGCAGGCTTTCGGGCAGCAACAGTTCCATGCCTCTTAAAGTGTTGTGCAGATGGGAAGCAGAAAAAGCTGAAAAAGCTCAGCTTGAAAGCTTTTGCTCCTCATCCTGTGTGATACCTGAATAGTGGGTTTCTGAAGGCAGCTACTGAGTCAAATCTGACTATTGGGTTGTAATCTTCTGCAGTTAAAGGAGGTCCACATTGGCTTCAGTCGCAGTAGCATCAGACATCTAGCTGCTAGAAGTAAGATGCGTTAGTTACACTGTATACTATGAAGGCTTTTGCTCTTACAATTTTCAGAATATTAGTGATAAAATTGGGTATTATCTCATTATGTGCAACAGGAGGGTTTTGCTGTCATCAGAGAGAGCTTGTCTTTCTGATTCTTGGCTTCAGGCTAGATCTAAAGAATTGCTCTTGGAAATTTTAAGTTTTGCTCCCAAATCCACACTGTTGAGAGTGAACAAAGTGGTGTGCAGTTTGTACAAAACATAAATAGGCAATAATCTTGTCTTAGAAAGGAAATAGCTTGGAAAAGAATAAACTAGTTTTCATAGGTTGCTTAGTTATAGGTGAGCATGTGGTACTGGATTGCCTTTCTGGAACAGAGAACTAGCGAGGAAAAGACAAAAAAACCTCCCCACAAACCAACCTTAAAATACCTGAATGAATGCCATTTAAATTACATTGAGTTTATCGACTCTTTAAGGTTTGAGATATTGGTTCTCCGCTTGGCTTCATCAAGCAAAAATAGTTTTTCCTCCTTCTCTCTGTGATTCATATCTTGGAAAACATAGCTGTCTTTGAAACAGCTGATGTATTGTCTGACCATTCCTGATATGGTGCCAAAATCAGTTCTCTCAGAATAACTGATCAAGAGAACCCTTGAATACTACTGTTCATCCTTAAATTAGAAAAATAAGGGTAATATCAAAAGAGAATTGTATAACTTTTAGAATAATAGATCCAAATCCTAAATAAGTGACTGAAGGAGTGTAGAAGAGGGACAAAGTGAAATATATTTAGTAGAAATACAAACACATGCTAACTTTTTATTGCATTGATTTAAAATAACTCACCCTTTTTAACTTTCCCATAACGTTTGCGCAACTGAAATGTCACAAACCATTTACTTTTGATGTTTGGGATGATCAGAGAAAATAAGCAGACTGAGAAGGAGGTGTTTGTCAAAGCACATTGTAATTATTTTGGTAACTTGCATACCAGGTGTCAGCTTTTTACTTTTCTAAGTGAGTTTTATGTTTGTACAGCAGCTTTTAATTTTCATTTTTTACCCTAAATACTTAAAACTGTTCTGAAGTGAACTGGGGACTGAGGGGAGGAGAGGGGGAAACCCAGAAGCTGGCCATAATGAGATGTTTGTGTTGATTTGCAAGCCTGTTGGTAAATACGACACTGTATTTTGGGGCACTGCAAGAATGCTTCTAAATATAGATGTTTTGCCAGTAATTTTGCTCCTGGAAATTACAGAATACCAAGAATTCCAGCACGAAAATGTGCATCTGGATGATAATACTGGCAGCTGAAATAGCAGTCCTTAAACTCAGTTAACACTGTTTCATGCTGGAATTTTTGAGGAACAAAAGCAAACACTATTTATATTTGTGCCATATAACATTAAGGACTAAAATTTCTAACTGAAACAAGTAAATTTCAGATTTAAAATTAATTAATTCCCACTAAGCCACAACTCATTTGTACTGTTCTTAAACTAAAAAGTATTATAAACCAGAATGTGTTCAAAGCATTAGGTTCAAATCTGAAAGATGTTGCTACTGCTAAGAGATGCTTAATTATGGTGGTTTTAATTTTTCAAATAACACTTAAAATTTGTCAAAAGTCTGAAACAAGCTATTTTTACTAAGAAAATATAGATTGCACAAGAAGGATTTATGTAGGAAGGTTCTGTTTCTGTTCTACATGTTATTCTTAGTGAGAATAAGATGATATCTCATAGCAAGAACTTTAAAAAATAGAGCAGTCTTAGGTGCAGTTAGACATTCAGGAGAAAAGCAAAGCCTGCAACCATTCTGTCATCTGCTTATTCCCGCTTGGATTCCACCTCTCATTTATTTCTCTTTGTGGTGAGTAACCATGCACTGGTGTACCAGCATTATCTCCTGAATAGCACCCAGAAGCGAAAATAGAGCCCTGACTCACAATTGAGTGAGACGACAAAATGTTGGAAATCAGAACTGCCATATGGAAAATATTGGACGTATCTGACCCAGGAATACTAGTCAGATGTAATTTTTGTAACATCAAAAATGTGATCAATTTATACTGTGCTATAGCTAATGAAAGCAAGATTTTCATTCTATTAAAGCCAACAGCATCTTTCTGAAAACTGAAAGAGTACACTAAAACAAAACTAATCTTTAAAATGACATTAATTACAGCTCATATGTAGTAAGAGAGTTTTGGTGATGGCTGAGCACAAAAGAGAAAATAAAATTAGAGCTGAGTGAGAGGAGCAGGAAATTAGAAAAGAATCTCAGGCTCTGTAACAATGAAGTACAATATTTGATTCCAGTTTTACAATGTAGGAAGAAAATCGATATGGATTATTTTGCTATATTTTTTTCATCACATTTCTCCTGATACTGTTTATTGCATTTGAAAAGAGAGTAGGTGGGAAGGGAAATTGCTAGTATCCTAATATAGCTTGATATGTTTTCCCTTCAGACATCTGGAAGATCAAAGTTGGTTGGGGTTTTTTTTGTTTGTTTTTTTTTTGTTTGTTTGTTTGTTTTGTTTTGTTTTTTTTCAAGACCCAAATAAGGGTTTATGAGGAACAGGCTCGCTAGATCCAAAATCTAGGTCTCCTAAGCACTTGTTCAGTTACTGTCAAATTTTACAAGTACCTAAATGTCATATTCTCTGAAGTTATTAACTATCTCAGTGTGCCCCATAGAAGCTGGTAAGTGTATCAACACTTAACTTGATACTGTAACAAGA
This sequence comes from Pterocles orientalis, assembly GCA_011057875.1. Lineage (NCBI taxonomy): Eukaryota > Metazoa > Chordata > Aves > Pterocliformes > Pteroclidae > Pterocles > Pterocles orientalis. The sequence goes on from WKFP01015229.1 coordinate 1,063,940, forward strand.
AACTGCACTGAGGCTTTGTATTCATACATTTTGATAAATTGAATATGTGCCCATTTTAAGGCCGCCTTACCTTGTGAAAGAACAAATGAAAATCAGAATTTGGAGGCTTTATTGTTGTGAGATATCAGTACCTTTAAAAAAAAAAAAAGTTTCAACTTCTTCCCAGAAAGGAGGAAAACACTTTGTGCTATACAAAAGATTAGTAGACCAGGGGGGTTCAAAACAGAGCTCAGCAAATAAATATTCCTGCTGGTACAATTCATCTCATTTCATCTGATTTCCTTTCAGTCTGTACTGAGCTACATTATTTCAAATAGATTGATTTTTTTTTTTTTGAGGACTTGTTTATGTTATGAACCACGGGAACTGTGACAGAATGGGAACAGGTAACCCAAAGTTCTGTTAGGCAGTGCAGACTGAAGATGAGATTTATTCTAGGTTACTCCAGCAGCACGACATTAATAACCCAAATCATTCAGAATGTGCCTTGAATGCCAGTCTGGGTTTTTGGACCTTAGCCAAGACTTAGAAGTGCAATGAGTAAGGTGAGGTTATTTGCTCAGCTGCAAGCTCACTGTATTACCAAGAGATGACCTATTATTTTTTTAATTCACTAGCCACCCTTTCAGATATGTCAAAAATACTCAAAAGCAGGAGGATGGGAGATTGCAGTGCTTGCTTAAAATGAAAGAAAAGCAATTCCAGCAATATTGGCCTATTTACACTAACCAATTCAGTAAAGTTAATTCAGCTTCAAGTTTGAGGAAAAAAAACCTTTCAGAAAGCCTGTGGTGAGGATTCCTTTGAAAGCCAGTAATGTGCAGTATCTGGGTTGCACTTTTTGAAAAGGAGTCTCATAAATAGAAGCAGAGAATAAATGAGAGCAGGTTTTTTTTTTGTTTGTTTTTGTTTTTTGTTTTTTTCTCCCATGAAGTACTCTTTCCCTTTCTGGCAGCAGAATAATTTTTCTATAATAATAGAGTTATAGATCTTGGAAGATAAATTATTCTAGTTACTGTGCATTATGACAGTTGCTAGTTTCTCTGCAGTGTATTAGAACATAGGTCATATGGTGACTTCTATAGAAAATGAGAAATTCTGTTTTGTTGGAGCCATCATAGTGGGGTTTACTTACAATTTGAATTGTTTTAGGGAGGGTATTAAATGGTATAGTTAAAAAGATATAATTTTATTCAAGACTTGTTTTGGATCTTATGTGCTTATTTATCTTCTCATTGTTTTGGGCTTGAAAAACAGAACCTAAGCACGTACCATTTCATTAATTACATAAATCCATGTGTTAGACCAACTTTGTAGATATCTACTGTGTTTGTTATGCTGGTTATTGAAACATATGTTTCACTTATCCTTAGTGCTGACTGATGGTTAACAAGTGTACCTCACAATAGTCTTCAAGGTTTGGAAGTTTTTCATTCTATGTTGTTCCACAGAGCGAACATGGAGAACATTTCAGAGGTTTTATTATACATAGTTCAGAGTGATGCCCTGTGGTATATAATAATATGGTTAAAATCTCTGATGCAGGGTAATGTTTTTCATCCTAGATCACCTCTCATCAGACAGTCTCTATGAAGAAGTGATTTGAACCTTATCTCCATTTTCAGGGACATGGTTGCATCATCCAGTTATAAACAGCGTGCGATGTTGTGTTATGAAAGGTGTTGCAGGTTTCTTATGAAGTTTTCCATACGTTATCTGAAGTTTCATCCTTAGAACGCTAATGTATCTGATCAATCGACAGCAGATTAGAGAGATCAGCATGAAAGTTACTTTGCTAACTAGAGAGGAAAATAGAATTAGTTAGCATTGAAACAAACATAGACAAGTATCGTAAAGGCTGCATTTTTATGCAATATTGGGTTAGTATGTACATATAATTAGTATAGTAAGGATGGTTTACAGGTGAAAAAGAGTTCTTCAGATATGATGTTCAAGCCAAGTAAGCAGTATAAATTTAAATAGGAGGTCCATTTGAAAGATGCAGGAATCTCAAATCTTCACCTTATAGAAAAATCGAGTGGAATTACAAATCTTATGGAAACGCAGCAACACAGGGGAACTTTCAAAGTGTTTCCATCTACCGAACATGGTACTGATGCCCTGCAAAACTGAATAGGGACTTCTGCTTCCAGATATAACCCTTCAGCTCTGTTAGACTTAAGAGGAAGCTAAGGATTTGATCTTTTTAGATGAACAAAACCCATTGTAGAATATTGTAATGCCCATTAGATTCAAGGCACAACTGCAGTAATTTATGGTTCTCTTCTACCACACAATGTTTTCTCTGCGTTATTTCAGTAATGGTTATTCATAGCCTCTTATTAGTCTGAAATGGAAAAAAAAAAGTCTACTAGGTCTGATTACATCACTCTTACCTTATTAGTTAGGTATACAACATAGTTTTCTAACTGTAGTGGAAAAAATGGACCTACAACTTCAGATGTTCTAGAAGATGCATTGTAGATGTGACTGCAAAGTAGGGGAAGACTGTGAAAGAGAAAAGCTAAAAGCTTCCCAAAGCTAATATGCGTTTGGCCTTTCATACGTATTTATGGATAACTTTAAGTTTCCTTTTATATTCTTATGCTATCAGGTATTCTTCAAAGGAAAAAAAAATAGAGTGCCAAGTTCCCTTAAAATATATTTCTTCATTCCCCTTTCAGTCAAGAACAACTGTGTTGCCAACCTAATTTCTGTTGTGAAATTGCTTCTGTGATATACATATAAGAAACAAAAAAAAAAAAAGTGTTTTACAGCCCAGGGAATCTCACTGATTCTTCTATGGCATGTTGCATTAAAAAAAAAAAATCTAAGAAGAAAACAATGATCTTACTTTTCCCCTCAAAGCTATTGAATTGAGAATTATTTATGCAGGCCTTATGGACTTTAATGGAATTTTAATATCTCTACTGTTGCATATGCATGAAAGTGCTCTATAATTCTGCACTAATCTAAACTGGATACCTACGCTTTAAGTAGGGGCTTACTGGTAAGCCTAAAATGAATGTTTTAATTATATACAACAGTGTATAATTACCTCTTTCCACTAATCCATTTAGTAGGAGAATCATAGAACGCTTTGGGTTGGAAGGGACCTTAAAGAACATCTAGTTCCAACCCCCCTGCCATGGGCAGGGACACCTCCCACTCGACCAGGTTGCTCAAAGCCTCATCCAGCCTCTGGCTCTTCTGTCTTTTCTGGGATTGCAGTTTCAGGACTCTCCCTGCTCAGGAGTTGTTAGCTGGGAATGGGCTGAGCCTTGGTCATCAGGTGGTGAGCAGTGTCACTGTGTGTCACTCATTTGAATATTGTATGTATTATCATTATTATTTTCAATTTTATTGTAGTTTAGTTATTAATTTTTTCTTCCCTCAACTCAGTCTCTTTTCCTTTTATTCCTTAAATTCAGTCCCCCATCCCCGGGAGGGTGAGCGAGCGGCTGTGTGGTGTTTGGCTGCCAGCCAGGCAAACAGTGGCATTGGTTTAAAACACACTTCTGATTATTCTCATTAGACATCACTATAAATGGCACTAAGTGACCTCAGAAGCAACTATTACTCCTTCACAGTAGTATTTTGAGTATGGGTAGTCCCTGAGGCTATGAAGGGCTTGTTTTCTGAATGTGTCTGGCTGTGGTTCCACCCAGGGTTGGAAAAAGAATTTCATAGTGCCTTCAGATCTTGAACTGATTAAAACCAGAAATATTTCATTAACTTTTTTCTTGGCTACATTCCTCATGTTATAGAGCTATATAGTAATGGAAAGGAAGGAAATAGGAAATGTTAGAACCTCTGGATTTTCTGCCCCAGCTATCAGCAGCCTGCCTTCAGGTAGTAGATTCTTCTGAGCAATTGTTTTCTACTGTGATGACATGTCAGACAGGTGGTCTTGTGGGGACCAATAGTTGCATCAACTGCTGTGGAATAAGTTGATGGAGTTTATCTGTGACAAGCAAGTAGATAAGTGGCAATCATGTATTCATGTTCTTAAAACTGCACTTAAGTATTGGTGGTAATTGTGGAGAGGTCAAAATACTTATTCCAGGTGGTTGTCATCTATTGAATGCAATACTCTTGCTAATGCAAGGAAGATGCTATAAATTGTTCAGTCCCTTTAGAAATTCTGCTTCAATTTCAACTTTTTTCCATACTTCAAACATGACACGGTATATAAACTGAGGAAAAAAAATCCATCATCATGGAAGGAAGGTTATAATTTTGATCAATTAGGCAAGCGATTTTTGAGTTTCGACAGCTAGGCTAAACTCTGAGATGAATGCCAGAATTTATCCTAATCCAGAAGGAGTTCTATTTACAACTCAGAATGTGAAAAACCTTTCCACCTGTTACTGAGAATGTAACTCTTTACAGTGTTCAGAAGACTAGTAAGTCTGTGTTTGTAAGATATTTCCAGGTGTTATTTGAAAATTAAAGGTTCTTATTGTTTCAAATTTTATAGGTACCTACTGAGAAGTCAGGAAGACTTACACTTATTTTTTATTAAGTTGTTAAGAATACTGTCTGTATATACATAATAAATCTTGCTGTACTGCTTTGTCACTCAGCAGCCCAGGGAAATAATAAGAATTTAGGAAAATATTTAATACTGAGTGACTATATCCCTAGCTAATAAGCTTCCTAAAGATTCCTAATTATGCAGAAATCACTGCGTAGTTGATGCTTTCAGAACTAAATATTACAATATAATACTAATATATTGCTGCAATATCAGTATACTTCAAAATTATCCTGAAGCATTTCCAAACAATATTTCTATCTTAGCCTCTTCCACTCTAAGTACTGATTTGCCTTCTGCTAGATACTTTTCATACTATTACTGCCAACAATGATGTCTCAAGTCTGAGAGAAAACACCTCCAATCTGTAAGTTAAAATTTAAACAAGATATTTAGCATTTAATAACCAAAAACAAAATAACTTTTACAGTATTAGAAGATGAGAACATTACTTCTCTCTAGTCTTATTTATATTTTAAAATATTGCAAGCAGTCAGGAGAGGCCAAACTTATATTCTTATGTGATTCTGGTTTTGCTCATGAGTTTTCTAGTTTAGCTTCCATTTACCTGGCATTTTGGGGTGGGAGGAAGGGAGGGGTAGAATTAACGTGCATTCCCTATTCTGAATGAAACTGTTGAGCCTGTGCAGTTCTGTTACTACTTAAGGAGTTGTCCTGATGGGCATGTTACACAGACCCTCTTTTCCAGTGTTTCTGAACAGTGGATTGGTTGGATTTTCTGTTTGTTTGTTGTTTGGGGGGGGTTGTTTTTTTTTTTTTTCTTAATTCACACCAAGGAGAAAGATAAAGAGGAATTTTTGGGGAGAATTGTTCTTCCATATTGTAAAGAGAATTGGAAAAGTTTGTAGAAAACAGGAGGTTAGGTGATTCAGAAGGTCTCATCCAATTCTTAGCAGCAGGAAAATCTTCAGTCTTCTCTATGTATGTTTCAGAAAGTGCTTTAAAATACAGAAAAAAATATTTAATTTCAGGAAGTGCTACTCTTTTCTTCTTAATGGCAACCCCCTAAAATTTAAAAGCCTATAATATCTGCCAGTACAAGGAAAATTTAGAAAAGAGAGTAGTGTAGTACTTCTAAATACTGCACTGGTAATTAGATATTGGATGGCATAGCTACTACTGATTATTGACTTCTCTGTTCTTCATCTACTCTAAGTGCTTGAAGGATAACAGAAAATGTCACTGCTTTCCCTGAAGGTAATTGCAAAATCTAATTTGTCTTACAATCTCTCAGTGAAGCTAAAGACAATAAATTAGGAGTACATTTTCGTGCTCTTTGTGGACTCCTATGTGGACTCCAGCTGCTTGCAAAGCAGTTATCAGTGAAGGCAACGTTTTAAACAAAATGGTAAAGGATATTAAATTTTATTTTATAATTTATAATTAAATTTTACTTCAAATGAGCTCCTGTTACAGAGTTGATTTGAAAAAAAAAATACAAACTGTAATCGTATATGTATTAAGTATGTTTTGTGGATGTTGTAACTTCTTTCCCCTTATTGAAATACTTCCCTCACCCTGTCCCCAGTGAAATCCAAATTCCACAGCAACCCTAAACTGAGTATATGTCATCCAGTATAACATTTCCTTGAGCATCTATGCCTGATTCACAGTAGTAATTATGTGATTTACATATGTATGATGCCTTCTTAATGAAGGATCCTTAACGTTTTTCATATTATATAGCAAAATGTAAATTGATCACTGAAATACAGCCTTTTCCGAGAACTGTGACTGTTGTCTGTCAGTATGAGGACAGGCTGAAAGAGTTGGGGTTGTTCAGCCTGGAGAAGAGAAGGCTCCGACGGGACTTGATAGCAGCCTTCCAGTACCTGAAGGGGGCTACAGGAGAGATGGGGAGGCACTCTGCATCAGGGAGTGTAGTGAGAGGACAAGGGGTAACGGGTATAAGCTAAAAGAGGGTAAATTTAGACTAGACATTAGGAAGAAATTTTTCACTATGAGGGTGGTGAGACACTGGAACAGGTTGCCCAGGGAGGTTGTGGATGCCCCATCCCTGGAGGGGTTCAAGGCCAGGCTGGATGAGGCTTTGAGCAACCTGGGCTAGTGGGAGGTGTCCCTGTCCATGGCAGGGGGGTTGGAACTTGATGATCTTTAAGGTCCTTTCCAACCCAAACCGTTCTGTGATTCTATGATTCTATGCCACAGAGACACATGCTCATGGAACAGACCATCCCTCACGCAGGCAAAGTTAGAAATGGAGTTTAATGATAAGGCAGGTCAGTCTGTGCTGATCAGGTGCAGGGCATGGCCGAACAAGTGTATCAACCAGCCCTGCTTACATGCAACTGAACGTGTGCAGTGAAATGCAAATAAGTGTTATTTTTTTCTGTAAACACCATAATTCACCTAAGAGACATGCAGGAAAATTGTAATTCATTTGCCTGGTGGCTGTCAATATGGCTTAGGCAGAGGATAACTGAAAGCAAAGAACACCAAAGAAGTTATGAAGTAGCAAAATAATTTTTATCAGACCTCTGTAAGAATACCAAGGCTGGAATCTGAAGAATAATGCGTTACAGTGTTCTGCAATATTTGTAAAGTGTGGGACAGAAGAGGCTGCTTATTTGTGTGTGTGCAAAATTTGTATTTACCTTGCCCTCCTTGTTTTCTTTTTTTGCATATTGATAATTCTGCGATTTCAGGATGCTTTGTTCTGCTTGGCGACCTTAACTTTAACATTATGTGTACAACAAACAATTCTGTCCTTGAGTATCTCGTTGTTGTCAAATCTCAAAGTACAGACTATGCAGATGCTATAATTATTTGAAAGAACACTTATATCCTAGGATTTGTTTTTTCCTTCCTCTATGGAGTGAGAGTAATTTTTTATAACAGCAGAAGCAGGAAGAATGTTTTTATTTCGTTGTAATTAAAAATATTCACTATTAGGATTCTATTATTCATAATAAAAAATTTCTTAAAATGCTTAACACTTAGAAGCCTACTGAACACCAGGGAATTTTCTGAAAATCTATTGCTTAAAAGCAGATATGTGATTTAAAGGACAATTTTGCACTGATAATGCTTTCTACATTTTGTGCTGCATGCATATATTATTTTTCAATATATAATGTAGTGACAATGACCATCCACGCTGAGAAGTGTGCTAATAATTTGTGTATGATTCCTATACTTTTAGCAGGACTACATTCCCCTACTAATTTAAGAAGAAATACAGCAATTAGTGCTTAGTTAATTATTTAAGTTTTTGCTGGCATATAGTATATGCAGAAGACAGCTGAAAGAAAACAGAGATAAGGGAATTCTAACATAAAAAATGCCTTTTAACAGAGCTTTGGAAGAATATCAAGACTTGAATGAAAAGGGTAAGGGATTACAGTGTTCTGCAATATTAATATTTGATTCAGAAGAGCCTTGTACTGTGCTTGTGTGTGCGGGTGCAGGTAGTGACTTTATGTAATGTGATGGGGAGTGAAAGTTGGGGAATGAGAAGTGAGAAGCTCTGGCACTATTCTGCTACTTTTCCAGGAGGCAGAATCTGTGGAGAGCTGAGTAAACAGGGAAGAATGGGGAAGTCAGTGGGAACCGGCTGGAAAGGAAAGCTGAGGTATGCTACTCCCACTGCATGAGGAGCCTAAAGAAGGTTGTCAGAGAGATTCTCCCATAGTGGGAAGGACACTGAACTCCACCTAGCCAAAATTCAAGTTAATTATGAGCTTAGAAGGAAAGCAACGCCTCCATCCCTGCTCTTGTCTGTTTTTCTGTAGTGATAGGTTTACATGCATAATGTAGACGTATGGTACGTAAATAGTTTTGGAATTTCATCATTGAGTTCTGTTGGAGCTCCCCAGTGAGTTCTGTCTGGCTCTGGTGGTGTGTTACCCTTTATCTGGTCTGTGTGTACTCTCTTCAGTAGAAGGGTTCCCCAGCTACGACCTCTGCAGTTTCTTCCTCAGAGAACCAACTCAGAGAATTCACTTATCTGCTTTGTGATAATCTCATCCTTTCTCAGTACTGTTTCTTATACCATGAATGTCAATTGGCATTATAGGCACTTCAGCAGCCTCTCTCTTTCTGCGGTGTTTGAAGAAGGATTTAGACCTAGTTTTGATCTCTGTATCTTGTTGCTCCTCAAACTCTTTTCTTGCCTTTCCTAACTGCATTTTAAATTGTAATCTGCTGAAGCTGAAGATCCTTTCTTTGGTCTTCCTTTGGTTAAAAATTTAGTATTTGAAGATTATTTTCTTATTTATGTCCTATGCATAGGATTCCAGTTTTGAGTGAAAACGTTTCTGGGTGAATTGTAGTAAACCTTGCCCTACTAAATAAAAATTCAAGACTTCAAAATAAAACAAAACCTCTCTAAAAGCACAAGACCAGCTCTTCACTTTGACAAGTATATGAAAATTCGTGTCAAATTTTATGAGCAAAACCCCTCCCTTACCAAAAGAACTCTGAAAGTAGAAAAGTTTTGCAAAGAAGAAACAACTAAATATAAAAAACCCCATGAACACATAAGCTTAAGAGTAATGGCATATTAAAAATACTTTTTATTACAAAAATTCTCTTGATTGAAAGTAACTACAGAAAGAGCATATTGTGTGAGCCATAACATTCCTAAGTCACTTTCTGTGCATTGTGTCTTTTTCCCAACTGTACCTCCTTGGATATTCAAATTATAAGCTTTTTTTTAAACACCCTTGCTAAAATATCTTGAGCCTGCTTTTGTTCTTTTCACAATTTTAACCATCTGCCCATTGACGAGAAATTTTTGCAGTGCACTGGATTAGTAGTCTGAATTATGCAAGTTACTGCAGGAGAAGGACAAATGCAGTGAATGACCCTTTAAGACTGCAGAAACAGTAAGACAGACCTTACAGATATAGCTGCGCTATTTTTATCATGTTAGAGACTGTTTTCTGAGCAGTGGATACATTTCAACATATTCACAGTAGGATGCTCCTTGTCTGTAGAGTTTGAGGCTCAAGTGTTTTGTACAAGAGTTTTGTAAAATAATAATGAACAAGATGGTGTTGATATGAATAATGCATATTATGCTGGAGACAAAGTTAATTTCCTGGGTTTTATGGGACCTGTGTTGTTAGTATTGATGCGCTTGTACCAGAATAGGGAATTCTCTTTCCTGGAGTTGAAAAATCTGCGTTTCCATGCCATCAGCACTAGGAAATACACTGATAAGCTGTACACGGGAAAAAGAATTGTGGTGCTGTGGACTAGTCACAGTTGTCTGAAGACCAGGCTTACCTGATTTCATCAAAGTGCATTGCAGGTCTACTTGTTTGTCTCAGCCTTCCTGAAGTGGAAAGAGACAAAAGCACATTAAAGAAGTCATTAAACCATATAGTTGAGAGAATTACAGAAACAAAGCAGAGTTATTACAAGGTGCAAAAAAAGCCTTAGTGCTTAAGTTCCAGTTTCTGGTCAAACTCCACATTCATCACACTGAAAGGATTAAACACCAAGTTTCTTGAAAATGTGTTGACCTTTTAAGGTCAACTTTTAAGTTGAAAGGGCATTAGGTCCTTTATAGATGCTTAAAGTTTATAAAAAGTTATATGAAAGGGTGGAATGTTGAATAAAGATGTCATGAGAGAGACCAGTGAAGTACATTGGTTTTGTTATTGTCAAGTTACAGAGTACAATACTTAGAGGACTAATGCGTTTTATGGGAACATCAAGCTCTTATGGGAATAGAGCAGAAAAGCTGAAAAATTGTGGGATGCAATTGATTTTTAATTTAACCTTTGCTACATTATAAGTAGGTGAATTGGAGACATGCTTACAAGTAGTCTGAAGTCCAAGCTTTGTAGTATAAAATAAATTTTTTTCTTTTATTACTTCAGTGCCCGAAATTGTAAAACATACTCGGTAGAGAAATCAGCAGGTAAACTATTTTCTTAGACTTTGTGCGAGATCAATAAATAAATATGGGGCATGAAGATAGAATTATAGTGCTACTAATGAAAAATCCATTGTTAGTCAAGTGTCATTCTTTGTGTTTTATGCACTTAATCCATGTTTACAGGAAAGAGAGAGATCTTTGGCAAACCACTGGTAGCAGTTTCGTAGGGATTGTAAGGGACACCTTTTATGTTCTGAACAGTTGCGATTGGTCTAAGAAAAAGCAAAAGAGAGAACACTTTATTAGTCTGATGATTTTCAGGGACCTAAATGGAATGTGTAAGAGTGTTCTAATATGCTTAAGCATCCTAAATTTTTATATGAGGGATCTTTTTCTGTGCCACAACTTTGTGTGAGTATGCAAAGACTGCCTGGTGGATCCTGTGTGCCTTTCAGCATTTAGCGGCGTAGTACCAAAAGTACATTTGTGGATCGTGTGTTGGAAACATTTTTAACTTTCTAGCCGAGTATCTAGGAAAAGCAACTCTCAGCTGGAGAGCTGGAATTAAAGAGGGCTGAGAACAAGAGATTTGCCAGATGGGAGAACTGGGGCAAAAGAACAGCAAAGGAGCAACTATGAAGCAACTGTGATGTTCTTGGAGAAATAATCTGTACACAAGGGAAGGCATAAAAGAAAGCAAGAAAATGTGGGAAGACAATATCACGGATGTAGAGGAGAAACTGATAGAGACCATAGCAGTAAATAAAAGATTACTGTAACAGGGGAGGCTGAGTTACATGAAAGTGAAGTTTGAATTTGGTTTGGCAATTTGAAGTAATGTAAATTTTTCTTTTCAGATTGTTTGTGGTTGGTTTGTTTGGTAGTTTTTTTGGGTTGGTTTGTTTGTTTCCTCCTCCCCCAGAACAATTAAAGGCTAAGGCTGGGACACAGCTGAGATGTCTTGGGAAGTTATTTGGGGTCTGACCACCCTGGAGAGCAGCATGATGGCACATGGCTCTTCATTGCTCCAAGATGAACCTATGCAATGATTCACTATGCCTGGAAGAAATTATTACCGAATCATGAGGTAGGACAACACTCAGTGTTTTTTACACTCAGTTTTTGTCATTATGGAATATGCTTTTCTGCCTGCTGGAGTGCCATGTGGCTAGGTCACACTTCCTTTCACCCACTTGTGTGAAAACATTCAAAGAGTCACAGTTGTGCCTTAAGCCTGAACATTCACTGAGGCATGTATTGGTAATGAAAACTAAAAGTGTTGCAACATAAGAGGGACTAAAATCTCAGCGTGGTCTAGCAGACTGCCAGCACAGCCCTGGATACTGGAAGCCCAACCCTGTGACAACCTTTGGCATGGAGCCGCAGACTGTAGGAATGCAACTGCTGAAGAGCCCAGCAAGCAAGTGGGCTAAAAAAAGCAAGGCAGGATTCTGCTGATTTCTTGTCTGAGGAACATCATCAGAATCTAGCCATCTCCATAAAACATTGAACTGGAGAATGTCAGTAAAAATGTGCTTCCAAATTTTCCAACTGTCTCGGAAAACCAGAATTATACTTTTAGTAATGTTATATCATTTAGTAATTGTTTTGGTAGCAAGAGCTTAAGGAAGATTACTGACCGACACTATATGTTAGAGCCAAGGCTGGTTGTCTGAACTCCCTGCAAAGAATCACTTTAGTTTTCTTTTCTTTATGTTTTTTTTTTTTTCTGCAAATTTTGTCAAACGTAGAACTGAAACATAGGAGGAAGTGTGTCCTTTTTCCTCAAAATCCAGAATTGCACTGTCTTCAGGTGATACCAGCTTGCTTGGGATGAGTTCACTCCAGTGCCCTAGATACTGAGGCTTAAAATGTTTGGGTGAACTAATAATACCAATAACTAGAGCCTGTAGATACAGGCTTGTCTGCTTTATGAATATACATTCTAGATGTAAAACTAGGTATGTATTTAGATGTATTAGATATAGTTGGAAGTAGAGAAATATCTATAGCATTTTGGGAACTTCCTTGATTTAAATGAGAGCATTGAAATCTGTAGGAAATCTTTTGATTCTACCCAGCTGTTCTACCTATTTTATAAAACTACCATAAAGTTTCAACATGGAAAACCAAGAAGGAACCTTTTGGACATCCATTTCTTTGCAGAATTTGGGATATTAAAACTAAACTGTGTTGTGTAAGGAATTTAAAAATCGTCAGACTGGCCTTCATTCCAATAGACCTTACAAACTTAAATGATACAAGTGTAAAACAATCCTCCTAGGTACTGTGCACATAAAATCCAGTTGTGAACACTTATCACAAAACACATGATACATGAATGCCGCAGGCGAGAGAACACCAATTAGGCAAACTGCCTTCCAGATGGTGCAGTCTCTGATTTTGGATAATTGCTTGAAATGGTACAGTGGGGGGGAAAAAAAAAAAAAAAAAAAAAAAAAAGTGGAAACCTTGCTGCAGTCTAGATATATTATCTAAAAACCAAAGGGTCCAAATCCATAACAGTTTGCTTGCACTTTAGCTTTAGGAAGATGATATGTGAGGGAATTCATGATACTGAAACACTCATGGCAAATGTGTAGTAGAACCAAATTCTTTCACTACTGTGTTTAAAGGAGCAACTCGGAAGCAATTACACAGAGCTTTCAGATGGCCTGAATGTGAAAGAAGCATTACATATCTCTGGTGCTTCGTCACTGTAACATGATTATAAGATTATGAAGATATGCATCTGTGTTTGGTTTAGTCCTCTGAGAGGGGTTCTTGCTCTTCCTACTCTATGACTGCTCAGAGTTGTGAAGTGAAACTGTCTGTAGGTGTGGATTTGAAAAGTCCCCTGCTGGAATAAGTGTAGTGGAGAGATCAAACAGCACAGTGTCATTTTTTTTCCCCTCATTTCTCAGTTTATTGCCTCCAACTGCAAGACATGTCAAGTGTGAATGTGCATTGTGGAATTTCTGGTTTGTTGCATGAAATTTCTTACAGCTCTTGGTTACTTAAGCCAAAAAATGTTTAGAACCTATGACAGAAGCAAACAAAGGGAAGAAATCCACTGGATAAGAAACAATCCTTAACCACTTATATTGATGATATGCTTTAATGGACAGATAGAGAAACAAACTCATTGTTTTCCTCCTTTCTCACGTTCCATTGTGTAGAAATGGCGTTTGTAGAAGCTATTCAGTGCAACGAACAACCACTGCATGCAGGCTTAATCTGTGCACTCTTTCTGTTTGAAATGTGCTGCACTTTGGTACAGAGAGGTTCAACAGCAGGCTAAATTTCTGGTTTTGCAGGGATATCCTGATCATGTCGCAGTAAAGGATTTTAATGTCTTTACGTTTTATGGAAGAAGCTGCACTACTGTTCTCCCCATTGGAGGATGGAAGAGATGAGAACTGTCTTTTTGTCTCCACAGATTTCTACAGCATTCAGTTCTTTGGGCTGATATTAGGAGTTGGATTTTCTTCTTACCATCTCCCTAAGCAGGAGTAATATGAGTACTTCTCTTGTTTTCCTTGTCTGACAACTTTGAAGTACATTTATACAAAACAGAGCCACACAATAATATATTACAAAATTACCTATGTTCTCATTTTTGTCACTGGAAACATTTTTCCCAATGAACCGATCTTCTTGTGGTATGTATCAGTTGAATATTTCTCACTCTACAGAGTTTAGAAGTGAGTTTTGATTTTCAGAGTATACAGTCACAATGTTTCATCAGAAATACCTTTCCTTTGTTCTGCAGAGCTTGCTGAGTACATCTTCTCAGTGCATGGATGGCAGCAAATGTGCTCATTTCCCTCTCCCTCTTTTTTTGTTTTATTTTTGTTTTGATGAGAAAGCAGACGAAATACGGTTTTCATCATATCCGTATTAATTAGAATATTGATGTTCCTGTAAACAAAAATCAATGGGCCGAACTGTTCATAGACAAAGTGCAATGGAAGTATTCTCTGAGAATATGACACAATTGATATACAGAAAAGTGCTCATGACTGGTATCCAGGATACAGAGAACTAGGCTATAGAAAGCTTGTGTAAGCCCTGACTTAAAGCTTGATCCTGACATTTACTAGCATTGTAGAGGGAGGGTGTCATCTGAATGGGGAGCAAAGGGGGGTCAGGGATAAAAGGTACTTCATGTGCCACAGAAGTGCGTGGCACACGAACCAGCACTAAAGGAAAGGCTCTAAATCTAGTAGGTCCTTTACACCTACACTGTATAATGTAGAAAATTGTTAACAATTTGGAAAACTTCAGTTTAACTAAGCACTGTGTGCTGAGCTATCTTTTTTTTCTTTTTGGTCAGCTCTGAATCTTGCACCAGCTGGTTTTGTTTGATGCCTTTTAGTTGTGTATTTAGAGGTAGTGAGAAATCAGATCAAATCCACTGTCTGCACGTTACTTATGATTTTGTAGGCCTTAGTCATGCAGGTTTTTTTTATCTGAACATCCTCAGTCATTAAAGCAGCTCCCTACATTAATGTCCTTTTCCATTTCCATATCTTTTTTCCAAGATATGTAGCCTAGACTTGTGCAGTGGATTTAAGTTGGGGCGAACCATGAATTGTATAACAGTAGTTATGTTTTATTTCTCTAGTCCTAGCCGTAATTCTTATCTTCAACTTGCTTTTTTGATTGCTATTGAACAGTAAGATGAAGTTTTCAGAGAACAGTCAATTATAGCCTTAATATTTAATTTCCTTAGGGGCAATGTTCAACTTAGATCAAATTATTTTATAAGTGGAATTAGGACAGTTTTACATAGTATGTATGTATCCATATGTACAGTTGTATCCAATATGCAGTTATCATCATTGAATTTGGCTGCCTAGTCACTGCATCCTGTAAGGCTTTTCTGCAATTTTTCACACTGTTTTCTACTCAAAATAACTTGATATTCTTGGTAACTTTTGGCATCTTGCTATTCAGACTTTTTTTTCCCCCCAAGTCGTTTATGAAAGGTACAGTTTTTCTTCTCTCCGCTGTGACTATTTATTCCCAGGCTCTGTTCCCAGAGTTTTTGTATATGGTTGCTTTTCTTCCTGTGCATCTCAATGCTGACCCTGCTCCAGGTTGTGTTTTCCACAGGTAGTTGTGCAGTGCTTTGTTCAAATCCTTTTAAATTTATCTACTTAGATGCAATACATGCAGTTCTCCAGTAGAGATCTTATCAGTAACGTGTATAGAGAGTTGAAATGCTGTTTTAATAAGTGATCTCTAAGCTCTAATTTTAGAATATTGTTTACAGTGGGCTAAATCACACCTAACTAATAGCACTGTGGCAAACAATTGTAACAGGAGTCAAGGGTGTTCTCCTCGGACATTATTTTGCTTCTGCAGAGTAAAGGAATGTAGAGGAAAGTAAACACTGCATTTTTCAATTCCTGAGGTTAAATACTAGCTCCACTGAATCAAAAATTTATTGTTTTGTTTTGACAGAGTTTAGATTGAATTCCAGGAATTTCCTATTCTTTCTTTGACCTGGGTTTTAGAAGGAAGACAAAGGAGAACGGAAATAGCGAAGTACATCATTAAAATACAGATTTTCTTCTGCTAACTGACTCCACTAGCTCGTGCTCAGGCCTGTGGGAACTGTGGTTCTTTACACTTCCCTTATGAGTGCATCTTTCAACACTCTCCCGATAGCATTTGCTGCACAGAGAAGCTCTGTAACTTGTTCCCACCTGCATTATCTTTTCCTGCTCAAGTGATATTGTCAAGGGGATACCTAAAGTAGCCAAACTAGTTCCTCTGCTCATGTCACCTATTTTTGATACGACTCCTCAGGATTTTGTGTAAGTGAGAACTGTCCTACAAGCTGCAATGAGTAACTTCTGCAAGAGGGTGGAGGCAGAGGTAAATTTCATCCCTTCCAAAATACACTTTTTCTTTCCTGTACTGGTATGGAAGGTTGTATGCATATATGCAGTATTCACTCTTCTGAGGCCGCACCGAATTGTTATGCTCACTATATACATCCCATATTCCCAGCATCCCTTTCTGCTGTATTTGTGTTCCCTGGATGAACATTTACAGTTTGGTAGTGTACTTTTTTTTTTCCTTTTTGAACTCCTTTGGTGCTGTTATGAGCTTGGATGCTCATACTGTATAGTATATCCCAACAGTGACATTCATTGCTGAACCGAGGTAAAATATAAAATTTTCTAATAAGCAGTGTTTGGTGAAGCTCTAATTTAAAGTACACAAATACATTGGAGAGGTTAATTTTCTTAAAGCAAAAAATTTGGTTGCCAAAATCCTTATCTATATTCATCCAGTATCTGTCTTTTCTGAATGGTGCTGAATGCAGCACTACTCTCTCATTTCGGAGTGTCTAAATTGCTCGAGATCTACTGCAGATCTATCCCGATCAGGGCACCTATTCCAATAGACATCATCTGTATTAAGCTTCTAGTCTCCCACTTAAGCTCTTCGTAACTATACAATCGGACATACTCTTCTCAAATGGTCCTGTGGCAGTCTCTTGGATTATCTTGAAGATAGCTTCTGAATTCTGTCTCTAGTAGTGAATAAGCTTGGCTGTATTCTTCAAAAGACCCTAGAACTTGCAGGAAAGGAGAAGCTACTCCCTCTCAGTTTATAGTGTTGAATTACAACAGAATAAAATCTTTCAGGATACCTCCCCTGTTACTCCCATCTGTAACACTGGCTGCTTTCAGACAGTACTTATTTCACTGCAGAAGTAACCAAAGACAATGATGCTTTGCATCTTATTTTGTTGCTCCCTACTCTGTTTATGTTTCTGTTTGTTTGTTTCACTCTTTCCATCCTAAGAAATATTTTTGGCCTTTGTCTGAAATGTCCAATACTTCAAAGGGAGTTTCAAAGCAAGAAACCTACATTTGCCAAGTGTAAGTTATTGAAACTTACATCTTGATTACATGCCAGCATTAGGGGCATGGAATATTAATCTATGTAGTTTACTTCTTGCCAGTTGCCTAATGGGCTTCATTCACACAGATCTGCTCCAGAGGGAAAGACTAGTTCTCATTGCAGTAAATGCAATTCTCCCAAGCTTTTCAGTGATGGTAGAACCAGTCTAAGCCTATTATCTGTCCTTAAATTTTACTTCTCCACAGTGAACTAGCAAAGGATAATAGATGCCGTAGCCAATGTGCAAAAACAAAATATGCATGTTAGTATATGTATCGCCATTGCTCATGCTATTGAGGACTTTCCAGGTTTCTTTACATGAAGTGTATGTGCATCTATAGTGGCAATCGTTCATCTTGGTTGAACATGATAAGCCACTGTTTGGACACTGAGAAGTTAAGATCAGAAGTTTACGATTCGGGATTGTATGTGGGTATACAATAGGAATACTGTGTGGAACAAAGAGGTTCTCATATAGACTATGAAAGACTAAGTGAAATATAGTGGGACCCAAAGCAGCCAACACAGGGAGCAATTAAAAGTTTTTATTCCCACATCTAGATCTAACCAAAAGGGAACATGAAGAAAAAAAAAAAAAAATCCGTGTTAAATCCTTATTCAGAGGTGAAGGAAAACCTCTCCCTCTAGTCAGGCTAGCTATCACAAACCTCCTTTCAGAAAGCTGAACAGGATTTATGACTTTATTTTCTGAAAAAGAAATGTGCTAATTCTGCAGCCGTCCCAATTGAAAAAAAAATATCTAGTGATTAATGGTAGGCTTGGCTTAATTCCCTTTTTCTGGCTAAAATTACGATCTCTATCATCTTTCTGTCTTACATACTTTACAAAAATCAACTAACATATTGAACAAGGAACAGAACCTTTAGAAAAAGAGTTACTGCATAGATAAATGCCCACCAGGAGGCAGAATCTCTCTTGAGCTCAGCTATGTTCGCTTCTTTCCAGTGTAATGGAACAGGTTCAGCTTGATAAATGAGCAATGGTGTTCTGATTTAAGAGAGTTCAAATGGAGTGGATTTGTACAGAAGCTAGTCTTGGAGCTACTCAACGCTGCCAAGGTTGTGGCAGTTTGGGGTGTACTCAGATGTGTAATGAAGCAAAAAAAATCTAAGATGATCTAAAAAGTCCTGGCATTTCTATGGCTCAGCAGCCATTGATAGGAAGTTTACAGAATCACAGGGTGTTTTTTGGGGGGAGGGTGGGTGTCCAAGGTCCATTTAAGTATGTGCTTTTTAAAAAGTTATTTACTTGCTATTGTTCAGAATCTTGCATAGTTTTTAAAGTTAAAGAAGAAAAATATTTAAGAGAAACTGACAAGAGAAGAGGTGCAACAACAGACTAGTCACAAAAGTTGATGGAGTTCATAATTGCTAAAGTTTAAGAGGAGGCTGAAAACAACGTCAGGGATACAGTTATGCTCTATAGAATGCATTTACTAGGAAAAACTGCTGGTATTTTCGTACTCTGCAGCTGTCTAATCTTATGATTTATCCTTGAATTTTCCTCTGTGTGACATCAACCCATTAGTCATTGCTACTTCTTCTTGTCATCATTTGTGAACCTTCTTTCACAATCAGTCTTGAATTTTGCATTGGTTTTAACCCTTTCCTTTGTTCCTTTCCTCACGTCATTTTGTTCTCCAGGGGACATGCAATTAGCTTTGACACATAGCTAAATTTGCTGATATTAATTTTTTCTTTGTCATCTGAAGTAGCAAATGTTGCCATCCTCAATGATATTTATGTAGTTGCCGAGCTTCCATGGCACTTTTATATGATGTTGCACTTCAAAGTCTTCAATCATTTCCTTATCTTCTGCCATCTGGATTCATTTTACTGACCTAATTTGATATACTGTGATATAACCCCTCAGTCTCAAATGCTTCTTTATCATGTGAACATAAAGCAGACTTTTGCCATTATTTTCCAGAAGATATTCCTGCTCTCAGACTCTGAAAATCAAGTAGGAAGATTGACTGCGTCTACTTGTATTCATCATTAGCTTGGAAAATGGTACTCTTAAAAGGGATTGGATTTTTAGTTTCTTTTGTTTATTATTAAGTTCAAAATTGAGTATTACCTCCTACTAATTTTTCTAGCAAGTAAATAAGTTCTTGATTTTTCCATTAACTACAACTCATTAATGAGGCTATAAGTAAACAATTCATGGCATTGTTTTTGATCAGTGAGATGAAAAGATATAGTATGTGTAGTATTACAGAATATGCCCATTTAGAGACAAAATTATTGTGAATTATATGTGACATGCTCTACCTAGTCTTATATTTGTAGGTGTCTATTTCTGTCTTGTATTGATTTTGCTTTATTACACTGCATTGCTATAACTGTAATAATTGCATCTAAAAGTGAGATTACTTGGAACCAAATACCTAGATCAAACTTTTCTGGCCATTAAGGTTGTGAGTCTGCGTCTGGATACAAACTGAATACTTGTTCGGGATATACCAAAAGAACTATCCTATAACTGCATGTTTAATTGGGCTGCCTGAAATAAATAAATAAAGAAAGAAATCTGTCTCAATTGTTCATTTAATAAGTAGCTCAAATGACACATCAGAAACAAGCCTCTGTTTAATTCAGTTAAGACCTTTGCACTTCAAACAGAGCTCTTTTCCATGTGATGTTGCTGTAGCAGTTGTTTCTGAATCACAGCTAGTTCTGATCCAGAGACTCAGTCTCATACAGTGGGAGTGCAAGAAAGAGAGGTATGGCAATAGCTTTCAGAGCAGCGATCTAATGGTGCTGTGGTTATGTTTAAATAACTTGAATACTCTTTGCAGAAGCAGATAATGGTTGGGGAAAAAAAACCACAACTGGTTAACAACAATTTTTTTAGCAATCTTTTGTTTTTTGAGGGCTACTTCATTGTGATAGCTTCTGTTATCTTCTCATGAAAAAAAAGAATTGGGAAGAGGAAGAAATTTAATGAAATTTGATGTGCTGGGACAAATTGTTTGGTTGCTTTTCTTTCTCTTTGATTTACGTGCAAGTATTTTTGACTCACTCTTCAAGCAAAAAGTATTCTAAGCTTCACAAGCATTTGGTTTGCTGTTAGAACTGAAAGGAAGCAGTCCCCTTTTGGGGGCCATAAGGGAAATTCCTAACATGAGCACACCTTGTGATAAAATCACTATGGGATGGACTAAAATGTAGAACAAGCATTGGTGTTTGAAGCTAGGGTTTGGCTGGGATTTTTGCTAATTCATTCTAAAAGAAACACTGTGGTGTCTTTAATTCTGGTATTTGAAGTAGGTAGGTTTCATACGTGTAGTGAAACCCACTGCTGCAGATTGTATTGGGAAAAATACAAGACGTGGATGGTCAGAGGCTAAAGAGAATCATATTTGAATCCAGAAAAAAATTTCTTTCTACTTAATTTATTCTTCATGTATTCTGTGTGATGACAGTTTGAATCTTGACACTTTTCTCATACTGATGTTATCTAGAGCAATTCACCTTATAATTATATGGTCCTCAGCAGCCTGATTAAGGCTGGGATAAAATGCAAAGTTGAGCATTGTTGCCCTGAGGATAAGAAATCAGGCCCTGGCTAGTACTGATAGAAAGCAGAGGTGAAGAGGAAAGAGACAGATCCAAAATGCAGATCTGATGGAAAATCTGGACTTGCTGGTTTTGTGGCAGGGATGAGGAACGTTGCTATTT
Organism: Pterocles orientalis; assembly: GCA_011057875.1. Lineage (NCBI taxonomy): Eukaryota > Metazoa > Chordata > Aves > Pterocliformes > Pteroclidae > Pterocles > Pterocles orientalis. Next base: position 1,084,974 of record WKFP01015229.1, read on the forward strand.
CTGAGAGGAATTCCATGGAGCTATGACTGTTCCTTCTTAGCAGCATCAATTGTTGCTTTCCAGAGCTCTTGAAGAAGCCTTTAAGAAAGCCAAGCAGTTCTTCTGTCTACTTTCTTGGTCCTTTTTCTCAGCAGTCTTGGCTCATTATTTGCCAGTGGTTCTAGGAAAGGCCATTTAAGTTCTCATGTCACTGATTGTTAAAAAGAGACAAGCAAGCAAACAAAAAATCCACATCACCAGCTAAGGTATTGGTATTAAATAATTTGAACAAATGAAAGGGACTTTGATATGTAGGAGTGACAGCAAGTCTCTTTCTTTTACTATCTCTTCATTTTGGCTAATATTGTAACATTGCAAAATCAGTACCTGAAGTTGCATGAAAGGTATAGAAAAATTAATAGAAATGTTGTGATCCAAGGTAACTGAAATATTATAAGAAACGTTATTAGCTGTGTGACTTAAATGTAGAAAAAAACAGGTTATAATTCATGGAAAAGCCATGAAAGTGGCACAATGTACCTTGTAGTGAAAGTAAGATATTGTTAATGCATACCAAGAAACAGATAATATGTTTTAAATCCATACCTTAGCTAGCTGCTAAACAATGTGCTTGTATAGCACATATTTATTATATTTGAAGGCTATCCTTTGTAATTTTGCCCTCTCTTGTGCTTTTGCAGCAGTTAAAAAAAATAAAAACCAAAAATGTATAAAAGTTTGCTCTAGGAAAAAGCTAGAGGTGATATTGATAATGATTTACGTTTTCCATTTTTTTCCTCATTGTTTGTGTTTTATTTTCTTTCATCTACACTATCTTGTTGCACATTTCTATTGAGTAGAGCGGTCTTCCTCACCTCTTCTAATGCATTTCTTAATCTTTATTATTGTTTTTCTTAATGCCTTTTCTCTTTTAAGAAATTTTTTTTACTAAATTGTTTTTGAGCCAAACTTTAGTTTGGCAACAGGTGGTAAGAGATATTGCTGATTTGGAATAAAAATCAAACATTGCTGCAAACAAAGTTCAAGTGATTTTTTAACAATAAGGTCAATTTTCCTTCTCTCACTTTATGTATCTAATGATGGATGCCAGAGAAGTCCACTTTTCATGTAAGGTTATTAATTTGACAGTGTCCCTTTAAGTTGTGAGGATGTGCAGAGTAGTTAGGAATGTGAGATACTTTAAGGTACCAAATGTGTGATGTGATGTTGCTAGGCAGCTCCCTTATTGTTTTAAACAAACCACATAGAGCTGGCAACAGCTGTCAAAGCTCTTGGCTCTTGACAGTGACACATGCCTCAAAAGAACCTAGAACAAAGATCTTCCAAAATCAACTGTAATATATTAACACAATCCCATAGTGCTAGCACATGTGAAAATCTATTTGTTTAAGTTAGCAGATGCAGTTATCTGTTAGAATTCTGTAGCAAAATATTTTTGTGACAACTATGCTGTTTGTTTAAGTAAATGTAAAAACATGGTAAATACATATATTAATTTGGCTTTTTGAAAGAATGCCTTTCATAGCTGTCAACGGTGGCGAATCTGTTTGCATGTATTAAATGACCATCAGATGTCTGCAGTCAAAAAAGGAAAAATGTTACATAGTGGAGAGCCACATGCATGTGCTTGCAGATTTATTTCTTTTCTCTGTGGTTGGGTTATATATATTTTGATGTCTCAGAGAGGCGAGATCCTCTTTGTCAGCATTACAGTCCATAAAAATAGGTCTAGGTGTAGCACACTAACCCCTATCTATATAGCAAAACTTTTAAACAGGAACTGACTCCCAAAGCTTCAAAAGAAAGCCCGCTTCTGTACTGAAACACCCAAGGCTTGTCAAAATTTTTCACACTAGGTGATAAGTAGGTCTGTAAACAGCCTAGTAGTCTGGAAATGTATTTGCAATGTGGAAAATTCGGAGTACCTCCATACGAGTTTTCCCTCTGTCTCCTGACTGCTTGAATGCAAACCAGCGTAAATCCAGCAGCCAGGCAGTGCTGTGCTTCTACTAATATTCATGTCTCTTCGTGCAGCATAGCATTTCAGATACAGCATCATACTAGCTCATCTGCCTGGCTGTTGCATTCGTCACACCCCACCAGAGTGCTGTTCCCTTGGTTGCTGTGTGGCTGCTCTGGCCATCATGCTGCTGGCAGGTGCCTTGCTGTATCATGTGTTGTAGTCAGTCAGTTCTATCCATTCTGACCAACAAAAGGCAGACTTGAATGTCTAGCTAGTTAAAGCTGTCATAGGAAACTCCTGAGCTCTTGGGTCACTCTCCATGGCAAAATGAATGTTTAAATATACAGAACAGCTGATTTTCAACTTGCTGCTCACCCTACAAATGACAGACTAGCAGAGATTCAACTTCACCGTACTAGACACTAGGGTCTGTGCTTTTCTACTTTGTTAGGTCTTTTTCTGTCTATCTGTCTAGTTTAATTTTTTAATTTCATATTGTAGGGAAAACCTTTTCTGATATGTTTTGTCAAACCTGATGCTTGTCTTTCGAAAAATTTTAGAACATGAAAATAGCTGTACTGGTCAAGACCAGGAGTCTTTGTTGCATGATACCCTGGACTCTAAAGTAGAGCATGAAGAGATAAAGATGCTTGAAGAGGAATAAAAACAGTGTAAGGAGCTATAATATTTCCTTGGGGTGTTATCTTGCTCTCTGCCTTTATCTTGTCTCACAGGATGTTCTGAGCTTTGTATAATTTCAATATTTATATGTTTAAAATTGATATGGTTCTCTATTTAGTAACCCTTAATAGTTTACCTTGCTTACTCTTCCTCTGAACCCACAATACTTTCTAAATTCACCATGTCTTCTGATCAGGAGGTACACAGTTCAGTGAAGCACTGCACCCTGAATCAAAAACTTTTTGTTTGTTTCAAGCCTGTCTCTCTTAGTTAAAGTTGCTCAGTCCCAGTACTTGCGTAGACAGAGGCAGTGAATAGTCTATTCAGCTCTACCATCTCTGTGAAATTTATGATTTTGTAGGCTTCTAACTACTCTTTTTTTCAAATTGAACAATCCTATGCTATTTAATTGTTCCTATGGAAAGTATTACTTACCTTTGCTTGACTTTTTTGCAGTTCTTTTGTGTCCTTTTTGGGATTAGGAAACAAGAGTATCCAAGGTATTCAAAGGGTACAAGAAGCATATTTGGTTTCTTTACTGTGGTATAATGGGATTTTTTCCTGTTTCTTTCCTAGTAATTCCTAGCATTTGTGTTACAGTTTTGATTACTGCCTAGCACTCATCTGTTGTTGATCTTGACAAATTGTTATTTGCCCTCAGCAAGCCATTTCATTAAAGAAATAATCATAGAATCATAGAATGGTTTGGGCTGGAAAGCACCTTAAAGATCATCAAGTTCCAACCCCCCTGCCATGGGCAGGGACACCCTCCACTAGCCCAGGTTGCTCAAAGCCTCATCCAGCCTGGCCTTGAACACCTCCAGGGATGGGGCATCCACAGCTTCCCTGGGCAACCTGTTCCAGTGCCTCAACACCCTCACAGCGAAAAATTTCTTCTTAATATCTGATAACAATAATGATGTTCAGTTCTTCCCCGTACTACAGGTTTATCCAGTTTCCTGAACTTTTTCTAGCATCAGCCTACCTAACTGTTGATTTTTTTTTTTATTGTTTTCTGTATACCCAATGATTTTTCTTTTTTTTTTTTGTCTTTTGAATTGGGTATTGATTGAGAGAAAAGAAGAGGTGGTTGAAATGTCTTTATCTGTCAACTGTTATCTGTGAAGCAGGGTTTTCCCTTAATGGGATCAGATGGAGGGCAGCAATTCAACCTGCAGTCTCTGTGGGAACATTACAGAATATTTGAACATCTGCTTTGAGAACCTACTTGAAAAATAACCATGCACAATAGAAGAGGAACATCTGTGCTGTATGCTGGAGACCACTGGTAATACTGCTGGCACAAGCAAAAGTATCAGAAAAGCTCATGTAGGTTACATGGAGGCCTTCTATTGAATAATGTATGTCACTTTGCATTTTTGTAACTGCATCATATTTTTGTTGATAGCAGCAGTGTACTAGGTATGAAATTACAGACAGACAAATAATAACTATAACCTGATAGCTGATGGAAATTTAAGTGCCCTGAAAATTAAGCAGAAAATATCCATACATAGTAACATTGTCTCCATTGTTTGTCTGGAACGAATACTCTGTGTTTTTGCATTTTGTTTCTACAGAAAGATAATTAAGTAAACTGAAAAAAAAAGGCAAAAATACACCAATTCTTATGAGATGAAAAGCTGGCTATTACCAGATGGTCTCTCCGTGTAAAATAGAGCCTGTTTATTAAGCCTGTTCAGAGTTCTGCTCCTGCACTTGATTTCAGGTCTCCAGCATGGCCAGGAGTGTGGAGAACCCTGGTGTACTGTATTTATGGCTTTAATCCTGTGTACAGTACTATCAGTGTTATGCCTGCAGACATGGGAAGTCAGCGAATGTTGCTTTCATGGCCTATGTCATGAGAGGACCCAGATTTCTCCTGTGCTAAGTGAGACTGCTGCTTGATGTGGTAGATTGGACTTAATAATTTATGGAGTTTCCTCTAGTCACATTTTTCTAATTGATAGTAAACATGGTTCATCTGTAAATATTAAACCTAGTTTAACACTGTTTTAAGAGATTTTCAGGAAAGAGAAAAAGTTGTTGGGTGTGGCTTTTTTTTTTCTTAATGCCACTAACACAATTGGACAGAGTATTGAATTATGTGGTTCAAGATATTTCATATATACAAAAACTGTACATGTATATTGAAAATTCAGTGTCTCCTCATATGGAAGTTAGAAAATATTTTTCTATAATTTTTCTCTGTGTTTCAGAAACAGTCGTTTAGGGCTTAAGGGCTAGGCTGCTGACCTTGAAGGACTGGTTACTTAAATGGCAAATGGAAAAGGACTACAGGCTAATATTGTAGCTGGGAAACTTTTACCAGTTTGAAGACCACTCTGAGCTTACAGTCAGTTAAAAAAAAAATTATATATATATATACATATATATATACACACCAAGGTACCTTTATGTCTTCAGTTCTGCTTACCTGGTATTTTTTCTATTTCCCAGCATGAGTTAGAATCAACATTTAACACCGTCATCTCAGGAAAAGATGTACAAGACAACACTTTAGCCACGCTATTCTGTACTGTTGACCAGATTTGGTGGTGTTAAACTTTTTATACATTTTTGCCATGTGTGTAAAATCCAAAGACTGATAGTGTGAAAAACCTTTTTGCCTAAAGCACATACAACGTTACACATGATCAGAACTGAAGCTAGATAAATAATGGTAAATTTCATGGTATGGAAAAACTATATGAATCGCATATCTTTTTTACAGGTTGAATGGTCAAATAATGACCATCTTTTGCTAAATTCTATTTGAAAATGTCTAGACTTCTTTACATAGAGCTTTCAAGACATTAGATCTTTTCCCTTGGATTGTATAACACTTCCCTAGGCGTGCAAATCCTGCTCAATGCAGTAGTAGTTGTGTGGATAAACAATCCTGTTTCCTCAAGTCGTATGAACGATTTATATGTCTGAACTCTTAACTTTCAACTTCGAAAAGAACATCTGTGCACATACATGATCCTGTGCATTGTGCACTCATCAAATTAATTAGAAAAAATCTGGGTAACATATCCTTAACTTTGAGTGAAACATAGTTCTGTTCACTCAAACTTCCTGTTACTTGTTAAAGGAAAGAAGCTTCAGATGTTCACCCTTACTTGTATAGTTTGTAGATTGCAATAAAAACTTTAAAATGTTTGTCCTGTTCATAGTCAGTAGGAAATAAGTAACAAGCCAGAACATGCTCATGTTTCAACATCGATTTTAAAGCTAGATGGTTGCAACAGCTGGAGGTGGTTTCCCCATAAACATTACTAATACCCAGAGCCAGAAGGGAACCATTTAATGTCACACACTAGAACTGTATTGGGCTCAGTTATGTTCAGTTCTTCAAAATGCCACCCCTGAGCGAATTGCTTTTTCAAAGTAGCCAGTTATCTCAAAAAGCTTGCAAAAGTCACAGCCTGGAATGGCCCTTTAAAAAAAAAAAAAAAAAAAA